>JAVJGG010000074.1:37565613-37576538 GCA_035590195.1 Aviceda cuculoides | reverse complement strand
GCACGATGGCCGCCCCGGCCCCGCGGCACGGCAGGGCATGGCACGGCAGGGCAGGGGACGGCACGGCACGGCACGGCAGGCCGCCGCGCTGGGGCGCTTCCAAGGCCGCTCCTTCCCGCTGCATCTGTGCAGGGAAACACACTTCGCTGGGAGCCACTTTCATGATTTTGTTGCGAGCGGGATTAGCTGGATTAGGGGCCGATTCATAAGGACCCCCTGCGGCTGTGAGGAAGTTTCATCACAAGGTCAGTGTGGTGTGAACTATATTCTGTCAACACCACCACTCCTTATAGCCGACTACAAAAAATACAAAAGGGGGGGGGGAATTGCAAGTGGAATATATGAATGAACGGTTTACGGCAACAAAGAGATTTACAGATTTCCCCATCAGCTGCTTAAAAAGATGTGTACCCTTCAACGCCGTGCTCCTTTAAAACAAGAAACCTGTATTAGTCATTTTTAATTTATAAAGAATTTAGTGGCTTAGGAGGTGGGAGGAACCTGGGGAATAAGCGTAGCAACCCACACACAAAACCACAGAGGAACTTTTGGCACTTAGTCTAAAACCAGTCATGCAGCTCGAAGATTGTTGCACTGTTGAGATTTTATTACATATAATGCTGCCACCTTCAAGACTATTTAATTCCTAGCCCCCTAAGTGCACTAAGTAACAGAGACATTAAAAAAAAAAAAAGCGGGTTCCAATGCAGAAAGGAGAACTTGAATTAAAGTTTTTTGTTTGTTTTTGCTCCTTAAAGCATAATTACCAACCTAGTACTTCCCCCCCCCCCCCAAGATTCCCCTCACCCCATCGTAATGACATCGCTCAAAGACAGCAACACTTTTGTAGCTGGCATGATGCAAAATTAAATCTATAGTGAAAGAGGGGGACTTTTGTTTCGCATGTGTGTGTGTAGTTGGGGGGGGGTTTTTTTGTTTTGTTTTTTTTTTTCCTGAAGAGCAGTCCCTCTTGCACAGAACCAGGCTGTTCAATCAAAGCCTTATCTGTTATATTTCTGTCTGTCTTTCTCTTCTGTTTAGCGCATTCACCAACAAGAGAAAAGGGGGTAAAGCAATGGAGGCTTTGACCTGCAGCTGTAACACAATACTTTCGCACAGCCCTGTCGACCCCTGACATAAATTTTACACCGCAGCTGGCATTTACACACTTAACATTACCATATGTATAGCCTACTCTGTGCTAATTATGCTAATCACCTGTCTAACTCTCTGCTGCGAAAAATGGTTGTATTTAGCAGTCCACTGCCTACCAATACAGCTTACTGTGTGGCTGAAATGTACATTCAGACGGCTCTGAATGGCAAGATTTTTCCACGTTGCTGGCTTCATTCAGGCCACAGAAAAATTTATTCAAGTCAACTGGTTTCGGTCTGCAACAAAAAAGTTACGAGAAAAAAGTGAGTGTGTTCCTGCCCTAACATTCTAAGTCTGCTTGCAAGCAAAATGATAAATCAATTGGTGTGGGAAACAAAAAGGGAGAAAGATTTCTTTTGCAAGCCATGTGAAACTGTAGCCTATTTAAAAAAAAAAAAAAGGGGGGGGGGGGAAGAATAAAAAAGGTCATCCTATTTCCCCAAATCTCCAGAAAGAGCAGTTAATAGATGTTTATGCCTGATCACAATTCTCTCAAGTTGCTAGCTTTTATCTACAGTTGGAAGTCATATCAAGCATGTTTTAGTTTTGTTTCTTGATCTTTATAATTTCCACTAGAATATCATATTTTCTATTAGCTGCCACTTAAACAGCATCAGCTTCTAAACAGCAATAGCTTCTTTTCTGAGTATGGGGAACCCCTCAAGAAACCAGTGGGGTAAGACTGGTGTAAATTAAATAAGAATCAGGCCCACGTCGAGAGGCACATAAAGAGAAATGCACAGGAAATACTCACCAGGAAAACTGGCACAAGAAAGTATCTTCTTTAAGTACCTCCATACTTTCTCTTACAGTTACAGAAAAGGTAACTTAGGAAGAAAAATTGCATTGGGATTACATTCCTGTAGCTATTTAAATACAGTTTATCACATACAAATAAGTTCCTATAACCCCCTTCCCCTCTGCAACACACCCCAAGGAAGCTATGGCAATTCACAGATTTGTCAGATAACCCAAACGTAAATCTAATTACGGCATCACCCTTGGCAATTTCCTTTCAGGTCACATTTGTGGAATCTCCTTTCAACTGGTTTTAAATGTTATGAAATTACATGTTCGTACACAAAATGGAAAAATGTGCAAATAAACCTATATCCACTACCACATCTGAAGAAGATAAGCACACTGGAAGGTAAGTCATTGTTAATATACAGCAAAGGGTATTTAATTAAAAACAAGGACAGCTCAGCAATGTTTATACTCAGATGGTGCAGTAACATACTCAGTCTTTCCATTACACAGCATGAGGTAAAGAAGAACCCTATGACTCTGCTTTCCCTACTTCCCATCCTTTGTCCACTCTGCTTCCATATGCACGAGACTGCTGTTCGCAACAAGGTTCTGCCTGTCAGCAATGGCCTTTACTTTACTATTTTACTTTTTATGTTTGACTAAATTAAGCAGCCTCAGCCAAGACACATCTTGCTTTCTAGCATCTCAGTTTCAGCTACTATTATCTGCCAGCCCAAAGCACTAATTTATCTGTGTTCTTTCAGCTCCAAAATACTGGTTGTGCAGCCAAAAACACAAATAACACTACAACTACTGTGCTTATTTCAGAGCGTGTGGATTTTTCCCTTTTCTTCTTTTTTTTTTTTTTTAACTAGGAGATGGACCACCCTGCTCTCATGGCACAGAACACTATTTACATTGCAATACTTGACTGTGTAATACATCTGGCATTTTTGGGCAGGATTCCTGAGCTAGGGGCCAGAAGCCCTTAAGCAATGATTTAAGGGGGGAAAAAAATCATACAACTTGACTTAACAGTGCTCATTTCTAGTTTGCTGCACTTAGCTTTTGGTTACTGACTGAAAAGCAGAAATGCATCAGGCTGGTAAACAAGAGAAGGCTGTTTCTTTTAATTTATCTCACTGTTAGTAAATGAAGACTGTATTACAGTTTAAGGGCTCAGTTCCAGCTTCAGGTATATGGGTGTACAACACTGCACATGTGCCTTAAAAACATCAGCTTTTTCTTGCATGTGAGGAAAATACAGATGTTTCAAATATACAATGATTACTTGTATATTTGAAGCTGGAATTAAGTTCAGTACAATTCTCCAAAGGAGCAGCACCTTTGCAGAAAGAGTCACGTTATGGTTCTGCTCATTCCCTTACCTCTTATATATTTTGCTCAAGCACTGAAATAACTAAGTTTTCCAAAACCAAGCAAAAGTTAAAGCCAAGACATTCATTCTAAACCCCAAAATTAAAATTCTCTTTACATCAAAACATCTATATGGTCAGCAGTTTCCATAAAGGGCTTTTTACCTCATGAAACTACTACTTCTGCCAAATTCAGGATGTTTATAGCAACTGAGGTGATACTGAATGAAATAAGAGAAAAAACAGTAACATGTAGACTCTACTTACAGATATTAAACTAAGTTTACACAGCAAGAAAGGAATTAAGAAAAATAATTTTATTTTTAAATCCTGAATTCAAAGTTACTCCTTGCAACTCAACTCCATCTATTTCTAGTGCAGTGTACAATGAAAAATTACTCCAAGTCAAAGTCACTCAATTAATAGCAAGGATGAATGTAGCTTATTGTATCCGGTATTCATTGGTCATATTTAGCACACTGGAAGTGGATAATAAAATCCACAAAAAAGCACAGATCATGCAAAACAGGACCAAAACATTTTCCTGTACTCCTTGATTCATAGGCACAGAAATAAAGTGGCCACTATAAGACAGCATGCATTTTCAGAGCAGAAATCATACTTCAAAATGCTGAGTCTTCTGTCATGAGGCACCATCTTGGGAATCTGTTGCCCCAGTAAAGCATCAACAGTAGAAAACCATAGAGTTTCTGTGAGGAATAATGAAAGTTGTGTATCTTTATCTTTCTGAACTCTGACAAGGGACTACGCTTCTTATTGTAGAACTGTCACCTGGCCCTCAAGCAGTTTTACTGATTTCTTCAGGTCCTCCCAGGTAGAGTAACTCACAAACACAAATGGGGAAGAACTCCTGCATAATACAAGGCAGGAGAGATTAGAGAAACTAAAACCAAAGACATACTGAAGATACATAAGGATGATTGAGAAAATATATATAACTGTACAGTACACAAAAAGAAGAATGAACTTCTTTGTAAAATTCTGCACTCCAGCTCCCGCTGAACTCCAAAAAGAGCAGCTAGAACCATGTATATCCACACCATCATCTGTAGAGAGAAAAAGCACTGTGCAAAGGCTGGAAGACTGAACTTTATTCTATAGAACAGGAGAAAATACCGGACAAGGAACAGGCCCACAAGGTCTGTAACCAAAACACTGTTTTAACCAGTTGGAATAATCTTAAAAAGCTAGCTGTGGGGCAGAAAACTTTACAAGCATGGTTTTACCTGAGTGCTCACAGGTTGAAGCACGTAATTCACTGTTAAAAGGATTGTGCATAGAAGTCCATGAGTGTCAAAATGAGAACATGTTCCATTAGACACCAAAAGGAAAGCAGCTGCAGACACATTAAAACTAGCATCCTAGTGGACACAGCTCCAACAGGTCATAGGGAGGTCAGCTTTGAAGGAGAAATCCAAATGAAATATAAACATGGCACTGTGGAAACCAGACAAATCTCCCATAGCTTTGTCCAGCCAGCACTAATCTAGGCATCAGCTGTGGTGCATAATCTAAACAAAGGGATCAGTTGGTTCATACATCTGGAAGCTGTCATATTTTGGAGCCTCCTGACAGTTATGTGTAACTGAAATATCCACTTGCATGCAACAGCCTTTAAATTTTCTGAGCAGTCAAGAACTGTTACATGCATATGCTATGTAGTACTACTACTTTCTGAGGAACCACCACAAATACTATTTAATAACAGGGCTTGGACCATCTCTTCCCATGGCAAAAATAAATCATGAAAATGGATGGAGTCAGGGTGAGGAGCTAGAGTTTTCCTTAATGCATTCTCTACGGAAAGCAAGTTTCAGTACCCATGGCTTTTAGAGTTCATTCTCATCTCAACTCGATGTTGGAGGAATAATGAGAAAGGAAGGCCCGTTCTCTACAAAAAGATGACAGTCCACTTAGGTAACAGGAGCTGGTAGTATACCTCAAACCACTCACGGCCACCTCCACATAGCACCACAACTCCTGCAGCAGTCAACCCCACAGCTGAGCTAGCTCTTCTCACCTACATTCCTCCTGTTCCTGCTCAGCAGCAGTGGCATGGGGACCAACAATAAAGCAATGTTGCTTTCAACTGTTCTGTTTCACTCCAGAATTTCTGTACCAAAATCTCCAAGCTCTCCAGAACTACAGAAATGCCTTCACACCCTGTTCATTAGCAGCAGAATCCCCAGAGTACAAGATGACACTCAAAGCGCAGAAGACGGGAATGGCGCAGCCAAGGCACCACCCTGTTTAACTACACATTTCAACAGCGAAGGAAACAGACCCTTCCAAACAAGGAGCGATAGGGCACATTCTGGCATGGACATAGGCGACAGTGTGTTAAGTTTGGAAATAATGAAGATTAATTTTCTGCAGCATTGAGTAAATTAAATGCCTCTTAAGTCTGAAAGGCAGAAGGAACCGTGCAACCATGCACTTAGAGGGGTGCCAGTCCTACAGGAGGGGATCCTTCTCTTGCCCTTACCAGAAGAGGTAGCGCAAGGGACACACTGTTACATCTGCTGCGGCTTTGCACGTGCATTGACTCCACTAAAGTAATTCCGAGTTCTGCCACTACATTCAGTGAGTTCGGAATGTCACCCTTTACCTTCTCAATGACCAAAGAATGGTCACGTGTAATACCTTAGTTAAAACACTTACAGATCAAAGAGGAATTATAAACACTGAAGCTGGGGGTTTTTTTGATGTACAAGCTTTTCAGCAAGGAGCACCGACTCTGAGCAGTGATGTGGACACCTGTCAAGATAGAACTTAATAGAGACCCTCAGTGATTTTGAATTTAATAGCAGACCTTTGAAAGATGATAATCAAACATCCATGTAACTAAAACCTTTAAACGTCTTTTCTTAACAACTTTCAACATATGGAAACAGAGGGAGTTCAAATTCACAGGAATGTAACACCCACTGTCCTGATGTTTTTATCCACAAGTGGATAAAGCTTGAGTATTAGAACGTGATGTTATTTTTCAAAACAGAAGCACAGACTGAAATACTCTTCCATTTTGACCAGTAAATGTTAAAAAGAGCATATTGCCCAGATGACCGTTCTTCAGCCATCAAGTGGGAACACCACTGCTACTTTCCCATTTGAGAAACCACACAATAAATAATCATACTTAATTCAAACAAAACAGTGGTCTTGGAAATTTTCCAGATAAACACCTTTCAGTGAACTTCCAATATGGACTGAGGGATGCAACACAGTGCAAGACAGTATTCAGAGATAAGTAATCCCTCATCTCACCTGATCCATATGAAACTAATGGATTTGGTGATGTGACCAGAGACAATGCCCCAGACTGTCACGCTGCCCACGAACACCCCACCTCAGATTCACCAGCAGAGTAACTTCTGCTCTCCTGCCTTCTACACTGAGTTGATGCAGTCATGCAGGTACAAGCCCATCTAAAATGACTACTCTATTGCTGTTCACAAACGTCCACATTTGTGGGAGAACGGAATTATACCCAACTGGGTCAATTCCTGCTAACGGTATTCAAACCACACGTTACTCCAGCCCACTCACATGAGTTTGTCTCCTCAGAACAACAAATTCACAAAGATCTGTTCCTTCGCTATTCTTTTTTGTTTCTCCAAAGAATACTAGTGTAAAGTTAAGCGATGCCTTAGGCAGAACTTCAGAATAACTTTCCTCTCCACCTGCACTTGATCTTGTCTGGGTTAAGCAAACTGAGAATCTATGGAAATAATAATGGTTCCTGCATCACTCGCACGCTTTCCTCATTTTCACTTCATTCTTATGCTGCATGGGTAGATTAACGTATTTTAAGATAGGTCAGCCAGAAATAGTACAGTAGAGTAACTTCTGTCCCTTTAGAGTGAAACAATGCTACACATAGCTCAAATCTTCACTTAAAAACTGTTTCTGCCATACGCCCTCAGTCCTAATTCACCTAACAATTAGAACACGCTCACTTTGTTACAAGTACCAAAGCTGAACTATGTGGCTACTGAAGGCATTTTATTTCCTCTGCAGGATGTCCTACTCCTACCTGCATCACCCACCCTCTTCCTTCAAACTGGCTTAAAGAAGAAGCTCTGCATGTTAGAGCTTGGTTCGTTTTGTGAAGAGGGCTACTTAAAGAGGGAAAGGTTTGACTGAGCTATAGCTACTGCAAAAAGTGCAGAAAGCAAGAAAGGAAGGAAAGGACACCAAGACCTTCAACCTCTTAAAAAAGAAAAAGTAATGAAGAAAGTGAGGGGAAAAAAAATCCCAAGACAACGCTGACATGAAATGAATTATCAAGGAATAAGACAAGACCACCTCTCCCCTTATGAGCTGCTCCCTTTAACGCCATTCAAGGCATTGCGGTAGCCAAATCTCAAGCTCCACTTAACAGAACCTTCTCTGGAGCCACCTTCTTTCAGAAGCAGAGGCTGTGAATTTACGTGTGTGACTGCTGTTCACACACAGCGTCTTACAGTGCCTATTAAGAGTGGTAGCAAAAACCGTAACCAGTTATGGGCATGATTTCTTTTCCATCCAGAGTACTTTCTAGTTATGAATGGATGTTTCTAAAAGCACATCTGTGTCCTACAAAATTCAGTCACAGAGGAAATCAATGCAAAGCCCTTTTTGTTCTCTCAAGGGTGTATGATGTATAAAGATGCTAAACAGTCTCCATAACTCCAGTATGCATGGACAGCCACATACAGCAGTTCAACTAAAGCTGAATGGCTGTGGAAAACAGAACCGCCATTAAAATGCCAGTCCAGAATTTGTTTGCCCAAGAACCTACAACAAGCGTCCTCCAGTAGCAAGGTATGCACACAAGGATGACAGAGCTGCTGAAGGGCTGATGGGAAACAGGTATGTGTCCCAGTCAAAGACACCAGAGAGCCAGACTACAAGACAGAAGCATGGACTGAGAGCACACTGGGGAACACACAGTAATAACTGAAGTGCTCTGAACGGCAGCTAGAGGAGGATTGTGTTTTTAAAAAAAAATAAAAAAAATTTTTTAAAAAGCTACTCTACAACACTTAGTGCCAAGAAACAAGCTGAGAGGAAAGCCACTTTGGTATCAGGAGGCTCAGAGAAGGCCAAGAGTGCTGGCACAAATTCTGAAGGAAGAAGACTACTACAGGAAAACTAAAAGACTGGTGGAGATCTGTTTTTCTTTTTCTCTCTTTGAAAGTTTGCCTACCAGGTGGGTTTCTAAACTACTTATGTAAATATTTCAGCCATAACAGCTTCAGGCCCAGACTACTAATCATTTATCTTGGAATGTGCATGGTCTTAAAACTCATTCAAACTTCACTATTTTTAATTGTGTTATGGTTTTAAAGCAACCGTTTACTTCCAGCAAACTTCAGTGCTGTATTATGTTTCAGGGTATTCAGACATACACCATACAAAACCAGTCTCTTTATGTAAATACTGCCAATTTATTCAGCAGTAAAAACTGTAAAAAGCTTCAGTAGCAAATCAAAACTGTTACTGAAATGTATTTCAAGTAATCTACCATATTCGGCCAACATTGCCCAGTTCATTCAAACTCCTGGTAAACAAAAGGTGAAGAAAAAAGTAAGACAGCTATTTTAACACACAGGGCAATTCAGCCACTGCTTCTACTAAGAGAGATCTTGATCTAAAAGGTCCCTTAGCATAGTAACTTCATGGAGTATACTTTAAAGCTGTTAGGACCAGGTGCATACCAGTGCAGAAAAATGAGTTTGGTCACTGCTTTCTACTTCTGCATGGGATGAACAACATTTTCCATACTATCTCTTTCTATACCTGTTCCATCTCAAATACTCGCTCTGTACTGCTGCCTGTAGTTTAGCAACAGAAATATGCCATTGCTATTTGTTAGGTTTATTTGTGTAACACCCTGGTTCATGAGCAGAACATTTACAGAGTCTCTATCAAGAAAGCCCATTTTAGAAAGCTCTTCTGTGTAGATATCACGTAGTGCTAGAACAGGAAGACTAGAAGTTAATTTAAATTAAATCCAGAATATTTAATTTCATCTTAATCAGCTAGCTTCTTTTTGCAATCCAGAAGTGCAAGGGTTTCTAAATGAAGAGTTTTAATACTTCTTTTTACATTACTTAATTCTGACATGAAAACCAAACTCAATAGATGTGAAATTACACAGGTCAACTCTGTACAACCAGCTGCACTATGAATTCATCTTGGCCATAAAAACCTCAGAGATCAATTTCAACTAGATTTTATACCAGGGACTTTCCCCCCTCCCCCCTTCATGAAGCAATAATGACATGTGAAGAGGTCAGTGCAGCAACTGTACTAAGTGGCTATTTTACAGACCATGTTTTTTCCTTGAGAATTTAATTTTAATGCTGGGCCAGTCACACAGGCATCATCAGCAAGTAGTTTCTTGGTATTACATGGTTACAAAAAGTAGGTGGCATTAATGGGATGGGATCACCCTTCCAAGTAAGTGAACCCCCAGTAACAGCAGGATAATAAACCTCAGGGAAGCGTGCTGGATGGAACTGCAATCAGGTATTATTTACCAAACACTTACAGAAAAGCAGAGACAAAACACCTATGAACAAAAATTAACAACCTTCCACAAGAACCTCACAAGGACTTTAAAAAAAAAAAAAAAGAGTGGAGAAAAAGAGTGATGTTCACAATCGTTTGCATTAGTATTAAAGGTACACAGGACCTAGTGACCAGTACAGACTCTGAATGCACATCTCTGTCTATGGATGGGAACCTGCACTGCCTCCTCTGTTTCTCAGGGCTGCTGGCAGTAGATGTCATCATGTTTTGGGGCTTCTGGACTACACGGCCCAAAAAAAGTTCAGTCGGTAACACATTATTTTCCGAAACGGAAAAAACAATACTCACTAAATGACCCGTGAACCTCATCCTGACCCCAAAATATGGCTGTCACCTGCAAGGATGGAATCTGGTCCTATAGGCTCTAATCCACCCACAGGGTGGGACAGACCACCTTCATAACAGCGGCTAACTTTGTTTGCACTCAGCACTAGCTTTTCCACACAGGCGCATACAGAGAGCTATTTAGTAACGATTATTTATGCAGCCTTCCATATTAACTTTTATAAGCCAAATTCTGCTGCCAGTGACTTTGACATAAACCCAGAGTAACTACTGCAGTCAAGGAACTCTGTTTTCACGTCAACTCAGCTAATGGGGGAATGTGATGCTAACTAAATAATATTTTCCCCCAGAAAAAAAAACACAAAACCAAACAAAAAAACACAACAAAACAAACCCCCAAACCCACAACCCACCAAAAAGGCAAACCCAAAAACCCCGGCAGCCTGGAGCCGTGCCTCGCAGAACGGGTAACCTGCCCGGGCTGGCAGCCCCGCTCCCCCGAGGGGCACAAGGGGCCTGCGAGGGGGGCGCTGGCGACGCCGCTCTGCCCACCCCACCCCCCGTGTTTCTGTCCGGGGGGGGGGTCTGTTTCGAAAGGCAGCCCGCGAAGCCCCGGCCCCTCGGTACCGCTCCTCTCCCTCACCAGGCCCGCCTCCCTACACCGGCGCCTTCGGGCTGGGCCCCGCCGAGGCGCCCCCCGCCCCGGGCACTGCCCGCGGCCACCCCGCTGCCGGCCAGGCCCCGCTTCTTCGCCTCGGC
>JAVJGG010000074.1:37536345-37552974 GCA_035590195.1 Aviceda cuculoides | reverse complement strand
AAGGGAAGGGAAGGGAAGGGAAGGGAAGGGAAGGGAAGGGAAGGGAAGGGAAGGGAAGGGAAGGGAAAGTGTGAGAACTAAGCCAAAGCTATCTTTGCTGCTGAAAACCAGACATCCTCTTTCTAAGCAGCACCATGCTGCAGCACCTTACCCTATTTTGTTCCCCTTTGCTCCTATGCTGATGAAGACCATATTTCAATGCGATTCTGTACTTTCCTTCTGAGGTCACTGTTGAGGGTCTTCAGCTCAAGATATCTTGGTTGTAACTACATGTGGGGCTGCCAAGAAAACCATTCTGAACATGTGACAAGACCACAATGTCAATGACCATGTGTCACACCTGCATTGGAGACACAATTAAGACAGACAGCTAACTAAGATTAAGAGAGCTGTCTTCTAGTCTTGGTATCGTCAGGGCAGCATCATGCCTGGATGACTGAATCTGGTACCAAGTACCTGCAGAACTGATGCTAAGTGAGGAATGTTTCCAACTTTTTTTTTTTTTTTTAAATGAAAAGAGTCCCTTATTACTTCAGTGCTGACCCTTGCTATCAAGAAAAAGAGCATGGAGTCCTCATCACCCAGCACTTTAAAAGTTTCATTGCTTTCAGCCATGAGCGTGTTCATCTCTGGAGCAGAAAAAGGAGAAAGGAGAGAGGGAAAAGGAAGACACTACCTGCTCTGTTTTAATTTACTAGGAAACACAGCTGTGGATGTAAGACTGGTAGTCCTTTGCTACTTGTATCATGAGTATCTTGAGACAGTTGGTGATATAAGAAACCCTGGGAAAAGAGATGTTCAAATGGCAAAAAGATGTCAAAAACCATTACCAGAAGTCCTAGGGCCAGGTAGTTCATTTGGTGCATCCTCCTCCTGAAGACAGGATTGGTTCATATGATATTCCTGGAAGATGATTGCCCAGTCTGGCCTTTAAAATCTTCCACAATCTTTCTACCCAAACAGTAGGCACACTGGTTCTGACTGCTGGAAAGTTTTTTTCCCAATGTCTAACACTAATTTCCTTTTCTACAGTTTAGACATGTTGCTTCTTGTCCTTTTAACAGTGAACGCGAAGTTTATTTTCTTTCTCATTATATAAAAAAAGAAAATTAGATTATCCCTGTCTTTTCTCAATCTTTAGTCTCTAGACAATTCATTCAACCTTTCTCCTGTGGCATATTTTCCAAACCTCTAATAACTGTTATCAGTCTCCCCATGATGCTCTATAGCTGGTCCAAATGGTGTGGAATCAAGGCTCACACACGTTACCTCTTCCTACAGACCCTAGTGTGGAGTTTGCCTTATTTGCAAATGTGGCATTTTTTTGCTTGTGCTCAGGATAGAATCCACTATCACCCCCAGATCCTTTTCTGCATTATCCTTCCCTGTAGTCTTCACTTTAAGCATGTCTGTATGTCACTGGAAAACAGTTCTACTCCACCTTTTTGTACCATTTTCAGGTGTATTGAAATCTCATTATTTTCTTATCCACTTTACTTTGGTATCATATTGCAATACAGTAAGATTTCCAGTAAAAGTTTGGCCATCATCAGTGAAAACATGAAATGTTTTACCTTACCTCTGTTGGGCCTTGTTAGAAAAAATATGCTTGTTAATCTTGCAAGTGAACCAAAATTCAGTGACTTAAAGATATTGCTAAAATGTTTTTCATTAAGAGTAGTCGAAAAACTAATAAGAGTGGGAGCTCATCTGCTGGGAATTAGCCCATCTTCCGTAAGCCTTCAACAGTGTATGATTTACATTGCTAATTCACTGACTAACTAAGACTGGTGGTTTAATTTCAGAATGTCACATCAAGTGTACAAGATCCAATGTTATATCAAGGATTCCCACCATAGTAACAGAAACGTAGAACTGAAGGAAACTCTTTGCAGAAAACAAGTAAATGGTCTCCAGGCTGTACTCTCAGGGCATCCCTGGCTTGGTATTAGCTCAATAAACCTGAGAAAACTCTTAGGCCGTCCCTGGCCTAATGGCCATCCTTGGGCTAAGAGGTTTCTCAGGTTTATTGAGGTAATTAACCCAGCACATAAGGTTTCTGGCATGTTCATGCAGGAAATACAGTGAACTCTCAGAAAGAATGCAAGTGACAGAAAGCAAAAGAGAGGCAAATCTTCTGTATGATCTCTTCTTCTCCATCAGTCTCAAAGCTGGAGCTCTGAAGTTTCATATGGGTGTGCCAGTGTATGTGGCCTTTTGCTAATCTTACACATCAGCCTAAAGATGGTGCAAACCATCTCCGTGGGACCAAAGATTTCATGTGGTGCCAAAAAGCAACAGAAGCAGCACCATGGATCTGAGTGGTTGTTAGGAATTTATCTGGATCTAAGAAATGGACTCACGCCTTTTACCTACTGAAACCATGGTGATAAATGAGGACTTGGGATGTATGGTTAGGAGGATGTGTCAAAGAGTGTGCCAGTGTGTAAACATCCTGTTTCTGCTGCAGGATTTCCCAGATCCATACCCCTTCATGGGAAAGAGAGGCACCCCTCTTCCAAGTGGAACTTGGAATTTGGAAACTATCCCCTGGGAACACAAGCAGTAGTGGCCTTGGCAAGTCATGCTAGGATATTGCTGACAGGTCATTCCTACCTGTCTGCCACATGAAGAAGATTTACAGAAAGGCTAAGCAATCTGCTCTTCTCCCTATAGTGCTTCACAGGACACTCATAGCCATGAGGAGTGAGGGGATTTCCTATGCCATCATTTGCTATTAAATGTACTTCACTCTACTTCCAAATAGAGTGATGGTGGTGTTGGGAGGTTGGGGTCCATGTGCTAAAGATATACCCAAGGGCAGTTTTGTAAGTCGTAGTGATTTTTTAAAATTGGAACAAGTGGAATAGTTGTGAATCCAGGCAAACTTGTGGCTACATAAGTCTTGCTTCAGCTCTGAAAGAGAAGCATCAATCTTCAAAGTTACGTGCAAGTTAGGAACAGTGCCTGTGAATTTAATTATGTTGTGTTTAATTAGAAATGAGAGGAAAGGTATTTGGGCCTCTGGAGTAGAGAGGTGTTAAGAGGTGTTATCTCCTAAGATAGTTGAGAAGTAGGTAATTTATTGCCTAGGGAAAACGCAGAGGTTTTGGAAGGAGCTGGAGGAGGACACAGAAGAGAGGAAAACTGCTAATGAATCAAGGATTTGTAGTGTCTGCTGTGGTTATGAGCTTCAGATCCCAGGTGCATCTTTTGAAGGAAGGTTTTAATAACAGAAGGGTTTGTGCACCCAAAAGCTAACCTTTTCCCTCCAGCTGTACAAGCTGGACTAAGAAAGGATATTATCTCTACCTACACATCTTCTCATTTTAACAAACTGGCAGCTCAGCTACAGGAAAGACCAGTGTGTCTGAATGCCAAACTGTTCAGAAGAAAGCCTAACTTTACTCTGCTCTTCAGGTTTTTAGTTGCTCATCTATAGACGGCAGGACAGAAATCTGCTTTGTCCTTTGCTGGTGTGCTTAGGCCCTGAAGCATAAGAACTGACTGTTCTTGGCATTACATCTCAGCTAAGTTAGCTGTAGAGTTTTTCTCCCTAGATAAATGCCAGCTATTTGCCTTAGTAACATTATGAAGTTGTGTTTTGCATGGTTTCTTTGCCTTTTCATTTTGTCAAGTACTTTCATGTTCCAGTGGGGGAAGAGCAGCCAGTTAGTCTTCTCTACAATATTTAATGAGTCTGGGTAAAAATACTGCATTATAAATTGTAACCCAAGACAGTCTTGTGGTAGAGTGTTTCCCTTTAAATAACAATGGAAAAATTTCGCCCTTATTTCGTAAAGTAGGGAAGGAATGCACAGAGCAACTCTCTCCTGCTTCCCCCAAGAATTGTGCATCACAATACACTTTCTACATTTATTTTGGAAGTGTCATTTTCCTTATTAATGATATTATTTAATCTACTAGCAAATAAGTAAATGAAGTCTTAGCAATCACGTACTATTCCACTAATACAAAAGTACATTGTAATGCTCTGCTACTGAACCTTTGCTCAATGTGAAACTTTAAAGCATGTGTATTAGTGAATTTCTGTGACACATACTATTAAGCATTATTTACTCATCTGTAACAAATTGTTTGGACAAATAGGCTAGGATTCGCTACTCAAAGACACACGTAAAAATGTTTATGAAACTATTTTTAATGTTTACTCATGTTTCTGTATCTCATCATTATTGCTACTACTGCCATTGAGGTTTGTTTTGAAAAAAAGTTATTTTCTTCTCTGGACAGGTGGCTGGAGCTTCTGCCATTTTGCAAAGGGCTATTTCCATCTTGCACTGGTAGTAGTGATAGTGGTTATTCCAGTTTATCACTGACCTATGACTTTTAATTTTACACCCAGCATTCTTCATTTTGGGAAGTGCTTAATTTCCTTTACTTCAGAGGCAGCCAAGAGCCCCTCTCCTCTGCAAATAAAAAACAAACAAACAAGAATCCACTTAAAAACCTGGGACCTCACCTAGCAAAGTTGAGTATTTATATCCTGGTAGAATTCATGCTTCTAAAATACTTGTGGTGGTATCTTTTTGTGCAATAATTTTGTTGCAAACTGAGGCTACATGATATCTGGATGGAAGAGCTTAGAAAAACACAGCCTGTTAGAACCATGGGCTTATTTCCAGCTGTGTTGACTTCACTGAGAATTAATTGCTCTTGAATGAAGTAGTGCTGTTGATTTATTCAACAGAACTCTTCCATCTGGGTGAGTCCTAGTATTATGAGCTAGTTAAAGAGTTCATTGCTGTTTTCAAAACTAGTAAAGCTGCTCATTTTGACCTGTTCATGGATTATGTAGGAGTCACAATTCAGGATTTGTGAACATTCAGAGATGTCATTTTTTTCTTCTGTTCTTCATAAAGAATAATTTTGGCAAGCCAGGTGCCTGTATGCTACCAACAGAAGGTATCTGCCTAGGGTGAAGATTCATGAAACTTACCAAATAAAGGAAAGCAATAGTTTCGGATCTCCAGCTAGCTGCCATTCCAGTCTTTTTATATTTAGCTTGAATATCCTATATAAAAGCTGTGTGGGCTGAGTGACACAATGATAAATTTTAATTCACTATACAAGGAATTGTACTGAACTGTACTTTGAAAACTGTCCTTGCCTGCTGACCTACATAATATCATTAAAGCTTCTAACCCATATTTTCTTGGTGTATTACTTCAAAAGAATGCTTTAAAACATGAATTGCTTTAGATAATTAAAGATAAATGAAAATGCCTTTTGGCATACTGCCACAGAGTACAGCTTTGGTTACAGGAAATAAATTCCATTCTCAGAATTGACATTTTTTATTATTGCTGCCATTGATTTGACAGTACTGTGGTCTAGAGTACTGTCAACCATCAGAGAAAGGTTGATAAAATTAGAGAATCTGAAGAAATGCCTCTTGTAGTGTGACATCAAGAGGAAAACGTATGCTTTGGTTAAGGTTATCACTATCAGCACCACAGAGCTTTGTATATGAGGATAACTGTGATAGTAGGAATGGGGGAATCAGACCCGTCAGGTGTAGTGAAGCCTGTACAGCCCTATGGGTGCTAAGTGGTTTTTGATTTGAGATTACAACAGCTTCATATCAAAGTCTGCGCAGCTGCTATAGGTTAAAAAGCCAAACAATGCCCTGCCACCCCCAACCCCCCACCCCCAACATTGTAATTAGGAAATACCTCTGGAGAGCAAACAAAAGAATGGTGTCTCATTAGCGGTAGGTGTCAGGGAACCACATTTTCTTTGGTTTTGTTGACACATTGCTTTCTTAAAAGCAATCACTCTCCGTTATAATGGATTATTCCACCAGGAGGAAAACTAATCCTCCTCTTCAGCTGCCAATCAGGGCCAAAGAGTGTTCCAAGAATTCCACAAGATGACACTCTTAGCAAAATAAGAGCACTTTGGGGAAATCATTTTCCTTGGTTGTCTTGTGAGGGAGTCGTGATTTACAGGGGTTTCACATTGCTCTGGAACTGTTACTGAGATTTCAGCACCTGCGTCATAACAGCAACTCTGTTTTTTTCTTCTTTCATTAAGGAATATGCTGTTGACCTACAAACCAAGCAAAACTGTCATGGAAGTTATATATGCATCACTAGGGAGTAATTGTTAACTCTTGCTATGTAATAAATGTCTTTTTGGAACAGGCAGTTCTTATATGAAAAAAAAAGTAGGAAATACACCAACTAAAAATGCATTCAAATGTAGAATTCCTAATACTTAATTTTTAGCTGCTACGGTACATAGAAACCCCCTTGGCTGGTTGAATCACCCTGATATTTGTATGAGACCAAAAGGAAGCTGTTCTGAACTTGTGTTTTCTGATGTTAGTTGAATACAAAGCCAAAAACCACAAATATACACACACACACACACACACACAAAAAAAAAAAAAAAAAAAAAGGGGGGGGAAAACAGGTGTATAATACTATGTATTTCTCTTCCACAATACCTGAGAAACATGGATACCACAATTTGTAGACCCATCATATGAAGAAAAATTTAGTGATCATAACTTGTTACCCAAGCTATAGAATCAAATTTCTTCCATCACTTCCTCCTCAAAGTATAAGCAGGTTAAGGGCAGGATGCCATCAACTTCTCTCACACAAAACCTTGGAAATACTGAATTCATTGGAGCAACTTGCAGAACAGGGTGCTCCTTTAGCCCACAGTGAAAACTGAGATTTAAAAATCAAGGGCTGCTTTAGTTGCTGTAGTTTTGGGTTTGAATGCTAAGGGTAGCAAGATCTTGGTTTGATCTGACAGGCATAGGTGGGAAACAGGACAGGAGCTTTTGAGACACTTTTGTCACTGAAGTCAGCACATTCTGAACTGATCACAAGCAGCCTCCAGGCCACCCAAACCTACACATGATTCCTTTTTACATTTCTTCTTCTCATGCCTGTTCCCCGTGTCTCTTTCAGTTTGCTGCTGGGAAAAAAAAAGGAAAGAAAAAAAAAAGAGCAAAAACAAGTGGGGAGCAGGGGGAAGAGTGACAAAAATACCCATGAGTATACCTGAGACTTCTCAAACCCTCCAAACCAGTTCCTCAATTTTGCTCTTTCAGTTTTTGCTGAGCTTCAGTTTGAAATTTGAGCCGTTGAAACACTGAATTTCCTTGCACCAAGAAATGTCTCAAAAGGAGGCGAGATTTTGCTGAAAGTGAATTTCTTCAGAAAAAGTTGACCACCTCTCGTAAAAGATGATATTAGCTATAAACAACTTTAATAAACTGAAGTTTTCAGATCATATGAAGAGCTAAATTCTCTTAAAATTCCAATAAAGCTAGTGACACTGCATGGGATTTAATACCAAGGCTGAGTTCAGCATGGCATGTAAGTCTTGAGAGGACATTATATAGATCTATACTATGGGGAAGGAATTTAAGACCCTGAGAGCTCTTGTAGTAATCTGATGGGCAAAGGGTGGTTACGTGAAAAATGTTTAGTTTTCATGTGTTTCAGGAGACCGGTTTGAGCAAATATCTTTGTGTTTAGGTACTAAATCGAAGTGTAGGATAGGGACTATCTTTTAGGGGTTTGATAACACTTGAAAGTGAATTCAGATGAAAGGGCCTGAATTTATGGCATTCCAGCTATTTCTGGCTCACTTTAGCTGCACATGATCTTACTGGAGAGCAAAGGGACCTTGCTCTCTTTTAGTTCACACATTTTCAGGATGAATTAAGATATCTTAGAACACAGTGTTCTTGCCTGACAATGAGCTGGAAGTTTTCTGGAGGTAGCTTTCTTACTCTACATCTAATAAAGCTTTTTTCTTGTATCAATTTTAAGAGGGTTGTGATCCTGCCTAACACTTCTTTTAAGCTATCACAGTACAAATGACACATTAGACCTTTATTAAAGTCCATTGCTAAGCTGAAGGTTGAAAGAGAAAGACTCTTTTGCACTCTACCTAACCCTGTGGCACCTCTTTTTCTTGCCACAGCATAAATAAGTAACAGTCATTATCAATTGATATGTGGATGTTGATATGAAACTTCAACCACACTCTTCAGTTTGTACAACTGGGCTGAAAACCTCATGCATGCAAGGGTCCTCATGAGATTTCTAGTGCTTCTGAGCCGGGAAACAGTCCTCTGTAAACAGCTTTTCTTACAGCACTTCCCCACTTCACTTCCAGTCCCTGCAGGAATCAGAACATACAGCACTAGGCCAAAAAAAAAAAAAAAAGAAAGAAAAATAAAGAAAAAAAAAGGAGGAAAACAATGGAATAAAGCAATTACACTCTTTCAAACTGCCAGCAATGCCTGCTTTGAGCTTGTATTTGTTCTGAACTGATCCCTCCAGCTCTGCTTACAATTTTGGGTGTGACACAACTGAGGGGGAGGGGGAGAGACAACAATTGTTTTCTGTGGCAGAGAAGGCAGTAGATTCCAAGGGAAAAAATGGCCAAAATAAAGTAGAGGCTTCTTAGGGATCACATTAAGGATTAGGTCCTAACTTTAAGTGGCAAATAGTGTTGATCAATGGTTATATTTGGCTAGCACTGGTTGAGCGGTTTTCAATGGTTGCCTCTGCTTAGCGCTTCATGAAACTAAGCCGCAGCTTTGTAATGTAAAGACTGCATTGAAAATAACAATCAGTAAACATAAAGCACTACAGAAGGAAGGGTTCTTTACAATGAATTTAGGACTTGTGGAACATTTTTGAAATTGTTCTAAGACTTTTCTTATAAAAGCTTGTCTTTGAAAAGTAAAAAATATTTTTTTGTCTATGTTGAAGAAGTTCATGCATAGGAATGCTTGCTCTTCGACTCTGGTCAAGTGTATGGAAAAAGTGGGCATGATGTACAGTATAGCAAATACTGTGTTATTTGCTTTTTAATAACAAAAACCAATCTTCCTCATAGAAGTCTATACTAAGTTCGATTATGGAAAGGACTGCTTTAAATGTTTTTTCCTTATTAAATGCGCTTTCAAGATTGCTAGTAGGTTGCATGCTGCTGTGTAGAGGTCAGATTGGTATGTGCTTAGCCTTGGTACTCAAATCTATGCCTACATAGTCAGACTAAACTCTGTATTTTCAAAGATTTGAATTCTCTGCTGTTCTTTCTGCCTGATCATTCAAGTTAATGTGGGCACCATCCAGTGCAGCCCTGGGTGGTTAGCACTTCTAAAACTCTGGAAAGCCACCTCCAGCTAAGATCTTTAAACACAAAGGGAAACTTTTTAAAGATACATAATCATGGGGAAATCCGAGTATTTAATTTCTTTGTAAGTAAAAATGCGGCCTCCATGTTCACCTTTTATAGCTTATTAAAAAAATCTGTTGAATTAGAGTTTATTCGGTGAGGCTGAAAGCACGTAGAACATGTTTAATATGACAAATTTCTTCTGATTCTAAAACAAAATGGAAAGCTCTGAATGTTGAAATTTGTAAATTTGAAATTTGAAAAACTCCTTTGTTTTTTTCTTCCTGATACTTGTTAGAGATTTCCTCTCAAATAATCAAATAGGCACTTAACTTAAGCTTATGACAATGTTCTTTCAAGGAAGCAGTTTTTGGCTATGTAACACTAACAGAAGCATGTGGGCAGACCCTGACGCCCACGAAAAGCCTCCAGCTATTCTAGTGTTCCACCTAAGCCCTAATAATATGGGGATGACTATCAGTTGCAAGGCTTTAGATGGCTAATTTAAGGGTGAAACCCTAGATCAGCTTTTAGCAACAGCGACTGTAATTCAGAACTATGTAAAATAGTATTTGTCACCCTCCACCTCCTTAAAATTACAGTAATTATTGTGACATATACAAAATGCTATTCAAACACTATTCATGATATTGTAATACCTTAATTTTATTCAAAATTAGAAAATGTTGGGAAATGTTTTGCTTTATTACTGGAAAAATGAGACTTTATTTAAATCATAGTTTGTGCATACTTAAATGTCAAGAGTGAAGGTTGAAAATTTACACTTAATTTTGGCATTTCCTGGTCTTACAGTGCTTAATAATGTGCCTCTAACATTCTTGTAATATAGTTTCAAAATTATATTTCTCTGTATCTTCATACAGTGGCATAAACATCTTATCATTCTGTATGATATCTGAATACTAAAAAAGAACAAATACTGTGTTTGCTGCAATATGGCTACAACAAGAGGTTTGTACCCTACCAGCACTGTATTCTAATAAATAATCTCCCTCAGATAAAATAGAGCTAAGCAGAAGAAATAAAGTCTGTGTCCTGCTCCCTGTAGTTGGTTTCTTCCTCTCAAAAACTACTGGCGGAAAAGGCATTTCATTAGTATCCTGAAGGAAAGATACCAGTGCAAGTGGTTATGTTCAAAAGGAGACTTTGAACAAGAAATGTTTGGAAAACAATAAATTTTTGTGTGACTAACTGGCAGCTCTTGTAGTCCTACAGTATGCCAGTCAGCCCAAGGCCATTATCTGATCACTTTGCATTGCTTAAAGCAAAGTAACCAGGGAGGCGTTCTTGTGATATGACTGCAACTGTGTAGCATTTAAACCAGATTAGGGCTGAGAACTGATGATAGCGAGCCAGCCAAAGCAAAGTTTTTGAGGATTGATAACCAGTCTTTTTTTTTGCTACAAGTACTTTTCAGCCAGATCGGTTTCTTAATCTATTTCCCCACACAGCCATACTGGCACCAAAGCTGGCACAACAAGTGGCCCAGAGCAAAGGAGAAGCACTTGATGGTCCCTCGACAGCAGCCCACACTGGGAACCTGTGGTGATGAACAGCTGCAGATAAGAATCTAAACATTTGAACACCTGATATGAAGTCAGAGGAGAAAGAAATGTGGCCTTCATCATCTACAATAAACGATCGAGCTGTTCCTGTTGTCCTTAAAATACTGTTGCTGCTTTGTGATGTAGACCAACTTATCATGTGGATTGTGTCCAGAAATGGCAAAAGAGCTGTATAAAATTCTGCTGTTCTAAACATCAAGACTGCATAAGCAATCCATTGCTTTTCACTAAGGACTCATTCTCAGGTCAACTAATTGTTGAGAACTTTGGTATCCCCTAATATTACTTCACCTGTAGTTTAGAATTGAATCATTCCTTTTCTGGGATTTCTGAATTATTCATTAATATTAGCTACTGCACTTCAAAGATCACCCAAAAGCAAACGCAGAGAACCTGTTTTATTCTGCTCACACCTATCAGCACATACCTGTCATGAGCCAAGGGAAGCAGGGAAAGCATGTGAAAATCAACACTGTTCTATTCTGACCCCAGGAGCTAACAGAGCATGTAGGCAGAGCTTTTTCACTCTTGGGTGGCATGGCACTGCAACTTGTAACAACATGACTTAGAAAGATCATCAAAAGGTGAGGACAGTCATTCCATAGAAAAAAGTATAGAAAATAATAGTTGTCATCATATCGGATAGAACAGAAAAACAGTGCAAGCAGCATAATCTAGTAAATCAACAAGGAACTTTGCAGATGCTTCTGATTCCTTGATCAGAACAAGCAGTTATATACCTACTTTTATTAACCTTTTAAAAAATGAAATGAGATACAATTTGTTTATTTACTTTCCACAGAATAGGTAGTGTAGCCTGTGTAAAGGCTATGTTGCCTTCCCTATGCTTTTTCAGAGTCTCAGCCTCTCTCTACGGTTGAGGAGCAAACATCTTCATGTCTCTCTTCTGACCACATCAGGTAGGATGACAAGAGAAGCAGTGCCTTTGAATATAGAAACAAAAAAATAAGTTGTTCTATTCAAACAAGCACTAATGCATCTTGGTTTTCAGGACATACTTCAGCCCCTTGCAATACTTTGTGAAACTTACTGCAAATCTGGTTAAAATCAGGGAGCAGCCAGACTGTATAATTCTGTACTTCCCATTTCCTCAGAAAACCAAGTTAAAATCATGCAGTCATCTGCTTTAAGACACAGGATCGGAGAATGCTTTGTAGGTACAGCATTAATTTTGAGCAATCTGGTCTCTGCCAAAGAAAGACTAATTAGAAGATCTGTTGTTTGTGCGGAATTTTATTTATCCTTCTTTCATTCATGTCTGTTCAACTGCAACAGCCTCACGATGTGTTATTCAACAACGCGCCTGTGAATGGTTGTATGTCCTTTTGCAGTCAATGTGCACAGCCAAAAGTACTGTTACTCACTAATACCACCTTCTCCAGCTATCAGAGTTGTAGACTGCTGGAGGTACTTGTGGTACATTAGTCAACAACAACCGGATGAAAAAAGAAGTTACGCAGCTGAAAAAGCTGAAATACTCTCTTGTGCGAATGCTGCTGTCAATGGGGATTTTGCGGGTGTTTGGAACTGTGATGTGCCAGTGCCAAAGGCTTCTGGATGTTTGGCCTTGATCCTCTGTTTCTGGGTCCTTACTTTCCCAAATACCACAGTACTCAGGTAGCAAGTCATTGTACCGTAACCACAGGTTTAATGGCTTAAGGGACAGAACTACATTTTACGTAAGCACACAAACAACTCTCAAGTGCAGATCTTGCCAGAGGATGAGTATTTCTATTTCTGAATGGCTCTCTGCTTCGCAAGCTGCCTTATTACTGAAGGCTCCATATGTCTTCCTGACAGCTAAGGCTGCGTTGATGGCTGCTCATCCAAATAATGAAGTGGGCCTAAATAGCCCCATGTTGCCTGAGTCATAACCTATTATTTTTTTCCATGACCATCTCCACATAATGTGAGTTGAAAAAATCCAATTAAGAGATGGAAAGTATTGTGGGCAGGCTTCAGGAGCAAGATGATTTGTTGTTGTGAAGTAAATAAAGAAGTGTATGATTAAAAAGTAAACAAAATAGAAAGCTAAAACAGGGTGATATTTAAGTTTCTTCCAAGCTGTCTTCCTGTTAAAACTCACACATTCACCACTGAAAATCTCTGTTGGGACAGATTTGGTTTTTAAGCAAACCCTCAGTAGTAAATCCCTCAAGAATAACTCTTCAGCCAGATTACTCTAAAGTGATTTAACCCACTCTTATCCAAAAATTGCCTTCGTGTTTCTTGCCTCCATGTACTCAATCTTCAGAGCTGGCATCCTGCACCTCTAAAAATATCGTCCCAGTGCAGCCTGCAAGTGAACACTGGGCTAAATCCTCAAGACCTGACACTTCACGTCATTCTACGTGGATGTAAAAATATCCAGATTTGAACACTGGGCAGGAAAGTCTCTAACCAAGCTGACCTTCAGAGAACATTGCAGAATACAGATATAAGGAAGGTATTTCACCCTCCCCACCCTGTCTAGCCTTTTGTAATTGATTCAGCCTGCCAGTTTCACTTCCCGAGGCTGTCTAAACCTCTGCTGACAGTTTTCTGCCTCTAACTTTACATCCACCAACTACTATTTTCTTCCTGTCCATCCACTTGAAGTGGGACTTTAAAAAGCAGAGGTTATCTGCTCCTAAAACCTCTCTAATGAGGGATCTGTAAGGTTTCTGAGGAAGAACAGCAGCTTGTCACCCACTCATTACTCTGGCATGCAAATACCCTGAGGGTGGCTGAGAGAACAGGGAGCTTGCTGCCACCAGGCTTCCCATGGTGCTTGCTGGAGGCACAACGCGCTCACGGATATGTCAGCACGGATAGTGCAGGATAAAATAAATTAATGCACACAAGAGTGACTATGAGGGAAGGATGCATTTTACTTACAGTCAGTGAAAGTCCTCAGGAGTAATTGTTCTAAAAGGTGAGGAAGACTGACAGCAAAGTGTTTATGGTATTCCTTTCTGAAGGAAGTTAATTGGTGGGACTTGCTAAAGTCATACATGTCAGCTAGGTGCAAAATATCAGTATTTGAAGACCACCTGATGTCTGCATGTACTTAGCCTACGATTAGCTACAAGATGCAAATGTGGATTTAGCATATTTGAGAACTCAAAGTTAACTTGGAAGTCTGGTGTAACATAACGAAGCTGTGTGTACCAGGAATTCAGTTAGACCTTGGTGCAGTCAGAAACTGCTATTTCTTTTGCTTTTCCCTCCCCTTCCCTCCACCACTCGGCCATCAGGGGATGGAGTGCTTTGTGCCTGTGCAGTAGCACAGGATGTCGTTACACTTGGCTACTCAAGTTGCATAATGGTTACAGAAATCAGGCACACCACTTATCAATCTCCTTTTTGCCTGCAGACTCCTGTTTTGCTGACCACAGAACTTCACAGCAGGTGTACTACCTGTGCCAGGATTTACAGGTGTGCTTGAATGCCAGCTCCCCTCAGACCTGGGCTAATTTGTTCTGTATAGGCCTATGTGGGGTGTGGAAGGGTTTTAGAAGTTAGTAAGTCCAGAGGAAATAGGCAGGCTCAGGGAATTAGGTTGTGAATGTAGCACTACTTGAATCACTCCATTTCAGCACTCTTTTATAACACTCATTTTCTTGTCAAGGAGTTCGAAAGAATTTAATCAATGTGTATTTCTAGCCCTATTTAGGGAGCCTCTCAGCCAGTGCATTTCCAGTGTGATGAATGTTAAAACACTAATGCACTATATAACAAGCAGAATATGTGAAAGAGAAGGCAAGAATTGCTGTGAAATGTTTTTTCTCCAAGATCAATTTAATGAAGACACTCATTTTTTTTAGAGATATGCTAAAAAAAAATTTTTTTTTAAATCACCTTCAAAACTTACCTTCTGCTAATAGCCTCTGATTTTCCAATGTATTACGCGCTTGGTAGCACAAGTTTCTACCTCGTCAGACTGATTTGCTAACCTTGAAAGAAATTATAAAGGTGCTTGTTTCTTCAGTCACCATCTAAATCAACTTTTAAATTTCTTTTAGCCCCTCTAAATGTATCACTCTGGGAAACTTCTTGGTTAGGAGGGATAAGAGAATTCACAATATGAAAAGAAAGTATAATTAACTGATTCCAAAGGAATCAGGAGACAAATAACCATGGGTTGATTGTCTTCTCTACATTAAGGGCATGGTTTACACATGACTGTTTTTCAGTGATAGGGTCACTTAAGTGGCTTCCACCTGCGCATTTTTTGTCCTCTCTGTGGTGTCAGCACAAGTGCTCATGAAGCCACAAGATGAAGTAATCAGAGAATATATCCAGGTTAAAAATACTGTCTTTTTTTTTAAGGGTAATTACCAACTTGGCTCACTCATTGACCCAGTTCATCCCACGAACGGTAGTACTAGCATAACCTGTACCAGGTGGAAGGGAGGGGGAGGAACCTCTCCAGGTGCCAAAGGAAACGTGCATGCAACCCATCACCTGCCCCTGTGTCACTGGGGCAGTGCACAGTGACTGCCTAGCACAAAGTGAGCTTTCCCCCTTTTAAAGTCCCAGAACAGCGTAAGGGCCAGTGGGGTTTCTTTAAACGAAACACACCGGCAGACGCTGCTCATCTTCTGGTGTGCGTTACGTGCCAGAGCATTCACCTCTCCAAGCCTGCAACTGTCTGGAGGAGGGTTTTTTGAAGCAGAAGGTTGACTCAGAGCCCTGCACCCAGAACCAAATGCTTTCCTGAATACTAAGTGCTATACATGGCAGTTGTTCATGGCAGCTACATTTTATGCATTTGCAGGCATAATATAGTAAGCATAATGTAAACATGCATCACTCTTTTGGCTCAGCATTCATTCATGAGTACTCTCTTTGCAGTTGTAGAGCTGCAAAGTGGTGCCTGGTTTTCTCTTACAGACACCTCTAGAGTAATTTCCTTAGGAAGTAAGCTCACTCTCCCCCATGGAAGGGCTTTCAGAAAACTGGGGAACTCCTTTCAGTGCCAGCCACTGAAGACTGGGCTGGAGTGCATGTGCTTTTTTATTTATTTATTTTAAACACCAAAGTATTTCTCTGTAACAACTTGTCAGCTAATGAGTTCTTTTTAAACATGGCTCCTAAACAGCATACACAGTATTGTTTTACTAATAGTCTCCAATTAATAGGCACTGTAAAAGTATAAACAGCAGGAATGGAAAAATCATTAAAAGAGTAGCTTTTGGCTTCTTTCATTCCGGCGAAATAAATGGGTTATATTGCTGCTGTTATTACTGATACTAGACATAAAGCAGATTAAAACAACATATGTTTTCAGTACTGAACTCTGACTTGAGATGTGCGTGGATGCAGGCTCAAAACAGAATAAGTATATTGCTGTCAATTTGGGAATATGGCACCTCATTCGACAGCCCTCTGCATGTACATCACAAAAAACAGGGGACACCATGCCCCAGGGACTACACAAACGATGATCAGGGAGCTGCAGGGGTGGTGTAACTTAAGTTGTAAAGACCAGAATAGTCATTCCATTGCTCCAAATATTTTGGCTCCATCTATTTAAATAACCTTTTTCCTCAAAGCGGGAGTAAACAGTGCTGTGCCTCCTAAAGGGCATTTGTTTACACAGTGATGTATATCCGCAGTTACCAGGGGAGGTGAATGCTTCACTCAGGCCAGCACCGGTATCTTAGCTACAGAGCCACTTACTTACACACAAACTGCACTGCTCAATATGTTTATCATACCAGGGTAGTCTCGAAATAGATTATTAGGCACACCGGTGTCTTTCATGACAGCTTCAAGATCTCTGGGATATGGTAAGGGCCAGTTGGGGCGGGGGGGGGGGGGGGGGAGCAAACTTTCCCCACCCCCCAGGGTGCCCCCGGAA
>JAVJGG010000074.1:37516766-37536245 GCA_035590195.1 Aviceda cuculoides | reverse complement strand
CCCCCCCCCCCCCCCCCCCCCCCCCCCCCCCCCCCCCCCCCCCCCCCCCCCCCCCCCCCCCCCCCCCCCCCCAGCAAACTTTCCCCACCCCACAGGATGCCACCTGAAAGATGGTAATGCTAGTGGGAAGTCTTAGAGAGGTATCCCGAGTGGAGGCACGCTGACCTCAGATGTGATTTGGTAACCGCATGGAATTCAAAGGATTTGTCTCAAAGAAGCAACTCTGAAGGAGTGAGTTTAGGAGAATTTTACTCTGAATCTTAAAGCAATAGTAGAGCTAGTAACTTCAGAGCAATACAAATAATGCATAACCAATTGTGTCACCCCCTTCCCAAGGCATATGCCTTAAAAAATGCTTTTGAGCTTAATCACAGCGAAAGCAAGCTAAACCACCTACAAACGCTGCTTCCAGAAGTTAAGGGTTGCTAACTGTTGGCCAGCCTGTTAGCAAGACCTGACCCAAATTCAGAGGTTAAGTCCCCAAATGAAAAAGGTCAAAAGAGAAGATGTAATGCAATTTGTTATCAGAAGAACACACAACTGGGGAAGAGCTCTCCTGTTGCTGCCTCATCCCACAGATAAACTGCTTGACTACAAATGGAAAGGGTGATAGAAAAAAGGGTAGAAGAAATGGTAATTTCTCCTACTCTGCAATCAAGCAGGAGCTATCTGCGCTGCAGTGATTATAAGCTGATTCTGGGGCTTCAAAGTCTTCTAGACCTGCTCATATGTGATCCTTTCTTGCTCATGATCACTTTCTTGGTGCCTATTTCTCATTAGCATTGCTTCATTGCTTAGCTTATGCTAATTTACACCCGTAAAATAAAGCCCATTGAGAGTTTGCAGGCTGGTCAAAATTGTAACAAAAAAAGTTTTCTTCAACAAGAATCAGTACCTTTTCCAGCCCTAAATTTACTGATTCCCGAATCCATGAGAGATATATAACTTCATTGCTTTTGCTGGAATAATAGTGTCTTGGCAAAGCTGTGAACTTAGCCAATGAGGGTGTGCATACATAACTGCAGCTTCAATAAACAGGGACATTGTGGTTCTGTAGGCAAGGCATCCTTTTAACCATCAAACCAGCTAGTGGCTATGTCCCTTTTAGTCTGCATACGCCTTTCAGTCAGGCTTTGTGTGTCCTGCTTTTAATGGGGAAAAATGGAAAAGGCGACCTTTGTATCCCCTTTTGTACCAGCTTGCGCAACACGGAGTAATGATATAATCATAAGCTTGCAACCATACAAGTCAGCAAGCTGTATAGATCACGACTTCCTAGCAATGTGCTAGGTAAATATGTAATTTGCAATTAAAAAAAAATCTTAAAAGGAAAGCCTTTATTAGCAATGATTGCCTTTATCCATGGAAGGATGTTTTGGGGAGAATAAAATCAATGTTATGTGGACAATTTCAGATCTTTAAATAGATCTTGAAATTTCAAGACTAAAAAATGCCTGTGCTAAGGGAATGGCTCAGGTTTACGTTCCTAAAATTTACAAAGCTTATGTAGTAAGTTTTATTTAACTACATTTTTGGTCACAAATATTTTAACCTAAGATATTCAGCCACAGTTTAGCTTTGATACTGCAAACTGAATAAAACATAGATGGCATTTGTGTAAGTGTACACACTGTAAGTATATAAAAAGTAGTAGCATTAAATAGTAAATACTGGTCTCAGAAAAATTCATTATTAAAATGTAAAACTGATCACCACTTGAATTTATAATATGACCTATAACTATATTTTGAAGCCTAAACCTTGTAAATACCTATGTTTTTACTTAATTAATTAATTAATTGATTTTCACATTGTGTTTTTCAAGACTCTGATTTATAGAAATATGTTCCCTTGCCAGCCTCTACAGTCTTAAGCAGAATGAAAAAATATGGTACCATTTTAAAAGAATAAACTGCATAGAGGAAGTTACTTGTAGAACAGCAGCATTTCAGTGTGAAACTGCCAACATATTTACTGCCTAATGCCTATACTTAATTAAACCAGCCTGTGAGCATAACAGAGAATGCAACTTCTATGTTTTTGAAGATGGTCCAGTGTGCATTCCACATGGACTGTGTGTGTGGTCTTTTCATGGTCAGAAAACAATATTCTTCTCATGTCCCATGTTTTCTGTGGTAATCTTAGTTGGCTGTGTACTCCGTCCAAATGCTGAACAGTTATTTGCTTGCAGATTCACAATGAAACCCTACAGTGTCCAGCATTGCACGTAATAAATGCTCTACACTTGGTATTATACTGTGACTGACTGTGAAAGCTCTGTGGATGAGCTTGTCATATCCACCCTGTAACATTAGTGGTTTTATTTTGGTTTGGGGCAGAAGTGGAGTTAGCAATGATTTACATTTTTATATATGCAGTCTAAATCCCATATTTATGCTAGGTTAAAATGGTTTACTCATTAACTCTTTCAGTCTATTTGCAAAAACACTGGTTATGAGAAGAGCCAAGGAGGGCTAACAGGAGGTTCTGCACCACCAATGAAGGAACTGAAGAGTTTAAGTACATTGTTAAGCCAGGCAAAGTTTTCCAGAGTACTTAAGAACCAGAAAAATCTGAAAACAGACTGAGTAAGCTCTTAGAGGACTGACAACTCATAAGTAATACCAATTTTATTATCAGCTTATTTATCCATTTGTTTCTTGAGATGTTAAGTTGTGATCTTTGATGTTCGTGTATTATAAGACTTTATGATATCTTTAGGTGATCTTTAGAGTTTCAGTGAAAGACAACTTGGCCGGGGGAGTCTCAATTTAACACTCTTCCCCTGTCCACTCACCCCTCACCCCCGTGCTTTCAACAGGGAATTTAATTTTGTTGAAAAAGAATATGAGAAAATTACAAGCAGAAATAGCTTTTCACTGAATACGGGACACAAACTGACAGCTATATGCTTCTCATGCCATTAGGAGGCCTGTATCTCTATTGTGCACTAACTTGGCTAATATCCTGGTTTCAGCCATGGCTCCCTTAAACAGAGGGAAAAGAGTGGGAGAACTGAAAGATACTTGAAGATGCAGCTCTGGTCTTTCTGTACAGTCAAGACAGAGAGTGATAGCTGGGTATTCATAACTCTGGAGAGTGGTTCATCCCTGATTCATACAAGCTGTTCCCTTCAATGAAACAGGAAGAAGCCAGTACAATAGAGGTTTTTCAGAGTGAAGAAACAGGGAAGGACTTAGCATCACAAGGCAATAAACTGCTGTTATTATGAAAGATGTTATGAAACAGTTTGTGGTTCTAAGATTAATTTTAGCTTAAGCTTCAACTTCGGAGTAGTTTCCAGTCGCTGACTCTCAACCCCTCCTCTCAGTCACAAAATGGGGGACAAGTAGAGCACAAAAAACCCTCTACAAACAGCTGCCCTCCTGCTCACCTATGCCATGACCCCACTGAACCTCCGGGGTCCAATCTGCAAAGGTTCTTGAGACTCCTTGCACCAATGCTGGACACTGCATATTCCAGATAATACAGGTTTTTTCATAGTTTACTGTCAATTCCCAGTCCAACATGAAAAGTGCATAGGATGCAGCTCCTTCCACTACTTTTGGGGCAGATGGACATGTTAGTCCAGGTTTTCAGTCATCTGAAAAAACCTACTGTGAAGACATAGGAAAATTGTAATGTGTATTTTTTTATTAGGTCTTTGGCTATAGTTGTAACTGTAGCTGCAGTGTGGGTGAATGTAGTATTAGTACAGTTGTTCACTCTCACAAGACAAAAAAGACAGGTAAACTGTCTTAGAATTATGCTGAAAGATGTTTTTGGCCATGCCAAACCATCAGTGCACTCAAATGCATTTTTATAAATAAGGGACAATTGTTAATTTAATGTCTCATCCATTCTTTAAAAATAACAATAAAAAATATTGTGGAGGTATAACCTAAAATTGTTATAGAGATCTTTTGATATGCAGTTCCTAACTGCAGTCTTGGTCTTGGTCCTTTTTAGTTCATCTGTCCTATTAGACAGAAGTATTTTTTGGTGTAAATGGCAGATTTTGTATATCATACCTTGGTAATGCTTTCCAACCTTTTTGGTATCCAAAGCAACCTTTAAGCGTTGCAGCAGCCTGAAAAGAATGCAGCGTAATTACAGCTGTGGCTGTTTCATCTTCTAACTGCTCCACTTCTTCTGTTCCTCCCCCCATTTTTTTTTTTATAAGGAAACAATAGAATGAGCTATTCTGCATAGGCAGCATTTTGTTGCCAGAACGAAACAGTCTAAGGAGTAACATTTCTGCTAGATAAATAGCTTGTGGCTACACAGACCGAGGAAAAAACAATATGAAGTTGTGAGCCTCAGTAACTTGTTTGCTAACTGTCAACAAGGAAAATCTGTTTTACAGAAAGGCCGTGTAGGAACTAAGAGATAATTTGATGTAAATGACTGTACTCTGAACCCAGACCCACAGCTTCAGAGAAGCAGGCAGTTGGTGTGCAGTGATAATGGTAGCAGAGAACAACTGCTCAGAGAAAGCTTAAAAAGCACAGGAGAAATAACTATTTTGTGTCTATGTGCATGCCTGCCATGGGATGAGGGAGCAGACGGTGATATTTCACAGGAATGCTTTCACAGGCTCCTCAAGGGAAGAAACCTGAAGGAGTCAATACTTCCAGAGAACCAAATACTCATTGCTACCCGTTACGTCTCACCTGCAGCTAGAAGTGCTGCCTCCTTGCCAGCAGGCAACACAAAGGCTGTAATCTGTTGAATAACCATGGCAAGCTCTGCTCCTCTGCTGAAGGTCCTGGGGTACCTACCACTTTGTTGGGCCACATCCCTGTGGCAGGGCAGGTGTGATCCCTTGGTGCTCCTCAGACCCTGCTCCTCCAAACCAGAGGAACCATGGCAGTGAATTAGGGCTGCTCCCTGCCTAGGGTTTTCCTTCCAAAGAAAGCCAGTGAGCGAGCAACGCGTGGCAGCAGTGCACTCAGTCCTCAAACCAACATGCAGCTAGGAGGCAAACGGGAGGAGTTCTTCTGCGCGAGGGTTACCACATACAGTGTGGGTGCACCTGCTGTACGCTATGTACAGCCACTCTACACTTCAAGTTTGTGTGATGGTTTTTGCATGGAAAAACGTTGAAAATCTTCCTCCTTCCCCCCTCCAATAGAAGAAACATTGTGTAAACAAAAAGCCAAATTCTCACAAGCAGTAGAGACGACCCTGGTCCAAGCTCTGCAGCCAAATTTTACTTACGCCAGAAGAAATTCAAAATACACTTTATCATTGCAAAATCACAGCAGATCCGTGGTGTCTACCTGCAGTTCTTGACACTGCAACATTTTTGGTTCAGATGTGCATTGCCTATATGTAATTAGGCAATGGTTGGTAACTGAGTTTGCACAGATGGTGAGGCATCCATCAGCATACCATTAAGATTACGTCGTAAGGCCTCTGGGGAAAAGACCACCTTTTAAATCAGTGTTTGTATAATGCCCTATGCAATGGGAAACTAAACCCTCTTTGAATTCCTAGATGCCATCAAAACATGTCTGTAAGTGTGTATATATTACACACACATTATTTACGTATTATAGAAGGACTGAATGACAACTAAGTAAAAGCCAGATTCCTTGCCCCTGTGTATTTAGGGTGGGATTTTTGAAGGTTGCTGGGTCTCTTTCTGAAATTCTGTTCTAAAGGGATAATTTGTTAGACAATAGATATATGAGAGCAAATTTTCTGGAAGAAGAGAGCAGGTTTTGTATGACATTGCCTATCTGACTGTAGCCGTGCCCTGGGCTAAGGTAAGGTGACCAGCTCTGCTGTAAGGCTTGCAGAAAGCCCTTTAGTCATGAATCTGTGTGGGTTTGTAAACTGACCATTATAAGTCTCAGTCTGAGATGGAACAACTTTCTTTGTAAGTCCTTCAGGCAACATCTGGGTGCATTTCTGGTGCCACCACAACTTACATGGAGCTATGAGAGAAGGGAAGGCTGGTTCAGCACAGAGACTCTCACTGTACTTTGCTGTCTGTTTGGATTTCCTTGGATCCAGGCTTTTGAGAATTAGATCTGTGATCTGATCCCACGGGACTACCGACTAAGTCGCAAAGATGAATGATCCATGCAATAAAGGTCATAAACCCTTTTATCTTGGAAGTGGTGATTCGAATGGTAAGCCCTGATGCAATAATAAAGACAATAACAAACACATAGTAAAATCCCTTTAACTATACAGACTCTTAGGAGTAATAGAATAGTTTTGTTTCTCTTCCTACTTGATATATATGTGTATATATATGTGTATATGTGTATGTGTATATCTACATATGTATAGGTACATAAATGTACGTCTGTTTCTAATAGACATACATTTGGTTTGCCTTTAAGCAAACCAAACCTTTTTTCCTTGGGCCAGTTTCCTAACTCCTACTGCAGTCCATCATCTGAGGTTATAACTGAAGGATGCTGTGATAGCTGTCAGAATGACCGGTGTTTAACAAAGACTGTCTTCACCAGCGATTTCTTCCATACTAAAATGGAACACATTACGTCAGCGGCCACCCTGGTTTTATAGAACTCAAAACCACTACGGGGACTGAAAGTGACTCTGTAGCTGTGAGCATAAACCTTCTTTGTTGTGTATGTGTGTGTTAGCATGTCATCTTTTGGGATAATCATCCAAATGTGGTGCCTATGGAGATGTGGCTGATTCAATACTTGTGCTCCCGGGTGGTCAGCCTGTAATTTAAAGATTCACTGTCCTCATGAAGATAGCCACAAATGGAACAGTAACCATAATTACAAGAGGCTGTTCCGCTAATCCTTGGTTAACAAATGTTAGTTAAAAGATAAATAAGCCTTACACAAGCATTTCCTGGAGGTGTATGAGCCTTGTGTTTTCATTCATTCTGGCTTCCCTCTTCTTTAGAGAGGGGATACAAGAAAATAAAAAAGATTTTGTAATCCAGTTTTGTTTCAACTGTTAGAAATCACAGGAAATCTTTGAAATCGAATTATCTTTAAAAAAACCCCCAACTATTACTTTTTACTTCTGATACTGAGAAAGTGTCATTCTTTTCAGGCTGAGTTTCTCTTAACAACTGTGTTGTTTGTTCCGTTGTTTATCTTATTTCTAATCTCCAGTGTTTATAGTGGGGAACAAGAGGCTTTTAGAATTTAGCACCAATCAAAAAAAAAAAAAAATCTGAAGGACTGACTGATTTTCCTTTGTAAAAAATGGGAGTATTTGCTGTATTGTTAGTATACTTATTATATTAATTCTTGCCACTTTTTCTGCAGAGTACCTTACTGTTTTAGTAGTTCTGAACTATATAAGAGTTCTTCAAGATAAAAATTGCATCCATTTTCTTTTAGGTGACAAACTGTTGTCCAATGTTGATGGAACTAAAGCAGGCCTGATTACACAGCAATGGAGGAATAAAGGAATTGTATTACTACCACAGCAGGCTAGTCACATAACTCTGCTGTAACCCACTTACTGATAAAAGTCTCTACATAGCTCCCAGCTAGATAGTGGTTGCTTTCAGAATTTAAGAATTAAGTTCTATTCCTTTAATTTTTATGCTGTTTAATGCAACTTTGGATGTTCTCATTATCCATACAAATGTATAATCCTTTCCTGAATCCTGCTAAGCTCTTGGCCTCACACACAATTGGTATTTTGCCATATCCAAACATTGCTCATACCACCAAGGAACTATGCAGTTGTGCAGGAGGGATAAAGCAAAGATTTTGTCCCTAAAAAAACGTCTAAAAGCAAATAAAGGGGTGTAATTTACTGAAACTAGCCAGTTATTTAGGTCTTCTCTCTTAAACTTATAAACATTTAAAAATTTGATATAAAGTGTATACACTAAAGGTAAGTCTAATCAATACACTCTGTTTATTCTTAACCTAGAAAGATCCTTTGTTCATAGAAGACTGTAGGAAGAGGTCATATCTTACTAGATGAGATGCTACAGGTGGAAAAAGCAAACAAAGCCTTTTAGATCCAGCATTCCTCCAACCTAAATAGAAGTTAGGTGCAATTGCTTTTAGTTAGCTGTGGTAATGCTGCTTAATTAGAACACCTGAGCAAGAAAGCTGCCAATAACACTGAGCAAGAGGTGCTTGTGCCAAGCACAGACAGAATATAGGACAGTAGAGATATATGTTGCAATGGAGGGAAAAAAAGGCACTAATGCTTCTGCAATGGGGAAAGACAAGCAGGAAGATTGTCAAGTGCCACAAAATCAGTACCTCTATTAAATAGGTGCCATTTCCTAGCAACACTGTGAGCTTTTTATACCTTCTTTGAGAGACTGGAGTGGAATTATCATTATGAAAAATGTTCTTTTATTGGTATGTGGTTGTTTTCATTCACTGTTATTAATCTTGGTTGAATGAGATTTACTTCATCCACTTCCTTTCCATCAGATCATGTAATGTGCTGATCATATTTTTGTCTGAATAGGTTTGGGATCCATGTAGAATGTTGTATGTCTGCATGTTTTATTTGGGTGGTAAGTTTAGAGATGTGTTCTATCTCTCTGGACGTGAATGCTTGCCATGTGAAGATCATCTTCAGGCTAAGATAGCAGATACCCTGCATGTGCTTCTCGAAACAAATGCAGTGGTATTTAAAAGCTTAGCTGCATGCTGTGTTTTCAGAGACATTTGGTTGATTTCTGGAAGTAAATTCATTGGCCTGTGCATTTCGTGAGCACTGGTCTGTTCCCCTTATCTTACTTTCTGTCTTTCTTGAGGTTTACGGGAGAGAGTGGTCAAAAGCAGCTTTATCTTCTTGGCGAGAAGATTCTTTGAGACTAGGCAAAAAACTAAAAAAACAACAAATGGTGGCAAATCACTCCCTATTCTGTCCACCACTGAGACATTAAAGATGGGGTCCAATATTCGTGAAGGATATATTTCTTCTCTGTACTGGTCAGAACAGACATTGCAGTTTGAAGATAAAATAGCTTATGTTCTGTGTGATCAACCACTGGGCACAGAGATTTCCATTTGCTTCTTTCTAGTGTCCATGTTAAAAAAGTAGAATTACTCTTACAAGGGCTTAAGAGAATTACAATAGACTTGGAAGACACTAGGAGAAACTTTCTAGTGGTAAGGTTGATGACATACTAGAACAGAGTAAAATAAGCAGTCTATGGGTTTTCTAGCATTGGAGAGGCAAAATTCATCCTACATTGACCCTGGCTAAGAAGTCAGTCTAAACAATATTTTGTGGTGCCTTATAGATGTATAACCTGTATAATACTGAGGTACAAGTTGAGAATTTTTTGCACTTTGGGAAAAATATAAATGAAAAAAGACTTTAAGGTTAACTGTTAGTAGGATGGTATTTCTGCTACTGACCATTAGTTAGATTCCTAGGCAGAAACTCCACAGCTGCAGCAATGCTGCTTTAACCATAAGAATAAGAATACAGTTCAACTCTGTTGAAATACCATAAAGTCAAATGATCATACATGGGTGACAGTCTGGTTGCACTTGGAAATTGAACTTACAGAAGTCTTGCTGTCCTAATTTAAATCTGTCTATAAGCAACACCTTTATCAGTAGTTTCATTATTTTTAATATGACTGAATTGACAAAAATGGACAAAAATCAGTTCTGTTTTTAAATCACTTTGACAATAATTTGAAACATAAAACTTGAATAGGTATAATGACCATGTCAAAAGTGTATGAACTCATTTAGTGGCTAATCTTTATTACAGAATTTTAAAAATCCTTCTTGCTCAAGCACTCTCTATTTGGCCACTTGAGATTTTCTAAAGAGCGAGTTAGTTGCAAGCAAATACTTGAATATGCTGAATGTTTTCAGGGGTGAACCTGGGGCTTCACTGAAAGACTAGCTCTTTATTTAGGGTTTTCAAAAACAACTGCAGTGATACAGCCAGGTTTGAGGTGCAAAAGACAAATTGGATCATCCTCGGACCATTCAGTACACACACGCCTGTCTGTGAATTCTGTGCTTGAGCACACAGGATTTGTACAAGGCTCAAGTGATTCAGCTCTGCAGAAAGAGAGGCTAACCTGACTGTCTCTCTCAGTCTTTTCCAGTGGGGGTGGAAAACTTAGAGGTTCATTGTTTTAGTTTGGGTTTTGAAAAGTTATGGCCACCAAAAGAATTAGCCACATGCAAGTTTCAATGAATGTCCTTGGTAAGCATGGGTGCTTCTGTACTACATTGCTGTTTGGGTACCATTTTTCCAATGGGAAGATGAGAACTCTTGGGGAACTGGTGCTAGGGATGGGTTGACCTTAGAGCAATGCAGGAGGATCTGTCACTACATTTTTTCTCTCAAAGATCTACTGGTAGGATCCAATGATCTTTCTTGGTGGAGTAGATAACAGCAGCAGGAAGGAAAACAACCTCCTTCAAGCATCCTTCATATGAGGGCAAAATGTTCCTAGTTAAATGAGCAGGAATACCCAGTAAACTCCTGAAAAGGAAGAAATGAAGACATTCCTGACTGCAGTCTGAGTCAACCAAAATTACAAACATACTTCTTTATCCTTTTTTAAAACAGCAGTAATTCATAATTTTGAAAAATGTAAGGCCCTCTGAGTTTCTGATACTGAGCCTCTCCTCCTTATGCATATGTTTCTGAATGCATCCCCCACCTTTTTTTTAGATTAAGTCAGCTGGGCTCTGTTCTGCTCTTTTACTTATCCATGTGCATCGGCATGATGGGATGTGCAGAGGTACTGCAGCAGGTAAGAGTGGGGAGGATAACATTTCTGTTATCCTGCCCATCTGGGCAGAGTTCTTGCTGTTCGTGGTAGTGAGTGGGGACTGGCCAACTTAATTTCTGGAGATTCTAGTTAAACCAGAATCTGATGTACAGAGTGTATTAAGGTCCCTGATTTATCACCAAGTCTCCAAACTATTCATTGTCCTCCAGAATACTGGGAGAATGCCATACTTACTTAAAGGTGTAATCCTTTCCTTCTGGCCAGTCTGTGAAAGGATAGCCATTTTTTTGCACCCAGTCTGCTAACAAATTTGTGATCTACAGCATCAGTGCATTTCCAGCTGTGGGCCTCTCAGAAACAGACACCGTGTTGATGCTGAATTGTGCCAAATTCTGTGGTGGTTTTGTGATGTGGACAACTGCCAATTGGTGTTATGTGCCTTTTTTTATTATTCTCACCCAAACAACGTGAAATAAGCAAAAGCTTAAGTATTTGTGTACCTTTATTTTTCTTGCCTGTTCATACTTCCCCTACGCAGCCCAACACCATTTATTATCATTTCTGGCTGACTTACAAAGTTGGGAGATACTGTACGTAATGCCAGAAAAAACTCCAGCCGTTAAGGCTGTGGCTAGAAGGTCAGATGGACTGAGCAAAGCACTTGGGTGGACAATCTATAAGACATATTTAGTTATGATCCAGTTTTTTAAGTCTGCATGAAGGAAAACATTATTATCATTACTATTACTATTACTATTATTGTGGAATACCTATAGTGATTTTCTGTTTTGTGTGTTTTAGGCCAATATTTTCATGTTCCACAGACACCTTTTTTAAAATTTATTTTTAAAGGAATCTAATTCTGCATTGCCCTGCAGTTAGACTTTTGTGAGGAAAAAATTAAGAATATCCTCCATTTCTGTTATCTGCTCAGCACTTAATTTGTTGTTTCCCTTGTCCCTACCTATGAGACAAACCCCAGGGCCTCCGTGAGACTAGACATTATTTCAATTAAAAGTCTTCTAAATTGTGAAGTATCCTATCAGCTGTACATACTTTTCAATAGTTTGCAATATTTTAGATGAATGTAAGCCAGGATAATTTACATTTTACTGCTGTCCTTTGAGAGGCATGGGGTTTTTTATAGACCATAGCAAAAGTGGGAGAATATTGAGTATTGTATATGGAATAATGGAAAGTATGGTCTAGGCTTTTGTAATTTCCAAATCCATTATATGTTAAAAACAACTTATTGTTTCAGTCTGTAATTATCCTTGCAATAAAAGACATATGATAACTGAGATTATAGACACTAAGGCACAATAGCTGCCTGGCCTTTGTTTAAAAGGCTGATAGTAATTAACTTTTTTAACTATTAAAGGAATACTATTTTTGTCCTACTATATTTATCTCATTAAAAGTAGGGCATTAAGTGTGTCAGAACATTAAACACAAGTTGAAAGTATGTCAGTATTTTCTGATACTGTCCAAAAGAGACAGCAAAGCTAAACAATGTTAATCAAAGCTTGCATCATGTTTTCAGTGAGGGAAGGTAAAAACAATGCTAGTTGATCCTGTCTTCTGTATTTACTTAGCAACTGCATCAGCCTAGAAGGATGAACATGAACAAAGAAGCATTTAAGCAGAAGAACAAAAAGCTATACGGTGTTAGAGTCCCTATTGCTAATGGCTATTTTAGTTTCTACTAAGGACATTGCCGCCAGCCTTCATTAGTTTTAACTGGAACCAGACAAGAGGCTTCATACTCTTGGAGGAAACAGTCACACACCAATAAAGAGAAGAACAACACCTGACAAGCTGTTGGGGCATGCACGCTGTTTTTTAAACATCTACCTGTAAAGCCTGTGGGAGAAGGCTGGACAAAGTTCTCTGCAGGAGCTGTAAAAGTGAGACAGCAGTAAGAAGGATGCAACTATTGTCTTCCAAAAAATGTTCCTTCTCCCCATTAGAAGACAGCAATTCTGGTCAGCAGTAATGTAGCTGTCTCGCAACAGAAATCTTTTCCCCTGCATTCCTAACTCTCCCTGAACTCCCCAACAGTGTGGAAAGGAACAGTATCCTCCAGTTACGGTTTTTGAAACCTCAGCTGTCAAGCCCAGGTCTGTTCAGACAGTGGCACAGCTGTAGAAATAGCCATAATTTCTCAAGCTGTCTTGGCACTCTTGGGTAATACTCAAGAAGGGTCACCCAATTTTTGGCTATTGGTGAGGTCTGCTTATGCTTCTGTACGTGCACAAAGCTTTCCTCATCCAAAAAATAAATGACACTGCTCCTTTACTGTCCCTGTTTGGCCTGCATACTTGTCTAGTACTCATGCCCATTTTGTGGTAAATTAAAGATACAGAGGAGGATTTGCTCTTCTAATCCATTTCTAACTCAAAGTGTATGTGTAAAGCAGTTAGAGAATAATTTAGTCAAGAAAGGGAGAGAGGGGACCTAAAAACCCCCAACATTCTTACAAGGAAACTCAGATTCTTCACACAATCAGAACTAGATAGGTACTTCAGGACATTACTGGTATGTCTGACTTACTATCAGAATAAGTTTTTAGAGGCTAGAGAGTTGCTAAATGAATTAAGGAATTACTTTTGACATGGAGTGTTGTGAATTTCATTTAATATTTCTAAAAGGTTGTGTACCTGTTTGTCTAATTTTGGCTATAGAATACTATAATACAATGACAAATATAAGCTGCAAAGTATATTGTTTGACGTAGAATGTACAGATCTATGGATCAAGAGATGGAGCCTTCTGTTCTTTTTTCATCATTAATTAATCCACTTTTAAAAGATGTTGCTCTGAGGAGATGAGTTGTTGGGCAGAGGAAATCCACAAAGCGTTCCAAGGAAGATGTCCATAAAAGGTTAATTTTCTTTTATTATTGCTGGATCCATGCAAAATCCTGATAATGTATAATATTTTTAAAAGACTAGAGGTGTTAACATATGGAATAGTCAGTACTTTAGCATAATTTTTTGCACTCAAAGCTGTAATATCCTTGCTGCTATTATTAGTTTGCAGTCATAAATAAATTTTAACTTTTAGATACTTTTCAAAAGAATTATTAAATATGCAATCACAAATCATACATGTGGTTCTAAAATTGTTCCCTTCATCTGCACTATAACTGTAGATAAGAAAAGTATGATGTATATTTTGAGTGCAATCTTTTCTTTCCTTCTTGGGAGCATAACTTGAATGCACACTGCTCAAGAAAGAAATAATATGGTCAGATTTAAAAAATAATTCAAATAGGTCTGTATGTATGTTGATTTAATTATACTTGGAAATAAAAAAACTGCATGCTGATTATATTTAAAAGTATAATCAGAGTCACAAAAATGCCAGCTGTGGGTCACTTTGGAGATGCATGGATTGTAACAAAAAAATGTAGTGAACTAAACAGATACCATCTTAGGTGAGATTGTGTCACCAATTGGTATTTAAAAGATACAATCTATCCAGAAGGAAGTAGGTTTTAAGAAGATAAAAGCCCCAGAGGTTCACTCTCTGGGACATACAGTGAAGGATATAAATAAGTAGAGACTAAGTAGAAGAAATAAATGCAAATGCAGCCTTCTTCCACTCAAAGATGCAAAATTGCATTGTTTCCATCTTTTAAGGGTAATGCTAAAATGATTTGTTGACATGGGCATCCAAATGATGTTAGACCTATTATCATTGAGCTCAAGAAAACTCTGCTTGCACAGTTCAAGTCCTTGTCTTGTCCTGGTCTTTTGCCATAGTATCACCATCTGTAAGACCCTTCTGAAGAGCCCATGAGCACATGTTCAGATCTGACCTGGTTCTGCTGCCAGCCTGAATTTCTCCATGTGCTCATGGGGAGCAAAAGTGAACTGGGTGTTGTACCTTTCTATTTTGACTTTCAACTAGGCAAGAACGGTGGAACTATCTGCTTAGCCACTGTAGCTTACCAGCCATCTTCAGCTTTGATTTATCTACCCCAAAGGCTTTACAATGCACTATAACAATGTTAGCACAATCCTTCTGTGCACAGATTGGTCTTAACTGTGACTGAAGGTTTACCTGTTGAGTGTGGTGCTTTTCTTAGCCAGCTTAATTATGCTGAAAATGTACTTACTAAATTAAGAGAAAAAATGGTTTGGAATGGCTTGTAGGAAAATGGAACAAGAGAAAGTTTGGTAAGACAAACCATATTAACTGTAATATCAGCAACAGCAATCTCTTTTTTTAAATCTTGTTGTCATTCTTTTATATTATGTCTTTAAACTTCAGAGCGATTCTTTCTCTTTTTATAGCACAGCCCTAGTACTTAGCTAGGTAATGGGATTTATGATTTTGTTTACATCAGTTGCCATGGAGATCCACCATAAAAGCTCAGTTGCCTGGCAACTGGGTATTGTGGAGCTGCAATGGAGGGAGGAATTTTTTGTCTCTGAAGGGAGGGCTTAAGGAATAATGAAAACTTCTGCTCATACTTCTCATGAATGCTTCATTTTCAAGGTCAACCAAATGTTTTTTCAGTAAAGACTAATGCACTTTTCTTCAAAAGATGCACCGTAAAATGTTTCTCAAAGATTATCCTGTCTCAGAGAGAAGGACACCCAGCTTAAGAAGTTTTTATTCTTTCCATGCTGTTGCAAAATATGGTTTAGAGTAACTGTGGGGCAGCCATAATGAAGCAGGTCTCATTTCCTGGCCATTCTGCATTCATTAACAAATGAGCTACTGTACATTCAAACCTACGTCTGATCCCAGAAACTACAGTCATTTTTCTACATTGAATTAATATTTGGATTTTCGGTCACTGTACATTTATCTCTCATTTCATTGTAACACCTTTTCCCCCCAATATTTAACTTGTGGTGTAATTAAAAACTGAGAAACGGGGATCTTATTATTCTAATATATAAGTAGGCTTAAGAAAGAGAGCTACACTAAAATAAAGTTTTGCAAGATTGACTTGTAGTTTAAAATGCATGATATGTACTTGAATATATGTAATATCAGCATGTCTCACTTTAAATGAGATGCGTACACTCTATATGCTATTTAATTATTAAATCAAGTTTGGATGAGGTAATTGGCAGACACAAAATTAAGCCTGTGCAGGTATAATCTAAAACTCAAGTTTTGGGGTATTTTGAAATAATTATCTGCCTAGCATCTTTTATGATATGTCGTATCCATTCTTAAACAAGCTTCTTTCTTGATATCATCTTCCGTTTATTGTGAGATTGTAACATTTTCTCTTTAATATTACTGTTTCAGAACTGAATCAGTATTTTGATTATAGACGAGCTTAATGTTTTTGTGGTTTGAATTCTGATGAAGTACTATGGATAAATATACAATGTCTTTGTGACACTGTGTGTAATAGAGATCCATCTAATTTCTTGGTCAAATGGTGAAGGCTGACTCCTGTTCACATTGTGAAACATCAGAGTCTTTTGGGTTGGACAGATTAAGTCCATGCACTATCCTTGTGGGAGCACATAGAGACAGACTCTTCTGCCTTGAACCCTGCGCCAGCTCATGTGGCTTGTGTGTACTCCACAATTACTGCAGAATATTTTACATAAAACCCAAAGATAGCTCTTCAATCCTTTCTTTGTATCCAGTGAATAGTCGTGTTGCTTCTTGCTGCTGGTGATTCTCACAAGGCTAAGAGCCTGGAGGAAAACTGTTGGGCCACCCCAGTTATGGGGTCAACAAGATGGACAGTGCTTGGGATCATGACCAACCAGACTGCAATAGCTACTTTGGTAGGTTTTCTTGAGAGTGGAAAGATGTGGAAGTGGTAAAGCAGTTTGGAGCATAAGCAATAACATTGCATTGTCAGCTGAGAGACACAGAAGTGATGGATAACTGTAACAGCATCTTGGCAGCAACTTTAGTTCTTGGCTAAATAATCATAGTACACTCTCTCATATAAAAACTATGAAAGAGAGGTTTTGCTATAGACAATTACTCAGAAGAGGGAAAATTACATATATGACTGTGCATTTTACATTATTTGACAGTACTTTGAACTTTTCGTTCACAGAAGTCTCTATGCAGAATATTTAAAGGGGAGGGGAAAGAAATTGACACCCTGATTTTAATCAATATAGAGTCATCCAAAACCATTGCTAATATCAAGGAGATAGAACAGATGTGGAGCTTAGAACAATTACCAAAATGCTGCTAATAATCTAGTTCTGTGTAAACCCGATATTGAGTGCTTCAGTATCTTTTACATGGAAGTCTTACACCATTAAAAATCTACTTCACCATTGATGTTATTCTTGAAAATCAGCAAAGCCTCAGCACTGTGACAGGAGTGTGGTTAAATTCCTTTACTTTTCTGGAGTATAAAGACTGTTCCTGGTGCAAACACGATGCACAGCTACCAGATCAAATAGCAGAAATGTCTAATGTATGATGCAGATAGACATCCATCCCGTGAGGTCTGCAAGCCCCTGAGTCTCCATGAGAAAACTTTACAGTGTCAAAGCATGCTTTTTTAAACTTGTATTTCAATAGATTTCTCTTACGGAAGGAGCAGGTGAACATCACTCTGCAGTGTTGTTTTGTAATGAATCAGGGCTTTGTGAATTTAAGGGTGAGAAAAACAGGCAACGGTCCACTGCAGCAGGATGCAAAGAACAGCAAACCAGTCATTTAGCCTAATACCAAGGCTTTGGAAGTTAATTTGATACCGCTGTGGCCACAAGAGAGCTCTGAATCTGTAGAACACAGCTCCACAGGACGGTGGCCACTCTTTCTAAAAGACCACTCTATGCACTTCTTCCTTACCCTCTTTCTCATTCTGAGAGCAGTCACTCAGCTCTCCATGGTCTTCCCTCAGCTCTGCTTCTCCTCTTGCCAGCGTTCGGCACAAGGAGGTTCATCTTTCACTCCTGGTTTCCATAGTACATTTTGCCTGCACGACTGCATCTCTACCCAAGATGCACTTGCAGCATCCTTGATTAGATGCATAGTCAGTAGCTGTGGAGTGATTCCAGATTCCAGAGCATGAATTGCTCCTACGGTGTAAGAGACTATAAGGGGGCTTACTATTTGCCACTGATTAGACCATTCCTGTTGTTTATTGTGATGAAACAGTGGCTAGAGATTTGTGGCATTTCTTCAGAATTCAGTGCTCCCTGAAGTTACTGGAAAGATGCTTTCTATGTGCTAGATTTGGGCTGGTCTTCTTACCTGGGGTTGCTACTTTCCTAGTGTTCAAAAACCAAGTATTTCTTTTTAAGATTGACGAAAAAAAAAGATTGAGCAATTTTTTTCCTTTGCTATCTTATTTTTACGAGGGTCATTGCAGATTTTCCCACAATTCTGAAAGTGCCTTGTGTTATTAAGTGAAGAAAAAAAAAATCGAGTATTGTAAAAGTCACTGCGAGCTGCCTATGCTGCATTTGTTTCACACACACACACACACACGCACTCTCCCCTTAGTGACTCCCTGGTCACTAAGAGCACCTGTCTGAATATTCTAGCTAAATCTCCTCCTTGTATCAAAACACCTGAGTGGACACTTTTCATAAACCAGCTTTGAATGAAAGTCTGTTTCTTTTGAAGTTACTGACTGATTTTTGCAGATTTTGGCTATATTTTTAATGGGTAAGAATATAAAGAGGGGAAAACCTGCTTCTTAGCAAAGAATGCTTCCAGAATTATGGAGGATTAAATTCCACCACTTGTTAAACTAGTTTTTAACAGGAGAAAATAAAAACAAATGTTGAAATGATTCCATAATTTTTAAAGGCAAAACAAATATGTATAGGCTTTGCCAGGCCCCTATTGTGATAAGTTTTATTGCTGTTTCACAAGAGTTAAAGTAGTAAAATTACATGTTTCGATTCCTCTAATCTCTGCCGACATTTATATTATTTTTATTAAGTCCGAAGCCTGATGCATTCCTGACCTTCCTGGCAGCTTTTTTTTTTTTCTCCTCTTGGTGGTCTCCATCAACCTTTCATTGAGAATGTAACTGCTATCACAATAGGTGAATTAAGTTCAGCTATGGTTAGCTTCACAGCATCTTTTCCTTTCATCACCTTTTTCTGCACCACACAAAAACCTAGTATGCTTCATAATTTTAAACTACCTGTTTTTTTGAAAAGCAGCTCATTAGTCTGTGATGACTAACCAAAGCACTTACAGTTTCACTCTCTCAGCTGGCAGATCTACTTTTAGGAAGTAACTCTGTAAGAAATAACTGTTGCCAGACATTTTGGTGATGTCAGGTGATGCTACTCTTGCCTAGGTGTAGAAATTCACATCAGCTTTTTTGTGTTCAGAATTGTAGAGTTTCCTTTCTGAAATTAAGAAAGGGAAAATTTCCTTCTTAATTTCACAGATCTGCTTCTAATAAGTACTTCAGGAAATACACAGTTGCTTTTCTGAGGAGACCTTTCCCTCTTACATTTTGCTCCAGTTAACACTATGGCATCGACTCAGCTACTTTTTTTTTTTTTTTTTCTTTTGGGGGGGGGGCATGCATTAGAAAAACATTTGCTAAGCTAGCTGTCTTGCACCAAATTTCAGCCAGCCCAGAGACCCAAGTTTGGTGTGTAGAATTTTTGTTACCAGTGATTACTTTTAAAGGCGGAGAGAGAGGAGCTGAAAAATAGTTTTAAACTGGTCTGAAGACAGAATCTACTAATGAACCTAGCTTAAATTGTATATTGATATAGATCCAACATAAACATTGGCCACTAATCACCTATGAAAAAAGATATCCTCTCTGAGAATTAAATGCTGTCTGGCCTTTTTCATTATTGCTT
>JAVJGG010000074.1:37480375-37514273 GCA_035590195.1 Aviceda cuculoides | reverse complement strand
ACCCTCATTCCCCTTGTTGGATAACAAATTCAATTATGGCTGCAGTCCTAATGGCCTGGAGATGGATTTTCTTTGTCTCCTCTGTTCTCTAGAGAATTGAACTTTTCTCAGTGTCAGAATCCAAATATCAGTGTGTCACTACTGCACTCCGTTTTTCCCAGAAAGATGACTGGGGTTTGCTTCCAAAGCTTATTAAAAGGGTACCAACCAATCAAGTATGTAAAAATTTATTACAGAGTAAATTCCTACCCAGCCCTTATTCTTTGTCCCCTCCTATGAGTCATCCTTCCAGAGAACTGCCTTTGATGGGGGGCTGCGGCTGGAGGATATCTAAGTCTCATCAGCATGGGTATGCTATCAACATAAGAGTGCTGGTTCACTTCCTTTCTTCATGCCTAACTAGCCCGAGAACAAATATTCAAAGAAATCCAATAGGAGCTGGTTTTATGAGAAATCTGAGAACAGTTTTGTCATTTGCTTTTTCTGTGAAGAAATACGTAGTTTCAATGAGACTTTCCACCTCCCTTCTTTTTCTTGGAAGGAGTATATGACGAAAAGTTAACAACTTGTAAACACTGTGAAATATGTTAGCCCCGGAAAAAACTCCTCTAGCCTTTCTAACTTAAAACTTTACAAATGTATTTTAAAATAATGGGAAACTATTTCCCCCACCATTTCTTCTATTTTTGTACTGAGTTACACTGTATTTATTCTCATAATGACTACAATTTTTAATAAATCACACTTTTTGAAAGCAGTTTGTCAAATTATCATTGAGGAAAGGTCTCCTCAATGTAATGTATGACATGGCTTTGAGCTGTAGCTTTTTCTCGTAGTGCTTTCTTCCAGAGGCATGCTCCCTGCCCCACTAAGCTGGTTGTACCTTCTCATCTGGTTTCCAGCAGCTGGCATTCCTGGTGTTGTTGTCTCTCAGCCAGCATACATAAACAGTTCGGGACCGCCCACCCACGTTTGCTGCAAATACCGGTTTCAGACATTCACTGGGACTCAGCTGGATTTTCTTAGCAGCTTTTTCTTAACCTTTGCTAAAAATGAATGTGATCTGCTTAATCACAATCAAATGTCCCGCTATCTATTCATCTGTACATGGCATATAATTACAAACACAACGGTGCGTGCTGTGCGCCTACGCACCATGGGGCCAGATTTTCAAGTGTGTGGTGCCGACAGTTGGGGTCAGACACCATAAAAAAACACGGTTCCAAATTTGGATACTAAACTGTTTTGAAAATCTAGGCCTGTGTATCAGTGTATATTTGTACATACTCACCATAATATTGGCAACAGCTACTGTATGTGCTGCAGCCTTTTGGATCTTTTCTAAATTGAAGCCTATATTTTCGTCCCAGACACTCCTTTAAAATCCCTCATGGGGTAGCCTATTTCCCCACTCTTTCCCCTTCTAGCTAAAACAGAACTTTAAAAATAATTACACCCGTCACAAACTTTCAAAAGCATAGCTTTATTCTGTGCTCTCTGTAGCTGTAGATAACAGAGCCACCATAAATGATGTTCATTTACTGTTTCTGGCGCGCATCATGGGCACATGTGGAATATGCTTCTAGAAGCTCTGCAAGTAATTCTTGTGACGGGAGTGAACTGGACTCTAATTTTTTTAGTTCCAAATCTGTAAAGTGGAAAGCATAAAGTTACCGTATCACAACAACACATCACATAAAAAGTTTGCATTTTGCAGCTGTAATACATAGGCTACTTATTGGCTTCCACTAAAGTTGAAAACACGCAGTAAATTCCACTGCAATTCTGCAAGCTCTTACTTCCAGTAAAACTATGACTTGGAAACTTCTTACGCTTTCCCTAAAGATGATTTTTTCTTTATTTCTAAAAACTTAAACTCTCTGTAAATATGTATTTCTAAAAAATAAGACTACGGAAATGCAAATTGTTGCTAAACAGTGGCATGCTTTGCCTTGTTTGAAACTAAATGAGACAAAAGCAAATCAAACCAAGCAATAGTGGTTTATTCTAGTAAGAGTCAGCTGACAAAGGGAAATTATGTGTGTACCATAGCCTCTTGTGCAATATCACGTAACGAGATGAATTTTGCAGATAGTGTATGCCCGGTTTCAAAGAAGTGCTCCTGAAAGGTGCAGGATGGAGTCACCTGTGCCCGAGGAAGATGTGATTGAGCAGACAGGAGCATAGATCAGATGGGACATCCAGAGGACATGTACATGAAATTGGGATGATGACAACAAATAACGATAAGGGGCAGTCAGCACAAATATCCCTAGAATTTCTCTTTCTCTTTTAAAGAGAGTTTAACAGCATCTTCTAGACAGCTGATTCCTTGTAGGCAGATCTTGCAAAATTTTCTGGTGACACAATGTGGCATTCAATAAGCACTGAAATATGGGAATGTGGTGATTTGGAAGGCAGACCTTTAAAACAGAATAGAATAAAACAGTGTGAAATATTTCAGAAGTTTGAAGAGAATATTTTGATTTTTTAATAGAAACTGGAAAGCCCATTTGAAAAAGAGTTTATCAACTAAACAAGAAAACAGAAGAAAAATATTAAAATTGAGAGGGAATGTTTGGATACCCTGTTAAAGTAATACTAAAAGGCTGAAAATATTTACTGAAATTCTGTTTTTGTAAGAAATTTCTAAATGTAACACATTGATCTGAGTTAAAATGAAAACAAATTTTGAAATAACCCAATTTCCAGTTCACACACACAGCTTCTCTTTGAAGTCTTCAGCTGTGAAGTCAATTAATGACATAGATAAATACCAGATGGTTTTTGCAAAGTGGATGTTCTAGGAACTGAAATTATCCTTTTTCTTCCCCTTTGTGTAAAAATAGGAGATTAAATTCAAGTAAAGCAATTATTGGTATGCATATAAGTAAAAGAAATGGATGTAAAGATTCAAAAGCAAACCCTCGATTTCCTCCTAGGCTACAGTGTCTAAACTTCACCAGAGTCTGCGTACTGAAGATGGAAGGAGATGCAGAGAGAGACTTTTTGAGCTATGAGATGCTGAGTGACCAAACCCATCCCTATTGCAACTCTGAGCAATCACGGGCCTCCCAGAGATACAAAAAGTTCTACTTTGATCCTGCACCCAGTGACACCAAGGCTGAATTCCCAGTCTTGCTCCTCAGCCCTCCCAGGAATTCCTCTGTCTTACTGATAACCCATTGAGGCTGGGAAAACCGACAGCTTTCTCCCCTCATCAGATGGGTCCTGAAAGTAGCTAATTGCTTGCTCAGAAATGTTCAAGAGATCCCTATGATCAGAAGACTGCTAAATCTCTGTCATAATTCTACTGTTTCTGACATGACAGCAGTTTCGAATCAGCTGGGATTAACTGTTTACAGTACTGTTGATTTCTCTGTAGCCATGGTGGTTTTAGACCACTTGATAGTCTGACATACAATTATACTGTATAAGAATGGCAGCTTGTCCTATAGATGTCTATTCTCTGGGAGAAGGCTGAGTTGGAGATTTTGATAAACCATATTGTCCAAAGCATTACATCTTTACTTCAGCTCTCTATGTGAATCAGTTTCTGTATCACTACAGAAATGTGGGCTGTATGATTCTAGATAAGGTTGATTACAGACTTAATCTAATTTGTTCGGATTTTAAGGACTCACTGAGAAGTAGTATTTTTTTTGCCTGCCTTTTTAAAGTCTTCATTCAGTTTCCTGGGTACCAGGTTATTTTTCGCTTAAGACACTATAAACACCTGTTTAACATTATCATATTAGTAATGTAAATTTTACATTTGAACTTTTCTTCTGCTTAGTATATCCAACAAGATGTCTAGTTTGTTTTCATGTCTAAAATTTGTCTCTGGCTTGGAAAGCTCATAATTTTTCATTGCTAAGAACCATATCTTATTTGGAGAACTTTGCAGGAGTACCTCCAAACTCTTTCTAGGCTTCCAGTCTGTGACTATTTAGCTTCCAGGGGTTAAGGCTGTTTACCTTATGATAAAGACTGCTATTCCTTACTCAAAAAGGGAGCAATGATGCTGTTTCCTTTGCCTCCTGGAGCTGTAATCCAAACCTAACACCTAAATATGGTTTTAACTTTCACTTTCTGAGTTCTGTTGACTATTCACATGTTTAAAGTTAAGTGAGATTGTAACACTCATGTTCAAGTTATTTGCTGCATGCTCAAATTAGAAACAGTTTTGGGGGTGCTTTTAAGAATGTGTCTCATCCTTCAAAAGTGTTACTGTGAAATCCACAAGGAATGGAATATGCAAAAGCAAAAAGTTGAATTTGGCTAAAAAGGCAGCTTCACTCATAAATACTTTTCAAAGAACAAAACTTCACTACTGACAAAATAGTTTTGGATGAAGAAAGTTTTGCTGTAAATTTGTCTTCTGCCTTAGCATAGTTTTGATGGAGGTTATTGCTGCTTCGTTTGCACATTCACAGAATCACAGAACCATTCAGGTTGGAAGGGACCTCTGGAGGTCATCCAGTTCAGCCTGACCAAAGCAAGTTTCATAGGGTTTTGCCCAGCTTTTTTTCCTTGTTTGTTTGTGCACTGCTAAAGTAGCTATAGAAGGCTCTCCTTGTCACCTCTTGCCAGTAACAACTCTCCAACCCAACCCTGAGCTTTGGCTTATGATCAGGTGTAACACCATCCCCGCATGCCCCAGGCAACATTCCTATATTGGTTCCTCTTTTGTAGCCTGTCCTTGTATATAGTTCTGAATCCTAAGGATAAGGAGTAAATGTTTCCAAAATGGCCATACAGTTCTACAGAATTGAAATGAATGAAATGCAACGCCTTCTTCAGTTTTATGTTATCTACCCTTCACCTGTATTACCTTCTATTACCACTCACACAACTAAGTTATACTGGCCCAAAAGAATTAATACAAGAGTCCCATTCATAACTATTCATGGAGGTGAACATTTCAATTAGGAATTTTAAATATTCTTGTCAGAAATATTGTTGCATACTCATGTAATCTGGGACCAGCAACAATGTGATACGAATTAGCTGAAACCAACCAGAATAGCAGAAATAACACAGCTCTTGGTGTGTGGTTCATTACTGAATAGCTAAAAAACTCAATTGCTCACAATTAATACTTTGTAAAATAGTTTAATGCCTTGAAAACAAAGAAAGGATTTTTAAAAATAGTTAGAAGACAACTATCACTATTTTTGGCACAGCTATTATGCAAAATACACTTAAACTATGAACAAAGCGTTAGTTGTGGCTATTCATACATCATGGAATCAGGAGCAACAGGAAGCTTGCTTTATTGGATATTATTTATGTTTACATTATGTAAAAAAAGTTGGTTATGATAACCCATGTTACACATACACTTATCATACTTTCTATTTGCCGAGTTACTGTAGTGTCTGTCATTATTTACACAGCATAGCAGTAACACAGGAACTATCATTTTTACTAAGCAATGCATGTCTTTTACAGGACAGAAAAACATTAGATTGGCCACAGAAATGCATGATTCTGGGATTTTGTATTTGCAACCTTTTTGTTTTAACATATAAATCCTCCTCTTTTTCTTATTTCCTAGTTGAATATTGATTACACAAATAACTCTTTTAGCTGACGATAATAATAATGTCAAATTGTTCATCATCACCTATTGGCCAGGTTTTCATAAACTGGTAATGTTAACCTGCCTGATTGTGCCCTGAGTAGGTTAAGGATTGTTTGCACATTTACCAGGCATGGTAAATTCTGGCAAAGAGATGGCAGCAAAAAAAAAAGGAGGGGATGCCATCTTTAACTTGCACAACTAGGTCTGGTAGAGACTATCTATGGGCTTAATCTGAAATAGCTTCTTAAAATATACTTCATTAAGTTTAAAATAGATCATCTTGAAAATATTAAATGGCATTTATTAGCCTGCAAAGAGAGCAGAAATATAAAACAGAGGCATGTATTTGCACATGGAGATAATTATGATTTTGGTCCCACTTCTTTCTGCTTGGAAATAAGACAACAAGACTGAGTATCAGTGGAAATTAAAATTAGAGCATCAGAAATAGGTAGAACTGCAGTAGTTAGTGACCTGAGAGTCCCAGGAAAATGTATGCTTATTCAGCTGATAGGCAATAAACAATTGGCCTTCTCTGCTTTTGGCTCACCATTTTCAGGAAACTTTCAATTTTTTTCTCTTGCAGCGCTTTAGTTTTTTTCATTAAGACTTATAAATCTATATTTGCTAGGACGTCTGTGAAGGACTGACATCTGTCCCTACCTAAGCAAGCAGCCAACTATGACCCAGTGACTGCAGAAACCAAAACTAACTTCGTGCAAAACTGATATACTTTTGCCATGTTCTTTTCTCCTCCCTGCTCTTGACAATGCAAAACATGGTTAATTACCATCATCTTAAAAAACTTCATGTTGCTTTAGACATTTTATTGTAATGGAGCCCTCTTTCTGGGTTCCGAAGTATTATTGCAATAGAAACTGATTTAGTTTCCTTAATGAAATATGTACCAGACTGCTGAGCACTCATTTATAAGTTCTGAAGGAAGGAGTACTTTGTGACTTAAACAGAGACAGGAAATCAGAGGAAGGATATTAGTGGTATTACCAAGTAAGTGTTTACCTGTGCTGGGAATTATATGATATCTGAACTGTATTTTTCTATAAATATATAATTTTAATATGCTGGGAAAGAGTGCATCCATTGTAAACAGTAGGGTCTCTTGGTAAAATCTGAATGACATATTAAATAAAAGGACGTTATCAGATGACACTGCCAGATTTATTAAATGTGGAAAAGATTTGAGAATCTCCATAAAGATTATCACCTCCACAGTCCCCTCCAACCGTTCCAGGTCTTGCCTCTCTTTTCACAGCCAGGAAGACATTCTGGCAAAAGGCAGCAAACACTACATAAAACAGGCAGGGTTGTCTGGAGTAAGCTAGTAATGGACACATTCTTACCTCTCCTGATGGGAATTTTTCTTTTGATTCCAGCGGAAGTGATTCTTTTTGCTAAAAAAGATTAGTCTGATTGATAAGCAAAAGGACCATACAAAAGGTTTGCTGATATGATTCACCATTTAAAATCAGTACAGAATGACATATTTTATTCATTCTCCAGAAAAAGTCCTGCCGAACAGCCCCATTTCACTGTGAATTTAGTGAGGGTTTTTGCCCCTTCTGACGTAGTGACTTGAAGATCAAGCCCAGAATTTCCATTATTTACTGCCCACTTCAAGAATTCAGTGGGAGCTCTGAGACTGCAGTGAAGGCAGCCTCTGGTTTTAAAATACACTGCAACCATTATTTGAATTACCTCTCCTTTTAAGTTCATTACTTCTTACTTGAGTCACATGCTATATGTGTCTCACTCCTTGGATTTGCTGTGTCCTCTGAAGAGAGGCTGCCTCTTACTTGTAGTACAAGAAGGTCATGCATTTCAATCAGTCTACAGCTGTGAACAGAAATTACGGCTTGGTGACATTTACTCTTTTTAGTTTTAACTGCAGTCCTTGAATGGTGTGCTAGCATGGAATACCACGTTTTTTCATGGTAATGCATAACCACATATTTTCAGTCTGAGATAATTTCCACTAATCTCTAAAATAAAAGGTTAATGAAGAGCTATTGATTAAATCTCAAACTAAAAATGAACTTTCAGGCTCTTTTCTTTCAAAGCAAGTGATTTCTCATGTTCTTCTGGTAATATAAGAAGAGTCCTCGCTCCTTAAACATCATAAATGTAATCAAGCTGTCATCCTACTGCTCATGGTAACAAACACAGAAAATGCAATAGAGACAGCTTTGCACTGCAGGTTAGTGGGGTCCATTTAGTCTGAAAGGCCATTTGTACAAATCCCAGCTGAAGTGTAAGGCATCTGTGAAATGTGTTCACAGTGACTCTAGGATCCTTCTTTTCTCACTGACTTCTGACTTCTCGCAAAAAACTCTAAATGAATCACAGGCTGCAGTCTGACTTGAACCCAAGAAAATATTCTTTTCTGAAAAAAGGGCAGTTAATTGCTCACTCAGTTTGAAGGCCAAAATGAGAAGATCAGTCTTTTATTAATTGTTAGGTATTGTATGCTTGAAAGTACCTACGAAACTTTTGTTGTACTCAGGGGACTTTTATGTCATCTGAACGGGAGATGAAACCTCAGCTTCAGGTTACGGCTTCGCCTGAAGTGGGCTTGGCTGTGATGAGCGGCACTGTGAGACCAGATCAGATTAGCCAGATCCAGAGAAGATGATGGAATGGTGAAGGACAAACATCTCATATTGTTCTATGAGAAGCAAAACCTGTTGTGGCTGATTTCACCTTGTCCATGGTATGACCAAGCTCAAGCTTAGACAAATTTAGCTGGGACTGAAAAAATGGAGGCCTGCTGCTGGGTCTTGTCCTGGCTATCACCGCAGGGCTGCTGCTGGCAATAGCCTACATGAAGCGTCATGCAGCAGCCAGCTAGATCTGACTGTCCATGTTCGGATGCAGATCAAATCAATAGGAGCATTAGTGTTGGCATGAACACCATTTAATTCTCAGAGCATAGTGTAAGGGATCCACACAGATTGCAAGCCATGGCAACAGAAACTCCACCTGCGTCTTGCAGATCTGGATGGTGTACAGGCACACAGAGTGGGTGCAAAGATCTATTTTAGCTCAAAATGTTCTTCCTGCCCTGGCAAAGGATGCACAAAATGCATTGTACAACAACTAAAGGTCAAAAGTATTGGGGTCCATGAATGCTGGTCACTTTTTAAGAGCCATCTCTTAAGAGTGCAGGAGCAGGCAATACCAAAGTGTCAGAAGTCAAGCTAGTGGGGCAGAAAGCTGGCTTGCCTGAGCAGGGATCTTCTAGAACTTAGGTTGAAAATGAAAGTGTACAGACATTGGACACAAGGACAGGCAACGGGGAAGGACTACAGAGATGCTGTTCGCCACTGTAGGGAGAAAATTCGTGCAGCAAAACTCAGTTAGAGTTCAAGCTGGCCAGCACTGTGAAGGACAACAAAAAGGGCTTTTAAAAATATGTTAATAGTAAAAAGAGGATCAGGGATAACATTGGTCTGTTACTTGATGAGGTTGGTCACCTCACAGGAACATAGACAAAGCAGAGACGTTTAGTGCCGCCTTTGCCTCTGTCTTCAACAGCAATAATGGGCCCTGGCACCCCCAGAGCCCTTGTATTGGAAGACCATGACTGAGGGGATGATAAACTCCCAGCCAACTCTGAACTTGTTTGAGACTCGCTGCTCCAGCTGAATGCACGTAAGTCTATGGGGCCTGATGGGATTCATCCCAGGGTACTGAAAGAGCTGGCCAATGTCATTGCAGGACCTCTGTCCACTATTTTTCAACAGCCTTGGGAGTCTGGAGAGGTCCCAGTTGACTGGAAGCTGGCAAAAGTTGTCCCGGTTTTGCAGAAGAGTAAGAAGGAAGACCCTGGTATTTACAGGCCAGTCAGTCTCACTTTGGTGCCTGGTAAAATTATGGAGAAGGTTATTCTGGGAGTTATTGAGAAAAACCACACCTTGAGAGACAATGCAGCCATTGATCATAGCCAGCATGGGTTCATGAGGGGAAAGTCCTGCTTAACCAACTTAATTTCCTTTTATGACAAGGTCACCTATATAGTTGACGAAGGGAAGCCAGTAGATGTGTTGGTTTGGGATTTTAGCAAAGCCTTTGATACTGTCTCTCACAGTATCCTTCTGGAAAAAATGTCCAGCACACAGCTAGACAAGTCCATAATATGTTGGGGCACCAATTGGCTGACAGGTCAGGCTCAAAGAGTTTTAGTAAATGGGGTTACATCAGGCTGGTGGCCAGTCACTGGGGCAGTTCCCCAGAGCTCAATTTTAGGGCCAGTGCTCCTTAATGTTTTCATAAATGACCTGGATGCAGGAGTTGAATGTACATTAAGTAAGGTTGCTGATGACACTAACTGAGGAGGAGCTGTGGACTCCCTCGAGGGCAGAGAGGCCTTACAGAAAGACCTGGATAGACTAGAGAACTGGGCAATCACCAGCTGTATGAAATTTACAAGATCAGGTGCAGGATTCTCCACCTGGCATGAGGTAATCCTGGTTATACACACAAATTGGGAGATGAGAGGTCTTACAAGAAGACTTACAAGGAGCAGCTGAGGTCACTTGGTTCGTTCAGCTTGGGGAGGAGAAGGCTGAGGGGTGACCTTATGGCAGTCTGCAACTTCCTCAAGGGGGGCAGTGAAGGAGGAGGTGCTGATCTCCTCTCTCTGGTGACCACAGACCGACAGGACACAAGAAAATGGAATGGACCTGTGTCAGGGAAAGTTCAGATTGGACATTAGGAGAAGGTTCTTCACTGGGAGGGTGGTCAGTCACTGGAACAGTCTCCCAAGGGAAGTGGTCACAGCACCAAGCCTGTCAGAGTTCAAGGAGCATCTGGACAACACAGTCATATGGTTTAGTTTTAGGTAGTCCTGCAAGAAGTACAAGGTTGGACTCAATTATCTTTATGGATCCCTTTCAACTTGAGATATGATTCTCCTATGCTATGATTCTAAATCTTTCCGCTAATATTTGCATAGAAATAACAGTTATAGAAAACTACAGCAACTGTCATGGTCCATTTGTATGTCTCAAATTTACAGGACAAGGTATTCTGTAAATTAAACTTTATTTCATGAGCTTATTAGGAAAGAAAACAAACAAACAGCAAACAAGGGCTCAATCCCCTTTTTACAAACTAGTCTAATGCATGAATTCACTAATTCATCACTTCATTCATGAATTTTCCAACCCACAAGTTCTCTAATTCACAACTTGCAACTGGTAACTCACATGCCTTTGAGCAAACTAGTTGCCTAACTGAGTGAGGGTGGGAGTGCTCATCCTTCTTCTGCCATCAGGGTTTAGGTGTTCCCTATATCACACGGGGAACCATGAAAGCCTCAGCAATCTGGCTGCTGTTGGATGCACTTCAAAAGCTTTTTGGTTAAGCTGACCTATTTATACTTTCCAGCTTGGAAGCTGGGTCTACACCATTTCCATAAGTTAGTGGATTCTGAAGAAACTGCCATACAATCAGTACGCAAGGATGAGGCTGCAGGAGACAGCAAGCTGCAGGTGATCGTGGCTGCATAATGATCTTCCTGGACATCATGTCCTGCCTATGTGCTGCTCTCACATGGACCTAATGGTGCTGCTCCCAGCATACATCAAGCCTTAGTGTGGGCTGTGTGTGAAGCCAAAACCTGAGCAGGAGTTGAGTGAACAGTCACAGCCAGCATACTTTAAGAAGAAAGAATACAACTATTCCAAACTTCAAAAGCTTGCCAGTTGGCCTTGGACAAACCATAGCATTTTCCTTGTCCACTTATAAAATATAAAATGGGGGATGTTCTCTTACTAAACCACACAATGGTGTCTACTGTAAGGAGTTTCATATCCAAGTGGCTCCATCAGGTGCTAGTACAACAAAAGCAATATTTTGTTATCAATATTAATTGCATTTACACTTGCAGCTACCTTGATGCTCTGTAAATCATTAGACCAAAATCAGCCATGGTCTAAGTGGGAACAATGCCTCTTGATTTTAGTGGAATTTGCATGTTTATGCTAGGGCTAAATTTGATTTCTTGTGTTCATAACCAAGTAAAACACTGACTGAGATTTTTTATAACTGGAGCTATAGTTCAATGCTAGAAAAGAATCTTAATTATATAAACAACACAGTAAACTTTGTTATACTTTCTCTGGGTTCTTTGTTGCCCTTAGATCAATTCAATACTTATGCCTCTATAAACTGTTCTCAGTCAGTGCCTGAGGTAGCACTCCGGGTAAAATGAAGATATATTTTTCTTGGAATAGCAACACACCCATGAGGCTCTCAAAGATTTCATGTTTTGTGGTCTTTGCTTTGTCACAGCATCTCTGATGCAAAAGCAGAAGCAACAAAACAGAGACACAAGCATATGATGAAATTCAGAGATCACAATTTTCTTAAAATTACATAATCATTCAGCCCACACTACTTGGCAAAAAGACTTCTGCTGACACCAGCACCTGGGTGGCTCTGAAGGAAGTCTAGCTTCCCAACTTTTGTCATGTAAAAGGTAAGACAAGGGTAATCTCAAGGTGAATAGCCATACAGACACATTCCCTCACTGTGCACTGCTAAACTGAGAAACAGTGCTATAGCATCTCCCAGTAAGTCTGCTGAACCGTGTCACCTGCTGCACTGAATGTGGCTGCAGCACCTGCACTTCGAATCCAGAGATTACATAAGGTACATACGGAGGCTCTGGGTAGTTCGGGGCTTTTCCAAAATCTTTTCCAAACCTAGTCCCCTGATCTTACCAACTGCGTAGTAACCTAATGAAGGATGAGGATGGGGCTGAAACCAATTGGCACAACTGGCAAACTTCTTGTGGTTCTACCTTGGCAGCAAAGCTGGATGCAATTTTTCTTACCTGCTACAGGAATTAAATATCTGGGCCTGGCTTTCTCTTCAGCCCAGCAGCAGCTGTGGTAAGTGGGAGAGAATCCAGACCCCAAGGCTCAGAGTTAGGCTCTGTACGACCTGACTTCTCCTCAGCCTGCCCAACAAGAAAAGGTATGAGGAACTTTGCTCCATTTCTTCAGTATAAATCTCTCCATGTTACACAAGGACGACTCCTGCCTCGTCAGAGCAACTGTCCGTTCAGAAGAAGGTAGTCTTTCAAACAAAGCAGCCATAATGTAATTTGTTATCATAACCAATCTATTTGTCCATCATTCTGTCTACACACCTACCTACCTCCCTTCTCCTCTCCCCTATATTCTGAGCTTTTCTAAGTCAGGATTTGTATCTTCACATTATGGTACACTGTATATCTCTGCGCAATGAGACTGTACTTCCTTCCAAATAATTAACATTCAGTTGTGACCCACCGACAATATTTCTTGTAGGATATGGCAAGACTAGGGAAGGAATCAAAAAGTGTTAGTTTTCTTCCTGTGGTAAATTCTTAATCCCTTCAAGTCCCGGCAAGACGGTTCTCAACTCCTGAATCAGATGCTGCAAGACAAACTCAGTCCTGGTGTCACCCTAATTACTCCACTGGAATTATGCCAGGACCAATTTCTCTCCCTATACTTGAAGATTTACTGCTGAGAAGTATATAGAAGATATACATCTCTCAGATAGAAAGACAGTATATTTGTAATACTATAAAATAGCAAGAAGCTTTTGTACTGTGCACTGCACACATATGCACATGATAAAACCTTGAAGCAAAGGGTATATTCACCATTGCCTTTGACTACAAAGGGATGAGGATTCTCTCACACTGTTCAAGTCGAAATAAAATGGCTACAAAAAAAAAATGTTAAGATGGAGCAGAATATGAGAAAGAAGCAAATATCTAGTGAAATCTTTAGAAGCTGTTCACTGAATTATTGGTTTTAGTAATCTGAAACAATATGGGCACTTGTTGGTCTAACTGGACCACATTCTTATTTCTATTCCTACATTCTGTTGTAAAATGAAAGACAATAAAGCTTAATGAAGATGACTGCCAGAGATTTTTGCCCATTGTTAACTGGGAGGAAAGGTGACTTAAGGGAGGCTTACAGCCCAAGCTACTTAGTAATGAAGAGCCACCTAAATTGGTATAATAGTTGTTCAAGTTGAAAAAAAACAGAGTTCCTGTCCTTATCCTGAGCCAGAAGCTGCAGCTCTCTGTGGGAGGCACGTATTAGCCTTTGGAAAATTGCTCTACTGTTTTCTTTTGAATAGCTTTTCACCAGGTGCAGATGCCAGATGCACGACCTTCTGCACTGCAGAAAGCTCTGGATCACTTCTGTTGTGCAGGGACTTTTCCACATTTATACCATACTCAATGTAGATCCCAGTGTTTCAGCTCTCACTAGGATATAAAGTCTGTGAGTGCTCTGATGAAAAAGGAAGAAGTGAGAAGAGGGATACTGTAAAAGGTCTGAGAGATCGTGTTTCACTGTTAATTTGGAAGATAGTTTGTTAATAGTCATGGCTGGACATAGAGATGTGATTTAATGGTCTGAGCGCAGAACCAGAAACTATAAATCTCTAATTTGGCTCTGATGCCTCATTTTCGTGTGGTCTCAGCCAAGTTACTTAATCTTTCTTCACCTGTAAAGTGGGGATACTAATATATATATTGCAGGGCTATTTGGAGGGCTTATTAGCTTAAGTTTCTGAAGTATTTCACAGACAAAAGAAGTGCATATCATTTAAAAATACAGACAGATACTTCAGTTCAGGTGAGGTCTTCAAATTCTGGCTCTTCAACTACATTCATCTGAATTTCAATTAAAAGTTATTTATCTTATTAAATTTAATGAAAAAAGATATTTGAAAAGTATGAAAAAGTTTGTCAGATTCCTTTCCAATACAATGATGTTTTTTCTTTCCTCCAACAGTATCACGGATCCTGTTGTTTTTTTCTCTTGCTGCTGACTTTTGTTATTTATTCAATCACCAATGTTTGTCCCAAGACCCTCCTTTCATTTTTTTTTTCAGAATAATTTTTTCTCCTCTCTTTTTATATTTTTGTAAAAGATTGTCATATTTATCATTTTTTACTTAGATCAGGATGGAGCTGTCTTCAGTTTTACACTGTCCAGGATATGTTCAGCTCAGGCAAACCTCAATACACCTGACAGCCCCAGTTACAGTTCTTACAGTCTTGTAAGCAATTACCCTGACAAACACTGTCAAATCAGTCAAATCATACACAAGATTAAGAGCTGTAATAACTATCAGAGAGGCCTGTTGAATATTAGAAGGGATTTTGGAATTGATAGGGTGCAATGACTTCAATTGAAAATGACTTCTAAGAATCAAACCCAGTTTGAGGATGGAAACAAGATTTAGTCATAAATTTTTTTTTCTAAAGTTATTCCCAACTTTTAACTTCAAGGAAAAGGATAGTAACGTATTGCTGTATTTACTTTGAAAGAGCTAGCTGCAACATCATTCATTTAGATTTGGGGCACAAAAGGCTGAAAAACGGAAGGCTGCAGCAACATCTCAATAATCATGAATAAAAGTAAAGAATGGGAAGAGGCTTAAGGTCAGATTTTTTTATACTGCCTTGTTTTGCCTAATGTGGAAAACATTTTAAGAATATCCTTTTTAGAGTGAAAATAGTGTAGAACCAAAAATACTTACGCAAAGCAAGAATCAAATCACAAACTTACTGCCTTGTAATTAATAGGAATATTCCTTATTATCCCTACTCTAGTAACATTCTTTAAATGCTCAGTGTTACAATTTCTCCTTATTGCCCCCAAATAATTTAAATACATGATTAGAGATAGAATCATGATTTTCTTTCAAACTGTAAGGTAAGCACTCTGGAAGGTGTATAATAGTTTACATATACTGGACCACCTGCTTTCTACTGTGGTCAATGGCAAAACTTCTATTTAATCTCAGTAAGAGTATTGAGTCCATACTCTTGCTAAATACCATGTGAAAGCACTCATGTTCATTTATTTAATTTGTATCAGTTATTCATGTGAGCTATTGACGTCTTGTCCTGCTGTAGGAAAAATACCAGATTCTGTTTTAATAGAAGGCTGCATCCAAGTGGAATTCTGTTTAAAAGGTGTCAGAATCAGAAATCATGTTTTAAATAGGGGCAAGAAGCAGGTCTGTTAAGTCTTCTAGAGAACAAATTAACAAGTGGGAATGATTAAGCCAGAAATGACTTGGTGTTCTAATTGAAGAAGTCATGCAGCATGATGTCACCCTCTGTTATTAGTATTTAATTGCTTTCAGAGAGAGCTCAGTGTGCCTCTCTTCTCTCTCCCACAAGAAAACACTCACAGCATTTAAAATGCATCAAGTTATAGAAGAATGTTGCTGTCTGCACACACTTGGTCTGTTTTAAGTTCATGTAATTAAATTAGCTAAATAAAAAACATGGAGCTGTTTATAGGCTCAGCTTTGGATTTTTTGTTTTATGCATCCAGGTCTGTTTCCAGTCTCGTTGGCTGGTTTAAGGACTATTCTTGCAGTGCGTCTAACAAAGAATAGTCACATCCCGTGACCACACCTGGTTTGCTGAACTGGCTATTTGAATTTTTCTCAGCAAAGTGTCAGTGTAGAAGGGTCATTACGTTATAGAAATTGAGAGGGAGCGGAGGGCGCTGTGCTTGTTACTTATCCATGCATATGAAGTATTCAAGATCTTATTTTTATCAAAGTATTGGGACAGATTAACTCAACTTTTACATTAAAGCCAAGCACAAGCTTTACTGTATGTTTCTATCAATTGCAGATCATTTAGCCTGCATCGAATTCTCTGAATAGAACTATATACACCACAAATAAAGAAAGACTTAAATAAATGACCGTTGAAAGGAGAGCATTACACATTGCAGACCAGCTTCTAGTTCTTGCTCATGCAGGTAGCCCCCGTCATGGCAGCAGAACTACTGAAGCATTATTACCCTAAGATTTGTATCTAGATTGTTTTTTACATCTGTGATCGCTCCTTTCATACACATAGCATACACAGTCTGCTTTTAACATTTTCACCAATTCAATAATGCTATTATTCAAGAAAGATATTTAAAATTATTCAGAATTAACGTAATTTTGACAGAGTTCTCCTGACTTCTTCATCACTATATCTTTCCCTAGATGCTTGCAAAACAGTGATCCTGGAAAATGTTATATGCTCCCAGCACATCCTCCTAAACATTTTGAAAAGAATGTCTACCTCATATGTTTTCTACTGGACTAGTTGCAAGGTTGAAAAATAGATGTCTTAAACACTGCTGTAAGGGCCACTACTCTGTCTACTCTGCGTGGCTTCTGTCCCACCTTTATCTACCTACGCTCCAGCTTCAGAAGGGGAAAAAAAAAATCTCAGTTGGGCCTTCTGAGAGAAAAGATATGCCTAAGGGCTTCTCTCCTTTATATCCAACAGATGAAATATGAGGAAGAGAAAAAAAGTGTTCTTTTTCTCCAGACATGTGAATTGCTGTCCCACCTTGGGGCAGCCTGATGCAGGGGTTTTTTCTGACAATTTTCCTTCTTGCTACCTGATAGGCCTCAGTTGAAAAGCGGAAAGGAATGAACATCAAAAGTGTGGGAAAAGAAACTTTTGCTTCCTTCTGTCACGTCCAGGTGATGGCTCCAAAAGTAAATTCCCTATCCCACTGCAGGAGCTAATTCCTTCTAACCACAGACATTGTGTTCATTTCTCTTGGTTTTGACGAATGGAAACAGAATATAATGTACTTCAAATGACTATGCACCAAGTAAGCCATTAAAAACTGACTGAACCAGAACTCCTTGGTCACTTTTCCAGTTCTGGATCTCAAACCACTTTTTAATGTAGTTGCTTGTCTTTCGGTATGTTTATGCTACATTACCACGAAGTTACAAAGTGGGAGATATGGATGAATGAGTTCTCAGAGTAAGATATATAAAAATACAAGTTATGAAGTTCATGAAAGGAAAGGAAAACCTTTTTCTTAGAGGAATCCGATATGAATCCAAAAGCTTTGCTGGGGCCCAGTGTCCTGGCTATTTAACCCCTCGCATGGGTTTGGCTGCCTGTGCTCAAGGCTAGTTGTGATGCGGTGCAGCTGTGTAACCCGGGATGAGGCTGCAGACAGAAGAGCTGTGAAAGAGCAGAGAGGAGCACCACTGGGGCTCCCTGCTTTGCTTGGGAGCAGCAGAGGAGGTCAGGCAGGTGGTCACTGAACCACAGTGCAGCTATGCCAGTGCTTGCCCACGTACTCTGCCGATTCAGACCCTGGCCAGACTTGACTTCACAGTTTGACTTCTGACCCGCCTCATCCCTGTGAACTTGCCTGGGGATCATTGGACTCATGGCTGATGATGTTGCCAGCATCAGACTTGCTCTGCTCTTCTTGTTCTGGGCCCTTAACCACCCCATTTCCCTTGCTGTTGCTATCAGCTCTGGGCTTACCTTCTCTGTGGAGCAGTCCAGTCCTGTCGCTCTCCGGCAAGCTGTTTGCTCTTGTCAGGCATAGGGTTTGGTGGCGGGGGGGTTGTCTATTTTTTTAAAAATAATGAAGGGAAGGAGATAAACTCAAAAGAAAATTTAAGCCAAGAATTCAGAGAAACTGTTTATCTGTACTATAAAGATGCCTCTTACTGCTGTAAAGAACAATGGTATTAGAATATTATTTGTATGTATACCTTTTTTAGCCATCCAATACATTCCCTCATGAAAACACAGCTTTTCTGAAAAATGAAATTTCTTGACTAAAATTTCTGTGTACATAAGTATCTTGGCTCTCTTTTGGTCTTTTCCCTCACCTTTCTTCAGACTTAGAACTTCACCACTTGTTATTCAAACCCATCTCTGATTATGCCACACTTTATCCACTCTACGTGATTAATTCAACAGCCTTGTGCTAAGAAGATTTTTTTATGTTGTGTTTCCAGGCAATTTGTGGTACATGAAGCTTTGTCTGCAAAGAATGAAGTTTATAATATTTATGAGAAGAACATCACAGGTTAGAAGAACATTTCCATTTGAAGATTATTTTTGACCCCCTCTTTCTTTTCCCAGAGAAATCCTAGTGTCATAGGGATTTTTTTCCTCAGATGATGTGACTTCCTTGAAATCCTTATTAAATATGTTTGAAGACAATCGGTTAAAACTTTTATACTAGTGAGAAGGACTAGATCTACCCTCAGGAGGTCTATTTTTGTACAGAAGTGTTTCAAATAGTTTAAAAGTTTTCCATATTGGCTTTTATTATTAAATAAAATAATGGTGCAAATATTTTTTTAATTAAGCATTGCTTTCAGAAGTGAGCCCTATTACTGTTTTATGTTTGTCACACGATGGAGACTTGAAGACATTCTGTACTTTTAACAGCAGGACTATAAAAGATCAGGGCTTCACTGTCTGTCCTGTTTCCTATCATAATGAAAGTGGACACTTCAAGAGCTGAGTGTGGATGTGGTGTATTATTGTTAATACTGTGATTACTGTTCTAACATAATATAATGTACATAATGAGAGACCAGAGGAGCTGGGCAAGAATGAGAGAAAGGGAGTAGAATTAAAAAAAAAAAAAAAAAAAGGGGATTTGGCTTTCCTTTTATATGGTAAAGTACCATTATATACTTCTTGTCACAGCCTTTTTAAAAATTGGTTGAACAGTGTGGGAAAGATATTTAATAGACAAAATGAATGTGGTAGCAGAGACTGGACAATACAGACTGAGAAAGGAAGTCTGAAATCAGTGAATTATTAAGTAATGTTAAACCGCTCTTCTCCCCCTCTTTAAGCCTATGAACACTGCAACAGAGCTTTTAGTATAGTTAGTACATGAAAAACATCTGACAACCATTAAAAGTCTGCATGAGTATAGCATATTAACAAGTGTTCACCCTCTGTGGAAGTATACCAGTGTGAATGAACTTGTCACTATCTTTGAGAGCTACCCACAGGTGATTGCCAAAACGTAATTTTTTCAGTACAGGAATTATATTCAGGAAACATATTCAAACAACTTCATCAGCAGGATGCATAGGAGGTGCTGGGCAGCAAGCAGTATTATGGGAAAAAGACGGCACATCCCTTTACAGTTGGATAAAATGCCCCCCAAGATAGGCACCATGAGTCATGAGGCAGTGAAGGCTGCTGCCAGTAAGAGCTATGCTCTTTGCTGATTGCTTCCACTTCTGGTGTTTCAATTTTTTCCAGGCTCTGACTTTGGGGGCAAATGATTACTTAAGAGGTAGGTGAAACATGAGCTTGAAAGACTAGTTTATTTTGCATGAACATAACAGTTTTTTGCATTCAAGAGATAATGATGAAAAAATATGGAAACCACAAGAATGGACAAATAACTGTGACATACAACAAACGAATCATATACAAGCAAATCTTAACAATTTCCTCAGAATTTTTAATTTGAATATGAGTGCCCTGTATGTATTCATATATATAGTAGTGTGATCTAAATATATGCAAAAAACATTATTTGTTTTCCTCATAAGCCTTTGCATTATGTCATTAACAATATTCTAAATATCACCACTGAAAACAAGATTCTTTTCAAGCCTATTCAGCTCAGCTAATCCTTCAACTCAGATGCGACAGTCTTCTCAACTAAGTTTTACCCAGGTCCCTCGGTCTTAATTGAGAGGAACCAACTGCATGCCTTGAGTGTCTAGCAAACCTGTCTCTACTCAATGAGTGACAGTAACAAAGTGGGGTCTTTAAATAAAAGATCCTGTGCAGGCGATCACAGAGAAGAAAATCTGAGGTATTTTATTTTGTTAATCCTAAGAAAACAAATTTTCTGCTGCAAAAAATATCCAAATTTTGGAAATCATTCATGCTGATTTTTGTCTTGGAAAGTCTACGTGGAAAGGACATTCTTTCAATATCATACAGTGCAGAGTACACCACCTGCTCCCTGCATGCATGCAAATCACAGAAGCAAGCTAACCAATACAAAAGTAAAGAACGAGCAAATTAATCAGGCCTTTCTACAAACTACTCAGAAGAAAGAAAGCCCAAAGAGAGAAATAATTGCTTCTATTTTCAAACACTGTGATGATCGAGACTCATAAATGCCTACTAGTAGGAGAGCTAAATGAGGTATTACAACGCACCCTACTTTGAGTTGAAAGCATTGATCAGTGACAGCAGAATTCAGCAGCTCCTGTCAACCACAGACTAATTTCATTTTACTACCTGTACACAAATCATACCCATTACTTAAATTCCTACACAAATCCTGTCCTATTGCATCGCATTTTTAACTTCTCACTGGTCACGCTTGAGTTTTCTGAGATATGAGTTCCCTTACACCAAAACCTGCCTAAGACCCTCAGAGTTTTGCTGTAAAGAGGGGCAAATCTCTGTTGTAGGTTCTGGGTACATGTGAGGCAGGGGTCATGGTATTCTCAAGTCCTAAAGAGAACTCCCTCCCCGCTTAAACCAAAAGGTAGTAGTGTCAAATTCTTGCTCGTCATATGCAATCATATACCACTGCAGTAATCAGCATTAGTAAGCCAAGAATTTCATATTTTTGACCTGGCTTTCTTCCAGTAAACAGGTTGCTATTTTCCAATAAAGTTCTCGTTGACTTTTTGGAAAACAGGAATGCTAGTAAGTTCGGTTCTCCTCCAGCATCTGTAGCAATTTCACTACCTTCACTTAAGATTCTGAAAATTTAGGAGGAAAAGTAATTTTTATATTGTATGAGCCATGGATATCTTCTATTACTTTACATAGCTTTTTCCTCTTATAGCTTTCTCTTCAGCTCCTGTGACATTTTCATTCCCGTCAAGACTAACTTGAAGTGAACAGTTTGTGTACTACACCATCTTTCACAAGGGGCTGGCGTGCTTTGTGTGATATCTGTTCTTGGCTTCCTGCATTCCCCCTCAGCACCCTCAGTCCCTGGCTTAAAGGAGCTATGCAGTTTGGCATGGCATAACAACATCTCTCCTACGTTACGAGACAGAGAAATTCTGTTCGTCCTAGCTCCAGCTTCAAGTCTTATATAATTATTCTATCTAACACTGGAGCATCTTTAGCAGAAAGCGTGGAAAGTCCCATTCTCTCTACAGCATGCTGACTATTGCAAGGTCCTATGTTTAGGCATCTTTTCCTCTTCTTTTGGTCATTGCTTTAGGAAACCCAGACACCCAAACCCAGGACAACAAGTTCTAAGAGCTGGCAAGGTACTTAAAAATTGGGCAGTGCTGCTGTCAACGTGCTGTGGACCTAAGGCTCTGACACTGCTTGAAACCTCAGCATGAGATGGTGTTTACTCTTTCCACAGGCTAGCAAAATTTTATGTGCTTTGTTGCATGTACAGCTCTGCTGAATTTTGACTGCGTCAGGCAAGATGTCCTCTGGAAATCCACTTTAGTTATGATTCCCCTGCACTATCCCTTTTAGTTTAGCCCACAGCAAACCACATAACAACATCCCATTGAGTCTGGTGGGAGATTTGCTTGACTAAGAAGTTTTCTAAGACTGCTGAACCCTTCGTGGGTTCTGCTTTGTTTTTTTCATGCAAACATTTTGAAGGGGGAAAAAGAAGTGTTGTTTGTTGGTATCCTCAGTAAAGGGTTTTGCTGTCAAAATTATTACAGTTTTCTTTTTTGAGGGTTTGGATATGCATGAGTAGTATGTTTCATAGTCTGAAAATTCAGGAAAAGCAAAAAGGAAAAACACAAAAGAAAACACACCACCTAATCAGATGTTTGTAGAAGCAAAACCTATTTATGCAAGGAAAAAGAAAAGATTGTGAGAAATTCTCTTCCTTGTCTTTTGACACAGGACCATGTCTTGTTAATACATATCTTTCTGTGGTAGCTTTCTTCCAGCTTGAAGGACCACCAGCAGTACAAGCCTTTGCTGACACTAGTTTCTACAGATGGTAAAACCATGTTCATCAGCTCTTCACCACTTTTAGCTGCTGGTGACCAATAAGAACTTTCCTTTTTAGAAAGCTGATCAGGCCAGCAGGTGTTACATGGTGCTAATGTGGAAAAGAAAATCTCCCTTCTTCTGCTGACATTTTTTTGGGAAGTAGGTTGATTTGTGCTTGTGGGTGATGTCTGACTTTTTGCCAGAGAGTGACAGCTGATAATTGCACTTTTCCTGGAATCATCTCATTCATCCAATAAAGGATGAGACACGTTTCCAACATGTTGTGCTAAAACCAGATACGAGCCACTTGAACTATATATAATGCATATTATGTTCCCAGTAAAGGTCTACTGAGAGGCATATGGGGAAAAGTATCTCTTTTATATTCCTTCATCCACTCCTGTACTTGTATAGAAGTTTAATCTTGCCTTGAAAGCTAAATTATGTATGTTGGCATTGCAGGCACCTTGTATGCATATGAGGTGCATGAATATGTCTGTAATACCTGGCCACACAGCTTACAAATGCTCACTAAAATTACCTTTTAAGTAAGTCCAATCTAAAATATTTAACAGTAGCTACAGATTACAGCAAACTGGCTCCTCAAACCTCTGGCACCACATAGACATAAATCTATCCATGGGCTTTGATATCCCATTCAAACTGAAACTATTGAAATTTAGCTATTAAATCGTTTTAATAACTTTCCTCCAAAATGAACTTGAAGTACAGAAGTAATTAATCCTGACTATGAGGTAAGGATGTTTCTCTGCATAGGAGTTATAAACAGCATGGTCTTAAAGTCTGAGACAAGTGTGACCGTAGTAATTAAACCAGTTTGAAACTTCAGTTTCAAAAGTCTACGTCCTCATAAATTTGTGGGGGTGTTTTTTCCTCTTCCAGTTTCATAATAAGAATCCTTCCACTTTGTGACAGTTAGCTACATAAGAGGTTTTCTGATCTGAAAATAATTAAACCATACACACACAAACCCATACAAAGTTACACACATATTCTGAGGTGTGTGTAACACCATAGATCTGGAATGCATGGAAAAGCTTGCATGTAACACCAGCGAACTTCACAGCTTCTATTCCATGGCAAGCTCCCTTTTTAGCCCAAATTCCTTTGGAAAGAATGACTAGGATGTTACCATACTGGTTACATTAGTTAGGCTTCAGATCAGACTAGGAACAAACTGAGCTGACAGAAAATCCTTTTCTGGTTTTGGGGAAGGAAAGCATCTCTGTGCTCAAGTTACTGTATTTCCCTGGCCTTTGACACTGTTGATTATATGGTGCTTATGAGACAAATGGGACAAAAAAGAAAATTCACCTGATAGATAATTTCATTCCTATGCAACAGATGTCCATTGTCATGGAAGATATTTGCTGTTCATTACTAAATATCTAGGCTGGAGACCAGAAGCAGTGTAACCAGAGAAAAACAGGATAAGTTGTTCTGCTGAGCTGAAACTCTCCAAGATAGACAAGAGTCTAAGCCTAGGCCTTAGGTACTATCTTAACAGCGTAAGTCCTTACAGCATCAAGAGAAGACATTAATAAAGTCTTGAGAACCAGATGACACAGACAACGCGAACTGGAGCTAGACTGCATCCAACATGTACGGTATCTCATTAAAACTCTGCTGGTGGTACCTCTGGCACTATGTGGTGGACTACTGTACACACAGTGATACCTCTGCTACCTCTGCCTCCTCTTTCTTTTGACTTCTTTGTGACATTGCAGCTGGAAACCACCAGCGATCAGGGGCTCTTTTACCACCACTGCGGACATGAAACTGTGTCAGTTCTCTCAAGTTGACAGTCACCTACTACACAGCTTGCCTGCACGTACAACGTGGCTTCCACACTGGGCACATCCAGTAACTGCCATGCTTTATTCATAGGTGTTTCTCAGCCTTTCTGGGTAATTGCCTGGCCCTGCACTTCAAGAGTTTGCAGAGGCACCACAATTCCTGCTACGACCCATGATTTTTCCACACAGCTTTTTTTCCTTTCTTTTGAGCCAAGCAAAGTAAAACAGTAGCCATATGAACTGCTGGGAGATTTCCCAGTGGCAAGACTCCAACTACAGCGCCTTGCAGAAATAACACAAACTCAAGCTAGAATTGCTGCATTTAAGACCAACCATAATGATACAAATTTTTTATTCATAATTATTTCAATATAGACAACATTAATTTTCTCTCCTCCTTCCATGGCATTAGATGCAGGCATCCCTGTTCAGTGAGAGTTGTTTCACATTTTTACTATGAACCCTCAGTTTTCAGTTCAGAGGGTTAGTTTCTGCATTAGACATGAAAGGAACATCAGTATTTTAGATCAATGTACATTCACAATCACAATAGATGGCAACTTCTAACTTGCAACTTCTGCTTTTAATTTTGTCCTCTTTTTCACTACATTTCATAGATAGTTTGTGAACTTGAGTGCTTAAAATGCTCTGCCTGGCTAAACACAAGTTTGTCATGTTAAGAACTACCAAAATGGTGGTCTTACTCAGATGTTTCAAGAGTGAGGAATGCTGCCTGACGAAAGGCAGTGATGATTTATAACTGATTTTTTAGCGAATGCATATACAAACTTTTCCCTGTGTAAACACAAACATCAGAATCAACTTCCCATATGTGACATTTTCTGGATTATTTTGGGGAAATAATGGTCATAATAACCATATTCACCTAAATTTAAATGAAAATTTTCAGTGTGACAGTTATGTTTATTTTAGCCCATGTACATAAACACAAGACTCTCTGATCTTACTCCACGGATGACTTCTGCGTAGTAGAAAGAGTGTGCCACTGGACTACCAGGCTGGAGTAGAAAGACAGGACTCATGGTTTTTTGAAAACATCCCAAAAGATTTTCAACACACAAACAGTTGGTGGTTTTCCATCTGATAGTGTGCTTGTCCCTGTGTTCATAGCAAACCGATCTTTACTTGCTGGTAAAACAGCAGTTTGTTGTCTGGATTCAAAAGGATCAGACAGGGGGACTTTGCCTTCTCTGTAGGCATTGCTGAGCCTGCAAGACAGTCTCTAATGCTTTTTTTAACACCAAGTACTAACCATTTAATTTACTCTAGGTGACTGAGTATGACACAGCTCGCTCATGAGTAAAACATAAAATACAGTTGTATTATATTAGGTGTGTCTGGGATTTGCCATGCTTTATTTTGAAACATTTCTGGGCTTTTCTAGGTAGCTGCCTTGCCCTGCACTTTGTAAGTGTACAGAGACACAGTAACTCTGTGTAATTCTTCTCCACGCTGCCTTTTCCCTTTCCTCTGAATGAAGAAAGCAAAATACTGCAGTGTGGAGCCTGTACTTTCATGCTGAACTGTTCTCAGGTTCTTCTGGACTCATGAGGCTGTTTTTATTCCACTTTTATGGGTGAATTTGCTGTTCTGTGTTAGAAAAATCTCATCCTTTGAAATGGTTAGTTTGTGGGTTTTTAGCAATTAAATAAAAATAATCCTTGAAGGAAAGAAAGAGTTTCAAGTAACCACAATGTGAACTGTGAACTTGAAGGCCAGTTTAACCCAATTCTTAGCAGTATTCACGTTGCAGTAATAACAGACAGTAACTAGAAATGAATCCAAATGAGGAGGCCCCCAACCCACTTTAAAAAGATGGAAATAGAGTCACAACCTTTAATCTCTTTTGGTCTGGGTCACAAAACTAAGAGCCAATGTTAAAGCTTTATGAAACCAGCTCATGAACTGTCCATACATTGCACAATCTACTATGAAACTAATTTGACATTTAAAAGCCAAACTCAGACTTAGTTAAGCATTTTCAACTGCACTGCTGAGTGGAAAAGGAGAAAATAGGAGAATATGCAGAATGACTGGTGTATTAAAGCATTCTCCACTAATTCTTTCTCAGTTATTTCCATGGTAAACTTAGATTACAAATTAAAATGTTTATCCTGACTTTCAACATTGCAAAACAAATTGACAGCTTCACAGCAGAATATTCTGTCACCTGCACTGTCATTAATAATAATATATTCTGTAGCTAGACATCAGGTAACAATTTATTGTTGCATAAGGCAAAGGGTTATCCATCCATGTTGCTGTCTAGCACTGTAGAGCCAGTACCAGATTAATCGGTGGTAAAAATCCTGGGAAATTCAGAAAATCCATTTACATTTACCATCCATTTTATGTGCAATGCAATATGTCTGTTTGCTTGCCATTTTGCAGAGAAAATTCTGGTGGCTTTGGTTTTTTAGAAAAGGAGAATTTTCTAATTTTCTAATTTTCTAAGTCTGTATGGTAGTTTTATGAGCAGAAGAATATTAATTTAATCCATGGAATATTTATTTTTTGTTTTGCATATCTTGCAATCATACATCCAGAAAGGCAGGATGTGTTTCTCAATTGATGAAATTTATTATAAAATTAAATGTCTTCAACTTCAATGAAATACTTAAAGTGTGTCAGTGTACACTGATGTATTCACTGCTATAAGAAATGACTTTTCAAGGTTATAAAAAGCCCATACAAGATGAAAAATGGCAAAGTCAGTGGTGTTTATTTAGTATTATAGTGGGAACCATTTATAACAATTTTTCTTACCAATCACTTTAGATGCTGGAACCCTCTTGCCGAGATAAAGTACCCAGGTAAAACTGTAGGATCTTCCCAAAATTTTAGGATCAGATTCATATCGACATAAAGTATTATTTACTTTCTGAATTGAGAAAGTGACTTGCAACTGAAGGAGAAATCTGGTTCATGGTGACGTGAAGGATTTTATGTGTGATTTGTGTACAGTGAGTAGTGAGAGTGCTCTAGTCTCAACAGAAAGCAAAACTAATTTTCTCCTGTAAAGAAAAAAAGGCTAAAATATTTTTCTGCTGCTTTTTGGAAAGACATCTACAAAACACCTTAAAAAGATGATGCGTTTTCTATATGCTTGTTAAGCGTGACATTCTGAGCTTTTTTTGTTTTTCTTAAGTAATATTCATCAATTTTAAAGATGTCAAACAAATCATCTCTTTTAAATGCGTGGCTGTGTGTTTACTGCAGCAGGCCATCTATTGACGTAGCTGTCTTTGTTTAGGCCAGATAGTTTAGCAGAACATATTACTAATTACCTATCACAATTACATTGCCATGGGTTCATCACAGCATAAAAATATACAAATTTCAACTTTCTGCTGAGTTGCAAATATCAAGTGGACTACACCTTATGCTTATACACACAAAATTAGAAAACAGAAGCAGTTGTCAAGGCATCAGCAGTCATTGCCCCAGAGCCCCCATTTTATTTTTTATTCTAGCATATTCCCCTTTTGCAACATCAAATGTTTTACTATGTATTTTTTTAAGGGGCCTTCCCTCTGTATTTTGTGTTTCCTTACTCAACTCAACCATTTACATTAGGAAATAGGAGCAGAATAAAATATCTCGGAATTAAATAATCTTTTTCAGATAGTTTCATCTATCAATATTCTCTATAGTGTAATAGAATTCTTTGTGTATCTTAACAACATAAATAATTGTATCAAGTGCAAAGAGGGAAATTTTAAAGATCTTGAGTCTAGATATGTTGCCCCTTATCAATCGCAAGACGATATTAGAATAAACCCATTTATTTTCATAGTACCTTACACTCATTGTTCAAAGGTTCAAGAAATTCAAGTAATGAAAAAGCCAGACTGATCTGAATGTTACTTACAGAATTAATAACAAGGACATGGAGAACATACTGGTTACACAACTGCTATTAAAGTTACTTGTAGTCCTGATTCTGACAGTGGAGTTAGGTATGGCTGCAGAGAGTATTCTCACAGCATTGAAAAAAATCTGAACTGGTACTTTTTTTTTTATGATGGCTGATTCAGTAAGAGTTGAAATTCAAGTATACTTATTAAGTATTGCTTACATGTCTTGGATGACCACTCATTCTTGTACTTTAGAGAAAAGTACGTGTTCAAACAAACACAAGCCAACATCTACACTTCCTTGTAAATCATGACCATTTAGCCATTAAACATGAATTCAGAGATTAAAACATATTGTACAGAAAAATTATTTTCTCTATAGGTTATTTGAATGATGGTGGTGTAGGATAAATATATAATAACTGAATAAAATGCTTTTTGCTTCATTTTCAAAACTATGAGCGGCATAATTGTAATAAAAATCCTAATATTCAGCCCTGACCTTGCTTCTATTAACCCAAAAGTTATTCCAAAGAATAAGGAATTTGTCCTGATGATGTCAAGAGGAATACAGCAGGCAAAATCCCTTAAATTAATTCCTTTAAAATCCTGTCACCTTTGGCCACTGTAAATGGCCATATTCATCATCCTTTTTTTTTTTTTTCCCAGGAAACATACACAAAAATTACATTCCTCTATGGTTAAGACTTTAGAATAGCATGATATAATTCCTCATGGCAAAGTTTTCATAGTAGAATTACATTCTAGGAAAATTAATGACAAGAAGCAAAATGCATCAGAGATGTAGTGTAATTATTCTCATGATAACCCACACCCTCTATTTGCTTTATTCCCTCTGTCTCTCATTGAAACTATATTTTTAAAAAGAACTGTGCAGTCTATCATTAAAACATGAAGGTTTACAGAAGGATTTTTAATAGGCTTAAGCTTAATTGATGTCCCAACACTCTCAGTCTGCAAATCAGTAACAAAAGATGTTTTGCCTCCTTTTTGCAAACAGAGCAGATGTCTAAGTAAAATATCAGCTCTGGAACAGAAGCAACTGACTTTTATGTTCTCATCACAAAAATGGAAGTTCTCCACTGGTGGCCTTTCTTATTTACACCACACACATGGCAGTCTTTGACATTTGTTTCCTTGAATATAAACGGAAGATACAGCCTCCCCCTCCTGAAGTTAATGAATTGAATGATAAGGCCTTTCCATATAACTCCTTAATTCAAATGCCTAATGACTCTACAGTACTTGCACAGTTCTGAAAAGAAAGTGCATTAAATCGATTTTAGATTTCAGGATAAAATAGAAAATTGGTGAAATAATAGCACTTTTCTGCTTACTATAAAAGGACTTATTTACATACAGACTTAAGCCAAATTAGGTATACCAATTTTAATACTGGCTAAAACTACATTTTAATTTGACTAAAAGCCAATTGAAATGACTAGAGCACTGGAGTACAAATTTTGTAACTAATCTATGGGATCCTTTAACATGAACAGGATACCCAATGAAAGGACATTAAAAATATTACGACTCAACAGACATCACTCAATAGATTGAAAACTTCAGATAAAACATACATTCATTAGAACTAGTCAGATGTTTTCAGGTGAGCTGTTTTGTCTTAAAAACATTAAAAATCATGAAACTTTCAAATATATGACCATTTTGACAACAAAAAGAGGAATTTCGAGTCACACAGAAATGCGCTACTAGAGAAAAATGTTCAGGAAACTCACCTACAATGTGGTAAACCCTCCTATTCCGGCTGGTTCAGATGAGAATTTGAACCTTGGCTCTGTTCAAGTCTCCTGGACTAAGCAACTGTTCTGGTGTGAAAAACTGGTGGTTTTTATTCTGTTTTCATGGAAAACACCTGAAGTTCCTGCAAAAATGTGCATAATCTTTGTTTGTCCTATTGTGAGATGAGAATTTTTCTTTTTTTAAAATTTTGAAAAAGGGAAAACACAGCTTCTTGTCCAGCTCTGTTATTATCCTGTGCTGAACTACTGTTTATGAGACTTGCTTGGTGTGCATTGCTGACTTAGCATTCTGTCTCGTGTAAACTCTTGAGTCCCAAAATAATAAAAGCTTTTATTGGTTGAAGAAAAGACCTTCCCAAAAATGAAGAAAATTTAAGGTGGTTTTTTGTTTGTTTTTGTTTTTGTTTTTGTTTTGGGTTTGGTTTGGTTTTGGTTTGGTTTGGTTTTGGTTGGTTAGTTGGTTGGTTTGGTTTGTTAATGCAAACTTCAGTAAGGGACGGTTCTTAATTTTTTTTCCATTTTAACTTTTCATATAAATTTGATCCCAAGACTGTGAGAAACTGAGTATCTTATATGATGTAATCTAGCTTGTCTCCAGAGCAAACAAAAAGCCAAGTCAAACTGTCCAGCCAAAACACTTCAATCCATTTTTTTGTGTAGATCATTTAAAAACTGAGGAATTATTTTCCCAGACATCTGATAGCTACTCTACTAAAAGCTGGTGAAGTTGCTAGCTGGGGCTTTTTTGCAGCTTTTCTTTGAGGTTAGATGGAATCTGCCAATTCTCTGCTTGTACAGTTGGTGATAAAAATGTCCAGTCACTCTCCATGCAATCAGACTTGAACTGTGGATAGTTTTGAATCTTATTATTATTATTCCCTAATGGAAACCTTTTGGTCTTTGCACCTTTACCTGGTGTTTTGTTCTTGAAATTCAAGTTCAATGTAGCAGATCAAATCTACTGTCAATAGCACCTCATGGTTTAGGCAAAACTAATTTCCAATAAAATCTACAGGCTTCCCACAAGTTTTTCAGGTTGTTTAGCTCCCATTATGTAAAGAAATAACTGTGGATCTAGGCCTTGATAAAATGTGAAAAAAGTGCTCTGATCTGCAATAGCTGCAGGGTGAGACTAAGTGAGTAAAATAGTCCTTTCTTACCTTGAAATCTGTCAGTACATTTAAGTGTAAAACTGAACACTGGGCCAGATGAGGAAGATATATATTCCTGTGCATCAGGAAATGAACAGCCTTCTGTAGAGTCTCTTTATTCAAAACTCTCAACAATTCTGCTTTATTTCAATAAAGTTGTGAAATAAATGTTTCATAAACAGCCCTAAATGAAAAAAATGGAAATATACTACAAAGTTAATTTTATACAGGTATGAATTATATTAGATTGGTGGCAGAAAATGGAAAGAGCTGCTCCCTCCATCTGTATGTGTAATCTTTTGGCATGAACAAGCGTTAAAAAGGATCTCCATAATTCTGTCCATTAGCAGGCTAAACAGAAAACCCCTGCAAATTCATACAAATAAAAATGTCAGTCATTGGAAACAAGATCTGCTCCACTTACATTTCTGGTGAGTATTTAGATGGCCAGGAACGCATGGCTGAGATAAGGCAGAGAATGGGGAAGAGTATTAACATAATGTAGGCATTATTTCATAAGAGTGCAGAAAGTAAATCTTAAACTCCCCCTGCACTGAGATACACTGCATTCCTTGACTGCATCCCATTTGTAACTATCAGTGATATCAGTAAAGAAAGGGTAACTATTTGAGAAAAGCAGTCTTATGTAAATAAGATGCCAAATTAGGAGGCAATTATTTAGCCTGTATCACAAACTATGTGATGATAGGTACTCAGCTGAAGAGTAGATCTTTGAATGTTGCTAATCACTTACCATTTTCTCTGCTTTTTGAAAAAAATGCTTAAGTAAAGCTTTAATGATCTGTAAGAATTTAGTTTGATTTTATCCATCTATTAGAACAATACGTTATGAATAGAAGACCCTGGTAAAGCTGAAGGAATGAATTGCAAAATTGGGCATGAGATATTTATTTTCACATATATCTACTTGCAATTTCAATTCCGTTGTTGATTTTTGCTCTTTAATGATGTGGGGGGGGAAGGAAGAGTTTCAGCGATGATGCTTTGTGTTTGACTGTCCTCTTATAATACTTGTGATCTCAGCTCTTACGAGTTTGACAGAGTCCCAAGCTTTCACACAAAAGCAAATACTGTATTATGAGGCCTGATCACATGTAAATTCCTTAAATGCAGCTTGTTGGCTAATTCCTATTTTCACCATGCTGACCAACTCCAAATATTTTAGTGGACAGCAATAGAAACACGACGGCTGTCCTAGTAAAATCAGTTCCTGGGCTGTAAAGAAGTAGCAGAGCAGACAAGACTGCCAGCTAGCTGGACGTGTAGTCCCTCCTTTAATTTTCTGAAGTAACCTGCATTATGCCTTACAGCCTTCATAGAACAGAGGACTGTGAGTGGAGGAAAAAAAAGACCAGACAATGAAAAAGCACTTTGTAAGTCTAATTTTTCATAATAGCACGCAATTTGAAACTACACATAAATGACGAAGATTGCAAATGTTCTCCAGTCATTGCTTGCTGTCAATATACAAGCAGTTCAAATTTCAGAAGGAATTCTCAGATTTTCCTTAATGTTAATAAAACAGAAAATAAAGTTTAACAAACTTGATTATCAATGACAATTCTACAACAAAAAGGCAAAAGGGATTAAGCAGTTATATATTTCTGGGTAACTAATGTGTGGCATTTGATCTTGGTTTTCAAAAATGGTAAAGTCTTGCCGTTCCCACTAATGTCATGTGAAGTTGTGATAGGTTAGCAGTTCTACAGACCTGGATCATGGTATTGCCAGTTTGCAGCTTAAACATAAAAGGATCCAGAGCAGTGGCCATTTCGGAAATTTTTGCTTTTACACGCAAATTGCTAAGCAGCCCTTAGCCCATCTGCTTGGGAGCCCCATATTTTATAAACATTCGTATTTCAACTCAGTTGGTGTTTCAGAGAACTTAAGCTCATTGATTTACTGTACTTAAAAGGCAATGTTTGAGCAGTGGAGTTTTTATGTATTTTTATCCATTGCTGTCAACGTTGTGTGAATGCTTCTACAGCTGACATTATTTATACAGTTATGTAAACTATGGCTAGGCTTCATTTCCCAAGCTGAAGTTCTGAAGCAGATGATAGAACTGGCTCAAAAAGAAAACGAAAGGAAAAAAAAGCCCAAACACCCAACAACACTCTCCTTCCTCCTATAGATCACTGTAATTTTCTAAATACCATACAACATTTTTATACTGATCTTCCGATGCAAGCTGGGATGTCCATAGAAACCAGTTCCATACTGTCATTTTCTACAGAGGGCAACGTGTACCAATGCAGCTTTTAGGACAAACTTGGCTATACACTATGGCTACACATCAAAAACTCTACTACTCATCCCATGAGTGAGGTCCTATAGGTGGAAAAGAAAAACACAGCTTGGTTTCTTTACTGCAGGGAGGTTTGTTGTTGTTGGTTGGTTGGTTTTGGTTTGGTTTTTCCCCCAAAAGAAGCCTCTATTTAGGAAATTTAAACCTATAATGCCCTCACTAGTAACCCTACAATCTGTTCCATATCAAATACATCTCAATTTGTCTGTTTTCCATATGTAGTCTGCCAGTTCTTAGTGCTTAAACACACACACACTCATGGAGATTTTGAAGCAATTTTTACAATCATGTAGCCACAACGTGAGAGGTGACAGCTGAGCTTAAATAACATTTGCACTGCATTGCAAGCTTCAAAATATTGGATGGCTCTTTTTCTGTCCCAGCTCTTATTAGCTTGCAAATATATGACAATCCTCTTCTTCATTTATAAATGTTATTGCCCAGAATTTCAAAGAAAGCTTGAAAACTTAGTCCAAATGTAGCCCAATGCTTGAAAGGTAAAAAGCAAGCAAAATTTCTCAATAACTTTTTTCTTCTTATCTTGATGTTGT
>JAVJGG010000074.1:37444960-37478831 GCA_035590195.1 Aviceda cuculoides | reverse complement strand
CGTTATTAGTTTCGTCTTTGCTGTTCTCTTAAACTGTTCTTATCTCAACCCACGAGTTTTACTTCTTTTTCCTGATTTTCCTCCCCCATCCCACTGGGGGGTGGGGAGCGAGTGAGCGGCTGCGTGGTGCTTAGTTGCTGGCTGGGGCTAAACCACGACAAGATGTAACAAAAAATGAGTCTGCAGAAAGAGTCAGATTGTTATAAATAACTTCATGGCCAAAGAGCTGAGAACTGATATTTGCAGTAATTCTAAAATATTTAAATGTGAGCAGCAGGCATGCCTTTCTTGCCTGGAATTTTAGAAATTATCAACAGGAATACAAAATTATGTTTATTGTCATACACTGACTAAATTTTGGGACTATTTGCAACCAAAATTGCAAGAAAGGAAAATGAAAAAAGCAAAATTAGTCCTTAGGAACTTGAGTACAATGGTCTCAGGGTATATTGTATTTTATTGGATCCCTAAGGAATTCTGTGAAGGTCAAGCAGTCAACCTTTCTGATACATGCTTCTTTCAAAATTATTATGGTTCATGAACGCTTTATGTACAGACCTGCTACCCTTCTCTCAACTCAGTCAACAGTACTGGAAACGTGCTGGGGGCATTTTGATCAAATAAACTGCATAGACCTGTTGTTGAATTCCTCTTGAAATTATATGCATTGTAGATGGAAGAGACCTCATTGTACTTAAAATCCTGCACTAGAGTGCATGTTCTTTTTCTGGAGGTTATGACTGCACACTGAGTGGGAGGGGGACCTGGATAAACACAGATGTCTTGGGAAGGAATACAGTGATGGAAGGAGTAATGCAAGACTGCACCATCTGTAGAATATCCTCTCTATTTCTTCTTTGTTCCTTTAAATTCTACAAAGGTTATTTTAATGGCTGCTGAAACCCAACATATGCATCCCTATTGTGGCTGTAGGGCAAATACTTGAAGTTATTTTTGTTTCCGTATAATGGCAAATGGCACCTGTCACATCCAAATGCAGGAGAATAGTGGAAAATACTCTGAGCTGGACCATACCCACTGGAGAGAAACAGTCCTGGAGCACCTACACCTTCCAAGGCAAACAAGTTCTTAGCAATAATGGCATTAAAATTTGAAAGCATTTCAAATTACAAAAAGCCTTTACTCTGGCTAAAAGGCTTTATACCTATAAATAATAATTTGCAAGATTTTGCCGTTGGTTTGATCTTTTCTTGATCAGAGATTACTAATCACAACACTTTATTCTTGTTTTACTAAAATAAAAATCTGTATCTTGAATTAGACTGTATTCTGCCGCTAAAGGTAGATATTTTTAATTGAGTAAGAAGAATTTGCAAGGACTCCCTGGAGGATATTTGCATGATAAAATTCTCCTTGCAAAGAAAATTAAACAACTCTTACTAATTTATCTCTGGATGGACAACTTATTCCAGCAAGGTTTGCTGCAATTTATCTAAAGGCGCAATGGTAACATGCTACAAAAATAACTGCTCCTGCCTTGGCCAGCATATCACTCTCTGAGCCTTACTAAAAAAACCCACCTTACACTTGAATACTGGACAGTTACCCAGCCACACTACTTACACAGTAAGATTTAAAATTATTTTGTGATTTACTTTGAGTAAATTTTGTTCTTAAACATAGGTTTTGATAATTCTGAACTTTTAACCCTTCAGCAAAGCTGTTTACAGTCCAGAAAGACTTCAGCTGCAGTTGGGGCAGCACTCAACAACAGAGGCTGATAATCTAACTTTGAGACTTTTACAATGCCTTCGTATGTGGTCAGTGGCCTTGCAAACCAAGAGACCACACACATGCAAACAGAGGCTCTCATAATTGCCTAACATTTTCACCACCTGTTCTCATGCCACGTTATCAGATGTGAAGGAACCAGTAAAAACCAGTTTATATGCTATAAATGGAAGCAGCTATGCCAGAGAGCTGATAAACATTTCACTGCAAATTATTTGTGTAGCAGACTCTGTAATTTACACGACACTAAACCACTTTAAACTATTGGTTTCAAGTTACAGGATGTCACAGTTGCTGTTTTGGGGTGAGGGATATGTGTGTTGAGGGGATAAAGAAGAATGCAGGCAGGTGATATTTCTTGTTTAACAGATCATGTCAAAGATAGTGCTATATTTTCCTTGCCTTTTCTGCTTCATTTTTACCCCAGTCTGCTGCCTAAGTGTGAAAGCTTGGTTTAGTTTAGAAAAAATCCATAAGGGTGCCTACCATGTTCAGTCATTTCATAGCCTTCAGAGATGTTCACTTAGGGTAGAAATTCTGATATCTCTATATCTAGTGACGTCAATAAAATTAATTTTTAAAAAAAGGTAACCTTGCCCACACTATTAGATTAAATTGACTAAAACTAAATGGAAAACATATTTTATATGTATGACTCAGGTGAATATGAAGAAGAGGAAAGTATCTCCAGATCCAATTACAGCTATATATTTCCTACATTATGGTTTAAATGCATTTTCTTTAGAACTTATTGCAGAAGTAGTTCCTCTGTCACTGCTAATCTGAATGAAAATTATTTGTGATCTTCTAGAACTTGATATTTGGTATGACGTGTGATGTCAAAAAAGTATTCATTAGGATTATATGTTGAATATGTTGTGGATATCAGTGTTATTTCCCCGTGACTTAAATCCATTCCTATTTGTTACTTAAGCCCAAAGATCACAACTGACTGATTTCCAAGAGAGAAGAAAAAGTTAGCCCTTTCAGCTTTGCATATCTCATTCAAGAAAAAGTTGACAGAATTTTAGTTTATGTTTTCAGTGAACTTATGCTTGATATTGTATTCATATGTACTGGCCTCTTCTTGGTTTTGGTGTAAATTGTCAGGGGTGTGAATTCTTGCCTAACTAACACTCTTTTATTAGTAAGATTATATTTTAAAAAATAGAGAAAGTCTGATATTATAAATATACTAGACAAAAGCTTGTTTGTGGTATAGAGGCATCTACTTGACAATTACAACTGGTAAAAATTATGTTGAAGAATTTTCCATAAATTGCTTACTGCATCAGTTTTGGAATTTCAGCTCCCCCCCAGTTATTGTTCTATATGTGATAAAACTATCCTCACCTGGAAATCTTGTGAAAGCTGTAATTTGTAGTTGCACAACTCTGCAGACATCCAGTGACAAACTGTCAAGGTTAGTGCAATTTAGCACTGAAAGTATTCCTTACTGTTCCATGTTATCAGCTATAAGAATTTGTTTTTCATTCCTTAGGCAAAGCCTGAGTACTTGTATTAATATCTACCAAACAGCTACTCACTGATGGAGCACTGCGCAGTGTTTGAAGAGTGCATTTATTTGTGACGACTGCTTGACAATTTAATTAGGAATTAATTTCTCAAGTTTTACTCTCAGAGCATCATCCAGATGACACAAGTGTTATGCTATAGAAATCTGCTATGTATCCAGATTTGACAATTTTGTGCAGCTTTGGTACTGCTATCTCAAAAAGACTATTGCAGAATAAGAAAAAAAAAACTAGGAAGGGTAACAGAATGAAGAGCAGTATAAAACAGTGGTCATACAGGAAAAGATCAGTAAAAATTATTCTTCGGTTTGGGAAGTGAGGGTTGAGGCAGGAAGAAGGAAGGGGAAAGGAATCACAGAGGCTGATATAAATGTCTCAAAACACTGGTTACTGAAGGCTGGGCAATGTATGGCAGGAACAGTCACGCTATCCTCACCATAAATATACCAGACACTTTTCAAGACTGTCTGTGGGGCTAGGTGGACTTGGGTCCAAATTCTTGCAACGATTCTGTAAGTTACATTGTTTTGCAATGCTGATAATATTGCTTTTCATTATGGAAAATTTCTATTTTGCACTCATTAGCTGAGGAATGAAAGTTTGAGACTGTGCCTGCAGAGATCACAAGAAGCTCTTACTAAATTCTCCCGGCTAAAGCTCTTGTGCCATGCTAACCTTTCTAATTTCAGCGGTACTTTCTGTTCAGATGAACATCGGTTTTCCTGGAAAGGAGATATTTTTCCATTAGCAAAGCCCCTTTTAAAACAGTCACAAAATAAAACAATGTTTTTGGCAAGATAGGCTCATTTACAGGCTAGAAATGAAGTGTGAAAACTGCTGAAAACTGTTACTTTCATTGCAAATATTTCATATGTTTCTAACAGAACACATTCAGTTGTACAAGGCAATATATTTTGATGAAACAACCTGAATATTTCAGAACTTTAAAAAGATAACTTTGTTTGGCAAGCTTTTTATATTTTAAAGGTGGCTCTTATCTGAACTTTGAGCCATGTTCTGCCTCCTTGTATCCACTGCCTCTCCCTTCTTGCTGCTTCTTCCACTAGCTTCAACCCCATGACCCTTAGTAAGAAGGGTACCTTCTGCTTTCACTGATGACTGACTGTGTTTTGAAAGTCTAATTTGATCATGAATCTCAGAGCCTTCAGAATGTATTGCATCATTATGTCATTTGTAAAGAATCAACAAATTTGACATTTTTTTCTTCTTTTACTAAACAAGAGTCTTTTTCCCTCCGGCTACCCTAGCCATCCTCTTCCCCACTGATCTCTAGCAAAGGAGCTTCTCCTACTTCTTACTATCCCTGATTTATTGCAATAACTTTAAATATCCACTATCAAACACTTATGGTGAGTATATCCTCTGTGGCTTTGGTGAAGCTCTGGAATTTTGCTTCAAGAGCACTCAGGCAGCAAGTTCTGAACTGACACAGATTTCAGTATAACCTGATAAGAGTCAGGTGGAAGGGAGCTTGGAAACAGAATGAAGTTCCTGACACCTAGGCAAAGTTTTGCACTTATTTTGTTAAGTAATCAGGCAGATTCTTACTTCTCAAACAATTTAATTTCTCATTAGCGTGTGCAGCAACAGCTAAAGCAAGGGGGAAAAAAAGCCAAACCCCAATCCAAAACAGAACAAATATTCTTTGGATGTGCAGAATGTTTCATATGCAAACCTGGATGCAAGTCTGTGTCCTTGAGCATGCAGTTGAAGAAAAGAATTGATAACAAACACTGAACTTTTATAGCTGTGAATTGGAAATAGACAGATGCAGAACATCAGCTTGAATCCATACCAGGATATCAGTCGCTGAAGCTCATTATATCATGGAAACAATTGTGTAGTCTGTTAAAGATGGGTTAAGGAGTACAGAAAGCTTTTTGTTACCCAAAACTATGTGGATATTATTGTGGAGGAGGAATACTGTGACTTAGTTTCTCTTTCAGTCCTTCCTAGGATCCAGCTCAGCAAAGTGAGAGCTAGGTGGAGAGACGCTCTGCCATTACCTACGGTGTAAAGCTTGTAAACAAAAAGGGGAAGATCAACCCTTACTAATTTAAAAGAAAGATATAGTTACATTGGCAGTGTATCCAACCCCTACGCATATCACACTCTAATCTTTAATTGTTATATGGATTCCATTCAAGGAGAGACTCTACTGGATTCACTCAGAAAGGATACCGAATGATGGAGTAGTGTTTCACGTACTCTTCGGGCATTAATTACATTCAGAAATAATACAGACATCATGAACTTTAAAGAAAATCAACTGTTTGCATGTTTTCTTGTTATTCTTTAGGTGGTTGGGAACAGTCCATCACTGTCAAGGTTGAAGCTCTCTGGTCATTTAAACAGCCAGGCAGAACTGATGCATTACTATTAATACATTACTCAGTATGGCTGAGCAGACTGGCAGTGGACTGCTTACTATGGCCTTTCAGGCTGAGCACTGCAAACACTGTAGTAAAAGCATGTAACCAGCTCCACACTTGAGAAATCACTGCATTTGCTATGAGTTACTCCAGAGTGGTAGTGGCACCTTCTTGCATGGTCTGTTCCTGTCTCTAACACTAATTCTCTGTTGATAATAATTTAGCAAAGTTTGCCTGCTTGTATCATGAGACAAAAAAAAATTAAGTACATATATCACATATACATTAAGTACATCTCTCTCTCTCCCTCTAAAATCACATCTCTTTCAGGAATTTCAATCTGAGTAGTTTTTCCTTTCCTTTTATAAATGTGGATGAACTGAGCAATGGCACAACCTATTTACACAAACAGTATAGGATGAATGCTTATTTATAAGACTGATTCTTCCTGTACCTACAGCACAGGGAAGAGATACAGAAAGTAAATCTGGCCTTTGATTTCCACAAGATAGTTGTGAAGTGATCATGAGCAGTTCTGCAGTTCCACGTTGTTCAACTTTTTGTTTCTTTAGCTTGAACAGAAGTAGTTTCCTATCTCCCTATTGCAACCAGCTACCTAAACTACAGTCCTCCCTGTTGTTTGGGGTTTTTCTCAGCAGATGACACCCAGATCTGCAGTTTTTCCCAGAATTCAACCATCTCCTCAAGTAGGTATGGCATTATAATGACCACTCTGCTTTAGTAGGCTCTGTTTTAACCTCCTGATCACCTTCCAACCCTCACAGGGCTCCATCACCTCTGGGAGCAGGAAACACCACTCAACCCCCGCTGTCTGGGGGCATGGGAGCCAGGCAGTGAACCCTCACTTGGTGACCACTTTGCCATACAGTCTTCAATTAATTCTCCAGCACCACCACCACCAAATCATTAGAACGAAAAGGTAACATCCTTAAATCTCTTACTTTGGCAATATTTCCACAGACAAATTTTTGTTCAAAGAGTGATATAGATTTGATCTAAATTAAATAACAGTAAAGGGGAGAAATAGTGCAAGAACTCATCCTCAGAAGCTGTGGTATTGAACTGAGGTATGGAAACAAGATTAAAGTCCTGGCACTACTAGTATCTCCTGCATATTAGTTGTACCAGACCCACCTTGAATAACCAATAGCTCTTCCCCTTACTTGGAAGGTGGGAAACTTGGGCTGATGTCCCTGTGCCAAGCACTCTGTCACCTGGCCTCCAGCAAGGCCGTGGGCTGCTCTGGTTTGGAAAGGGCTCTCTGCTTCAGGCACAAAATCCCACGTGGGCCGGAGCTGGGTGTGGGATCTCAGGAAGAATGTTCTGGAAAAGAAAAAGATGCATTTTATTGACAAATTCCTTATTGGTTTTCTCTAAGTGCTTGACTACGGAGCATGCGGTTGCAGGTTCAAAACAACAAGAGAGCAGAGGGACAGTAGACAGTAGACAACAGACATATACAGAAGACATACAAAACTTGCGTCCCACTTAACCCACAGTTACTGATTTCCAGATTGCATGAGAAGAGTAGTACAGACTAATACTTCCTTCTGTCTCTTATTTCAGGTAACTCTGGTAAAGCATTTGGTCACAAGAGCCAAAAAGAAAAATACCATTTTACAAAAAGAAGTGATTGGGCTCTTACATAAAACCTTGAAATGTTGTGGGACTTCCCTTCTTGCAGTTGGTTTTACTTGTCTCATACGCAACCAACATAGCACTAGGCTGTTCAGCTTTACTTCATTTTCTAGTTATAGCATACACACACAAAAAATGCATGTCTAGCTTAAGGCGTGCTGGGTAGAGTTAATGATGACACACTATTACATCTGCATGGAAAAACTGAAATAGGCAGAGATATGTCCTCCCTGTCTTGAAATGCCTGAAAGCCCACCTGTTCAAGGAACACTTTGCATATGCAGCAAGTATATTCTATGTTTATTTCCAACACAAAGTTTGTGCTTTCTGTTTTGTTCCACCTCTTTCTCTGTTTTACGTGCTGTATTTCTTGACACAGTCTGCAGTGCTGCCTGAACAAGAATCATAAAGGTCCTAAAGCATCCTCTGGCACTGTGGGTGAAATGCATATTTTTAAGATGTTTGCTGAGACAGCCTCTGCAAAGGGTTTGTTTTCGCAAGTGTTTGTGTGCATATGTATGCACGACCTCTGTGTGTGGCCTGTGTGAATACCGACTGCCATTTACCCTGAAGGCTCTCTAAACCACCCTCTCTGTCTGTGTAGAAAACATCTCCCTGCTGCAGCTAAGCAGAATTAAAATAGTAATTTGTTCATTCTTTCTTTTATACGCACCCACTCTGGCCCTCGGTGAATCTCCTCTGCAGTTCAGCTGCTCCCCTGGTGTTACCGCACGGGCACAGCGGAGCGGAGGGGAGAGGAACAAGGCACTGGAAGCACGCTACTGCCCTTCGTCTCACACAGCGACCGCTTCAGACTCCTTCCCCACCACACCAAGGCTCGCCGAAGCTGCTCTTCCATGTGTGTTCATCCCTCCTGTGCTCTATTGCTACTCCATTTACTCTATCTCCCTCGCTTGTGCTGCTCTTCTCCAGCACTTTTCACTGGTTTAATTTTCTCATTCCTCAGAGGCTGCATGGCCTCTTACAAAGTGACACAGGAGCTCTGCTTCATGGGCCATGAAAACACCATATTTTTCTATCCTATTAAACTGCTCCTTTTGAACAAGTAAGAGAGACATGAAATAAAACCATCACAAACTAATAACTCACAGAACCACCCTCTTAACGCGATTGCTATAAAACTTTGGAAGTGATTTGTTTAATTTCTTTCTTTCTCATGCATGCTTGCAGCTAGCAATCTACACAATTCATTTAACTACCAGTGCAAGCAGTTTTATACTTCACTGTAAACCCTTGGGTCAATGCTCTAATAGTTGTACAGCTGTTTTTAGAATTTAGAATACTTTTTAAAATTTTAATCAAAATGTTGCTGGCATATGAAGTTCACTGGCAAAAATAGTGCTTCCATTTCACTGTTAGTACATTGAAAATTAATTTTTTCCATCTTGGAATCTGAGATAATTGTCATCCATGTTATTGGGAGTAGTCCACAAACCCAATTCCTGTTCCAGAGCACAATAGTACTTGAACACTGTCTTTCTTTTAATTTCATTATCACAAAAAATGGTAAGTGTTTCATCCCCATTCTTCTGCTAGGAAAACTGTGGTAGAGGGAAGATAAATGATTTTCATAAGGATTTGAGAGTCTTGATGGTCTAATGGCTTTCTATTAGCCTATATTGCTTCCAGTTAGGGAAGGCAGATTGGTCAGATTCTTTCAACCTCAAAGTTGCTTTGAAATGATTAAGCACATGGCCAGGTACCACAAGTTCTTCCTCCTTCCAAAGCTGTGTGCTTGTCATATTTTACTACTACATCAAACTCTGCTCACAGCACTTACTTTTGTGAACAAGAAAAAAAAGTGAGAAAGCGTGAAGGATGCACAGTCATCTAGGAAACTGGTACCAGTACTTCCACCTCCCAATAAAATACAGATAAGCAGTAGATCACAATACCTGCTGGTGAAATTGCACCAATGCTTTTGCTGGAAACCTACGTCCTTTTACCATTTACCTCAGTGGATCCCAGACTTCCCCTTTTCTCTTAATTTTTTGTAACACAGGATGTACTTATCCATCTACATTTAAAGTGGTCTATGCCTGTGTACCTTCAGACTGATGACACTTAGCACCCTTATTTCAGACATTCCTTTTCCACATACAAAGATCAAGAAAATTTTACCCCAGAGAATCAAGGAAGCATGCCTATGAGAGGAGAGCTGGTGCATGAAGAAGCAGACTGGGACTGAATGTTTTTTTATCTTGCCTTTGGCAAGTTAAATATCCCTTACTGTTTGGGAAACTGTGAAAGAGCACACTGGTACTTACTTCCCGGTCATTGATGTAAGCAATTTAATAATGAAAATAAAACTAACATAGTAGAGTCATCATCTGAAACTTGATTGCACTTAATTTCAGTTCTAAATCCTTTTATCTTGGAAAGTGTGCTAGAGAAGTAACTCAGCATTTTTAAAAGTCAGAGGTAAATAAATCTCTCAGAACCCCATTTATGAGTTTCAGTGGAAAAATGTAATCTTGTGGAAAGGAAATAAAAAGATAGTGTAATCTGTCAGAGTAACCTGTAGCCTTTTCTGGACACTGCACCATCAAAACTTTCTTACTTTTGATTTAAAATATTTTATTATAGGCTCATATACAAGCTTAACTACTGTGTTTCAAAATAACTTTTTGTATATTTAACGTAAGTAAATATGATATGAAGCTATTGATTCACAATGAATTTAGAAATCTAAAATGCCAATTTTAGAGTTTTTTCACACCATTTATTAAAATTCTTAAAAATATTTTTGTTACATTTACAGTAGGTGTCCCGCAAAATAGTCCTGCAGGTGTTTATAATTTTGGTGTTATACGCAGTACAATTTAGTGGTTTATACACATAGAGTCTGCCTGCAGCTGTACAAAGTACAGCCCCTCTGGAGAATAATGTTAGATGTTTTCTATCATCCATCTGTTAAAAAATATTGGGTAAAAGTGGTGCTGATTATTCAGCAGGTAACACTAACTTGTGTTTATACGACAGGTTTGTAATCTGTTATACTACACCATTACAGCTGATGAGTAGTAGCTGCAGTTGTAGAAGAGGCAGCATAATGAAAGGTCATTTTTGTTTAATCTAAGTGTTATGCTGGACCTGCCATTGTAGCCTGGGCAGCAGATTTCTCCCTGCAGTACAGCCTCCCTTTGTATTGTCACCAGTCTGGAACTGAAATGGCAGGTAATTCATTGCTCCTCCTTTTGCAACCACTGAGTAAATACTGAGCTACCGCCTCAATGTTGTACTGCTCCGCTTTTTGCTCTCAATTTGTCTTGAGAGCAACAATAAAATGCTTTAGTAAAGGACTCTTACTGCTTTGTGCAAGAGGTGCAGAAGTAGCCCCATTTTCCTGCTTGCAGTGAGTAATTATAGTCTGTCATTTCCTCTGTGCTTTCAAATTGTTACTTCATTCTTCCCACCCTGACCAAAAGGTTGTGTAGCACCTCATGCACTGTTAAATAGCAGCTTCGCTCCACCCTACGAACACCTGTATTTCATTGTTGGCGAGTGAACTGACCCGTCCATTTCCCCTTATTGTGGAATGCACTTTATGAATTTTTTGAACAGCATCAGGCGTATACAGGGGTCACACCTCATAGGCAAGAGCTGGCAACTGAAGCATATCTATCAAAATTCTTATCTTTAAGCTTTTTCACTTCTCTCGTCTTGTCATGCTCCTTTAATACATCCATACTACTTCAGCTGAAATGAAAGTGCCACTTTCTGAGGCAACACCATGGCACCTGGAGTCAGGTATGCAGCAGGCACACCAGTAGCTCTGAATTCCTTAGCTAGGGATGAGTGGTAGACCTCTGGCTGTTCTGGGGCTTATTTTTATTAAATAAATTGAAATAAATTCCCAAATTCTTTCACTTTTTTTCCCCTCATAGATGAAGAGAACCCACACAGGTGGACAAAAGTAGAGGATGGTTATGTGAACTAAGAAACTATTCTCGATCTACTTTGTTTTCAGTACAGATATAAGGAGAAATTTCTTGTGCTATCAGTATTGATTGATTGCTTATCCAATGGTAGTTATATGGCACAAGCAAAGAAGAAGAAATCAGTATGGGTTCTTCATTGAAAATGACAATTTACAAAAATCAGAGGCATAACTGTCATCTACCTTCTACCACTACATCTACATCTACCACTGTTTTCTGACAGGCAGCATGCTGACACATGGAAGTTATAATTGCACTGGCTTTTGCTTTAAGAAGTGGCAAGTGAGTTATTTGCTTTTGATGGGAGTCTCAGCATCATTGAGTATGATGTTACCTGCACTGTACTGCTTTTGCGGCTCGAGGTGGCAAGCTCAAGAGCTTGCTCATACAAAGCTCCCTGCACAGTGCTGAGCCACATTGTGTTGATCCACCAGGTAGGTCCAAGGTAGCTCAGGAATTCACACTGAATTATATGCTGTTTCACACTGCCAGAAGCCTAGGACAGTTTGTTTTTTAAAAGGAGGCTGAGAAACTCCAACTCAGTTTTTGAAAAGGGGTTGCATGAAAAGTTCAGCAATGCCTATAATTAGGCACTTTGTGCAATGACTAAGTTCCCACTATGGGAATGCAGCTCAGGGGTTCAATAAAGCACACAGCAAAATTAAGTACAAGTTAGAGCCCTGTTCTTCTTCCTGTGCCATCACATTCTCTACCTGTCATTATTTTTACTGCGCTTATTCACTACAGGTAAGCTTGTGCAGTTAGGAATGTGTGCTGGGACTGGCTGGGATGGAGTTAACTTTCTTCATAGGTGCCATGTTTTGGATTTGTGGCTAAAACTGATGATAAGACATCAGTGTTTTGGTTGTTGCTGAGCAGCGCTTGCACAGCATCACGGCTTTCTCTTTTTCCCTCTCTGCCCTCCCAGCAAAAAGGCCAGGGGTGGGCAAGAATATGGGAGGCGATGGAATCTGGACAGCTGACTCAAACTAACCAGAGCTTAGCTTAGGTGCTGGCCAGGGTCAATCCACTCCAGAATGCAATTATTTAAGTGAATAATTTAACTTTTCAAGCTAACAGAGATTTAGAATAGGAGCTTCTGGTTTTGGTGAATCTGGAATTGGTCACTGATGAAAGCACAGCTATGCCTACTTTATAGAAGAAATTCCTGTATCATTTAATCTAACAGATACCAGCAACACACTTTAGAGAACACCAAATAATCAAAACTCATGCTAATTTGTCTTGAATGAGTGCATTATACATGTGTTTTGTGTTTTTCTCCATACTTTTCAGAGAATGGTTACTACTCCAAGAGATCTTTACTCTGGGTCTTAATATCAGGTTTGATTTGTGACTGAGAGCTCCCTTCACTCTTGGACTCTATCAGCTCCTTTAAATATTATTGCTACTAATACTCCAGACTTCTCTAGCTTTTTCTCTGTTTTCAACTGGAGGGCACTCAGAATTGTTCTCAAAAGTGCTTTTTTCTTCTCCATATACACTTTCCCATGGGCATGGGCACAAACATAGCTCATCTGATGTGTGTTCTTCAAAGCAGCCACTTCAGAGCTCTGAAAAAAGGCAGAAGATCTGTAGTTTTTATAGATAATTAAAGTACTCACTAACACTTCAAATTTTTAATAAATGTTTTGAGTTTTATTCCATACTTTTAATCTTTTACTAATTTTAGCCTGGGTTAATGGATATTACATATTATTTAGAAAACAAAAATGGTGACAGGTGTTAATACCAGAAAACCGTCATTTAGCAAAATATTTCAAAGAGATGCTGTAACTTCAAAAACATTGAGCCATTTATAACAGGAAGACTAAGACAAGTAACTATTTGGTAGTGTGGTAATTTAGAAGAAGTCAACCAGTACTTAAAATTGCCTCTGGTACTCCAGTTGGGAGTCTGAAGAGGGAGATGTGCAGAATTAGATGATATGGAAAGAGAACTTGATTCCTCTGATTGCTTATCAAAATCTTAAGATTTTGACTTCCCAGAGTACAAAGGCACTGCCAATACAAAGGGTAGCATCTTTAGAAAGAAAAGCTTGCATTCATTTGTACGCCTCTTTGCCTTCCCTGAGAACAGACAGACATTCATGCTTTATGGCTCAGGAATATGCTCTCCTTCCTTCATAAATCTTATGCCCATAGAACAGTTTGTTAAAGCCCACAAGAAGTTTCCTTGAAGTATGCGTGTAACAGCACTAGCAGCAAAAATGATGAAGTAATTGTCTCATTTAGTGAGATCCAACTTTTACTGCAGTTAATTTCTAAGCAGTCAGGAGCAAATTCAGAAAAAGGTTGTATTTCTTGGTGCAATTTCTGCATAAATGACATATGAAATTGGCTTATTTTATTTAAATGGATGTCAGATATTGCCAAAAGACAAGAAAACTCAGTCATGGGAAACAACTCCATAGTACAGTAAGGTAGTCAGAAAGCTTGTCATAACTGCTGGCTAAATGTGTAGGTAGAGAAATCTCCAGCCAGGGAACAGAAAAAAGTTCCAGTTTCTAGCCTTTCCAAAGCCCCTTTCTGGAGGCACATCTTACACCTCTAGGCGATTTGTGTCACTTCTGCATAGTGAAGGTCAATGTCCCAGTACTAATGACCTGGCTTAATACCACTTAGCAGTTAGGACAATGGTGTCAGTGAAAAAAAAAAAAAAAAATCAATATTTAACAATAGTTCTATATACACTTCATGCTTCTGATAATTTGTGACAGGCAAAAATATTTTTTATTGCTAAGAACTCTATAAAAATGTTTTAAAACTTGAATAATTCTCAAAATTACTAATGTATCCATCTGGAACACATTTCTTTAGGAAAAAGTTGGAAATAGGTCTATGCCAGAAATGCCTGCTTTTCAGTAGCAAAGAGCATTATTTTCTTTTACAGATTGCAAATTTAGCTCTATGCAGACTTCAGTTATGGCAATTTATGGAAGAAGAACCTAGAGGGGGCCTAAAAATGGTCACTGGTAAGCTAAATTAATGGAACAGGTAGGAATTCTAATTGAAAGCAAGCATTCCAGTTCAGCTTTTAGAGGCAGGGAGTGGGAGAGGGGCCATACTAAGCATCCTGTTCACCATACTACACACCAAAATCTGGATTTTAAAAGCCTAGAGAGCCTGAGCCAAACTTGTATCTGTCTCACTTTTAACACCTTAGAATTATTCTGTAGGCCTCTTCTCACTTGCACTTTAAACAGATCCATCTCTGTTCATTTTAGCAGTTACTTCTATTCGTGCTTTTTTTTTGTCAGGGTCAGTGGCCACATCTTGAAGTTTCACCCACATGATTGCGGTCCTGACACTGGCAAGAATTTACACACATCCTTAACTTTCACCAGAAGTATTCTCACATGAGCAACCCTGTCATATGTGAGACCACTTTTGCAGCTCGATCTATACATAAGCATTTGCAGAATCAGGGACTTTGAAAACTAGCAGGCAGAGCTAGTTATTTGCATTTAACACTTAACCAGCATTATATCTTTTAATGAGAAAACCATTACTTCTAAAGCACAAAAGGTAGTAGATTTAATTCATCCATATTTAGTAAGACATTTGGTGTGATGGCATATCAGAAATGAAATGGTATATGATTAACATCAGAATTTTAAGAGGCGGAAAACACTAACTAAATAGGAGAACACAATGAGTTATGCGGAAAGGGGAAGCATTTGGGTAAAATAAAACCATTCACTTGAAAGGAATTCTTTATGGAAATCCATTCCAAGGATAAATTCAATATTTTTTTAATTTTATTACAAGATCACTAATAGTCGTAAAGGTAAAAGCATTTGCTGCTGCCCCAGGTGGTGGTGGGGTGCCAACCACCCAGAGGAGAACCAGAACACTACGTAAGAATTAGGTGAGTTTGAGAATGGGAGCCACGAAACGAACTCAACAGTACAAAAATGTTAAAAGTCATGCATTTAACACCCGTTAATAAGAATTTCCCCTCCCCCAAAAGGTCACCTTATGGAAGAAGAACAGAAGGAAGGTCTACTATCTGTTCTGCAGTAAGACATTGAAAAGAACTGATCTTTTAAGAAGCGTTCCTGTGTTTGTCAGTACGACCCAGGTACCATACTCACTGCAGTTCCTCTTCCCTGTGCTTCCCATTAGCCAATGCCGAAAAACTGGGACAGGGCAAGGGAAAATGGGAGAGAGGAGAAGACGGGAGGAGCATTGTGAAATGAGCATTTCATGAGCATTTTTATGTTAGTGTGACCTCAGGAATTAACTGAGCATAGCATGTCTGAGCCTAGCAGACTCTTGTGTGGGATATTCACTCACATCCATGGCATTCTACCCAATTACAGATGTGACTGTATCTTGTCTGTAGCCCAAGGAGACTCAACAGCCTTTCATGCACAGACAGAAGAAGCAGGCAGTTATACTCCCTGGCTGGCGTGTTCACTTTGTCTCTGCTGCTAAACAAAAGGTCTCTGTACGAGGTCACTGTATAATGAGCCGTAGTTCAGTTGTAAATACATTTTCAATGTTTCCGTCCCAGTGCAGAACAAAGAGGAGTGCCCAATTCAGGTCAACACTTTGCAACATCATCATTTGAGGAGAAAAATAATTTCTGTCATCAGTTGTCTCGGCATTGCTGTTTCATGGGAAGCAGGCTTCCTGATATATTTGACACTGGCTGTGATGTCAACTGCCTGTCATTACCCTCTTTAATCTTAATTGGTGATCTCTGCTTTGAGCTTTGTTGCGTTTCTGCACACTCAATATTTTGTGAATGAATCCTGTTTTGTTTGTCCTTCAAAATTAAATGCTTTAGGTTTTCAAAGATTTGCTTTCCTGGGGTGCTTGCAAGTATGTAAAATCTGAGGTGCCAAACACCAACAAAAGACATGCTGGGCTAGCAACAGTAAGGTTGGTTTGCTCTTCCATATAAAGGCAAATTTTCAAATTGGTCTACAGAGTTCAGTCTCTCACCATAATGCCAGGCCAACTTCCAGGTCTGCAGGCTCATAACATAGCGCAGTTTCACCGATACCTTCTGTACAGACTTTATATTTTGATTTTGAACCTGGCTCAAAATACTGTATTTCTTCTAGTTTCTGGGTTGAAGTTTAGGATTTGAACTACTGCATGCTACCTTTTAGGGGTGTTAATGCAATATATTCAGATGGTACGATTAAATGTAAGGGTACAGAATATTTTAGGATTCCAAAATTGGATTTGCTTTCACAAACATCACCAAAAAAATGAAAAGCGTTTTGTTCTGAACTGAAGATTATAGGAGACTTCATACTAATCATCTAATCAAAGCTATGAACTAGCATAAACAGAGTTTTATTTTCAGCTGGAGATGTCTACATCTGTCTCACTGCAACTTACAGGCAAAACAAAATTAGAAGTTAATTTAAAATTATTCAGCCTTATTTCAATATTTCTTCAGTACAATGGGATTTAAAGAAGCCTGTTACATTAAAAAATCTTAACTCAAAATCTTTGGCAGTCTCTTCTTGAATAATCCAAGCTCTTTGGCACATCTCGGTACTGCTTTTGCTACCTGTCTTCTTGTCTCTGTATATACATTGCTCCTCAAGTTTACAGGTAGATGCACAGAAACAAGCGATTAGAGGTTGCAGTAAGTATTCCAAAGAGCTTAGTAGTGTCTTTTTTTCCTGTTTTATATGATGCTCGTCTGAACTTGCAGTAGAAATAAAAAATATTTTCAGGTGCCACATTTCCAGTATCAGATAAGTCTTTGCAACTACATTGCTAAAATAAAGCACTTGGAAAATATACCCTATTGGGTTCCTAAGTAAGGAAACATACAGACAGATTTTCTTGGCAAATTCTAACACTAACATAACAGCACATTAACAAGGTACTTTATAGCAATATACAGCCAGGTTACTGTGCAGAATATTTAGTTTTAGAAACACCAGTACCTTTCAGTATAACCCTCATGTTTCTTCTGTTCTCAGTGTTTTGCATGATTTCACTTATTCTCTTCCTGGACTTCCAGAACATGTCTGCGTCTTCCCATGGCTTTGATGATCCAACCTGCTTTTCTACCTCTGTTACGAAATTCCTAGTGCCTGATGACTACAGTTGGTTTGGAATCAGTTTGATTTTTCTTCCTTTAAACACAGACCTGCACTTCTAGCGCACTGTTTAGACCCAGGCATAATGGTAGGGTTTCAAACTTTTCACAAGGTGCTACCTCAAAAATATGTCACCAAAAGAGGCAGAACATGAAATATTTCCTTGAGTAAACAACTCACTAGCCTCCAGCCCTGCTCATTCCTCAAAAATCAATCAAGTCTAGGTGTTCCCCATCTCTGCTTGTTCTGAACTGGTGGTTTCTGACCCACTACAGTTTTTTCTAATTGCACAATAGCTTATCAACTGGCATTACATCAAAGAAAAAAAGTTGCATGGAAAAGACTGCAGTCTGGCTCTTCTGTGGTTGTGCTTGTATTAGAAAATGGAGGTGGGGAGCTTTGGAGAATGGGTGTCTTTTCCTTCCTTCCCTGCTCTGGCTGGTGAAAGCAGGGAGGCTTCTGACTTCTGTTTTCAATTGAGATTTTATTTTCTTTGACTATTGTTAAAAACAAAAAAATTCTGTGAGGGGGAAAAAAGCTCTTAAAAGAACGCGGGTGTGGCTTTTGCTTCTCTCTAGCTGGTGACACAGCCTACATGATTGTACTTTGAAAATGCTTTTCCTGGGGGGGAGTGGGGAGCCTGCATGTCTCCTGCAGTATAAAAGATTCTCTCTCCATAGTCACAGCAACAAAGACAAGGTCAAATTTAAGGATTTCAGAGATTTGTCAGGATGATGCATCATGATGTACTGCAGAAATTAACAAGTGTGTTAGATGTATAGCTGATTTCTCTGATCCCACACCACTGCAGAGAAAAGTCCAGTAAACATCTCATTTCCATTTATGAATCTACACCCCTTCATTATCCCTGCCAAAGAAAGCGCAAGAGCTTTAACATTTAAGCATAAATGAAAAAAAATTAAAGGAAAACTTCAGCTTATGCAGTCAAAAGGGTCTATATACAAGGGGATGGAACAAGATGTAGAATTCAACCTCTCTCTTCAGGACACAGTAATATCACAGTTGTAGAAGCCCTACACCTTTTCTATTTCTTTTAAGTATAGTTCGTTCCATCATAGAGGACTTTAGAAGCTTTAAATGTGTCTGGAATAGAGAAAATGGAATAACTAGAGCAAAAAAGCCCTAAACTTCTGTATTTCTGTTTTTCTTTCAAGTATGATGCTGGACTACAAATAGATCAGATTACTGTCTGTCTGATAGCTGGTTTTCACAGGCAGTTATATTTACTATTCAATTTTATCCAAAACCTGTTTTCAAGAGATTTCTTATTTTCCAAACCCAACTAAACTAGCAAGAAATAGATATGGGCAAAACTGACTATTTGAAGCACAATCAAAAAATTATGCTAGTGCCAAAGCAAATAAACAAATACAATACCAAAAGCTTTGGTTTTGTTCTGCTAAATCACAACCTTATTTTGAAAGCTGGTATGTGTTTTGTAATTTTTTTGTTTTCTTGTTATGACAAAGAACAGCATTCATTGGAGATTTAATTCATTTTAACATGCTCTTTGGGAATTTTTTTGAAAGCTGATAGTAAGAAAATAGCCTCTGCTTTTTTATCATAATTTAATTTTTTTTTATTCTATGTATTTTTATAGCATTTTATTTATTAAGCTTTCATTCGGAAGAAAAAGAATGGGATGATATATGAACTTACATGGCTTCTAACACAGATGTTATTATTTTAAACGTTTTTCTTTGAAAAATACCAAATCCTACTTGCAGTTGTAAGATATAGTACCAAAAAACTCTAATGAAGTCAGTGGACTTCCTCTGGTTTTACAGGCATAATGGGCTAGGCTTCACTCATGTGTGCTTATGTTTTGTAACAAGTAGTATACACTTGAAGTATTAACATATATAAATGTTATAAACAGCTAAACAGCTTTATCTAGATATAATCAGTACATCTTAATTTATGACTAACAAAGAATTACAAATAGAAGTGTCTCACTCTTCAAAGGAACTGCTTGGTTTTCCCCTGCCTTTAGTCCTAATTTTATACTATGTCCTTATTTTATACTTCTTGTGTTGAGAGGATCGTGATTCTACCAAAACGGTTTAAAAGGCTTTTCATATATTTACAAAATCACCTAGGCTGTCCGTCATTCCACAAGGTACTGTTTTCCTCCCCAGTAAAAGTCTCACTCCTAAAAGTCATTGTATATCAAATAGTACTCCAATTTTTGGATTACCAATCGATTTCTGCCTAATATTGTGTAAAGTTAGTAGTAAGGCATTAACTTCTCAAATGAGGCCTTAACATGTAAAATTGCTTGCTATAATATGCTATACTTCTAGATAGAATCATAAAATCAAAGAATAGTTTGGGTTGGAAGGGACCTTCAAAGATCATCTAGTCCAACACCCCCACCATGGGCAGGGACACCTTCCACTAGACCAGGTTGCTCAAAGCCCCATCCAGCCTGGCCTTGAACACTTCCAAGGATGGGGCATCCACAGCTTCTCTGGGGAACCTGTTCCAGTCTCTCACCACCATTATCATAAAAAGAATCTCTTTCTCATGTCTATTCTAAATCTACCCTCTCTCAGTTTAATACCATTACTCCTTGTCCTGTCACTGCAGGGCCTGGCAAAAAGTCTTTCTCAGTCTTTCTTTTAAGATCCCTCCAAGTATTGACAAGCTGCAATAAGGTCTCCCTGGAGCCTTCTCTTCTCTAAGCTGAACAACCTCAACCCTCTCAGCCTTTCTTCATAGGAGAGGTGTTCCATCCCTCTGACCATTTTCCTTTGGATCTACTCTAACAGGTCAATGTCTGTCTTGTGCTGGGGATCCCAGGGCTGGAGACCCCAGATCTGGATGCAGTACTCCAAGTGGGGTCTCACCACAGCGGAGTTGAGGGGCAGAATCACCTCCCTCGACCTGCTGGCCATGCTTCTTTTGATGCAGCCCAGAATATGGTTGGCTTTCTGGGCTGCAAGAGCGCATTGCCAGCTCATATGTAATTTTTCATCTAGCAATATCCCTAAGTCCTTCTCCTCAGGGCTGCTCTCAATCCCCTCATCCCCCAGTCTGTATCGATGCTAGGGATTGCCCTGACCTAGGTGCAGGACCTTGCACTTGGCCTTGTTGAACTTCATGAGGTTTACTTTGGCCCATCTATTAAGACTGTCAAGGTTCCTCTGGATGGCATCCATTTCCTCAAGCGTTATCAACTGCAGCACTCAGCTTGGTGTCGTCTGCAAACTTGCTGAGAGTTTACCCAATCCCATCGCCTATGTCATTAATAAAGACATTGAGCCCAATACAGACCACTGAGGGACACAACTTGTTACTGATCTCCATTCGGACATTGAGCCATTGACCCCAACTCTTTGGATGTGGCAAGCCAATTCCTTAGCCATCGAACAGTCCATCCATCAAACCCATATCTCTCCAATTTAGTGACAAGGGTGTTGTGTGGGACTGCGTCAAAGGCATTACAGAAGTCAAGATAGATTACATCAGTTGCTCTTCCCTTATCCACCAATGCAGTCACTCCATCTTAGAAGGCCACCAGATCAGTTAGGCATGATTTTCCCTTTGTGAAGCCATGTTGCTTGCCTCTAATCTTGTTCCTGTCATCCATATGCCTTGACATAGCTTCCAGTAGGATCTGCTCCATTATCTTACAGATACAGGGTACAGAGATAAGGATGACTGGTTGATAGTTCCCAGGGTCTTCCTTTTTACCCTTTTTAAAAATAGTTATATGTTTCCCTTTTTTCCTGTCACTGGGGACTTTGCCTGACTACCACGTTTTTTTGCTTTGTACAAGCTGTAAGGGTGGTGTGATTGATAAGTGTGTCTTTTGAAGTTACTCTGCTATCTACACCTCACGTAGAATTCTAAGGAAATATTGCAGTCCTCTTCTATTTACAAGAAAAACATAAGCCAAACTATGTCTATGTCAGAGAAGAATAACATTTATTCTCAGTCTCCATTTAGAGTAGAAATGTTTTTATTTCTGCATAAAATATTGCATTTCCACATTTACATAATTTTCTATCTCTTACTACAGTAGATTATCTTGACCTTGACCAAAAAATACTATTTTTGCCACTAGATGGAGAATCAGTTCATACTGCAGCTTTAACTGCAAGTCAAGTAATTATCTCCCTTATTTTCTTTCCCTATAGTTTTGCTTATTTAAAAAATAAATTCCAGTAGGTAGGATTATCCTTTCCTTAAGATGGGGAATCCCATTGCTATAAAAACAGAACTGATTTATCACACCTGTCAGGAGAAATTCAGGGAATGGATAATCTGTCTCCCATGTTCCTAAAATCAGTGAGTTTGAGTAGTTTCGGTAACAAAAGGATGAAGAACAAGTGCATCATCAAGTTACAGCATTAGAAAAAGGAACAGTTTCAGAAACTAATGCTCAGACATTAAGAATTTCTAACCTCCATACAGTGAACTTAATGTGGATGTGAACAGTTATGTCTACAGCAGTATTACTGTAGGTTTCTAAGTAGTTTGCATGTCATAGAAAAGGTTTTATATTTTGAGCTAGCTGTATCTTTTAAATGAGCATCATCATTTAGTCCTGGTTAAGATGATCATAGTAATCGAAACAGGAGATGTTAGGACCAGGAGTTCCTATCAGAGAAAAATAATTATGAACCATCAAAAAGATTAAGGAGATCTTGATCACTGAACTTTGGCCTACAGATGTTTCAATTTAGTTAATGAAAGTAGCATGACATCATTCCACATAATGGGATTAGATATTCATTTAGGAACACTAAATATCCTAAATTATCAGAAGATGTTCACTTTATAAACAGGAAATCTGTGTGCAGGACAGAGCTGCAGCAGGGTGAGAAGTTATGGAAAACTTAGCGAGAAATTTTTCAGGGTGCTAGAGAGACACCTGCAAATGCCACCTACTTGGGCCAGAAATTTATCCCGTGATTAGTGCTGAAGACTGATCAACAGCTCACGGCAATGGTGATGAGAGCTTGGAATTTTTTTTCTGTAAAGAACTTTTTCAGATATCACAAAATCCTCATTTGAGTGAAAAGTACAAACTCCCAGATTTGAAACAAGTCAGACCTGCTACACTGGTTTTAAAGTAGGCTGGAGAGAGGGAAGAAACTAGTTCATAATGACTGTTTGGACTCGTTCAAGTTAATTTAGCAGATATATGAACATGAACAGGAAGGCTGAGGACACAGAGGTATTCTGAAACAAAGATGGAGAGTGACAAATCACTAAAGTGTCAATAGAATTATGCAAGAATGGAGTAGAACATATATTACTAAAGGGATTTCTGATGGTTAGTGTTAGCTTGGTGGGCTAAAATATCACTAAAATTAATACTTTTGTTGCAGAAAAGTGAGAAAGGAAGGAGTTCATAGTCCTGACAGCACAAAGTTTGGCAGTTAAAACAGACATTGGAGACAAATGCAAAATAAGATAAAACTAGGGGCTCAATTCTCCACACTCTTTTGATACGAGACTTGGGGTGGTAGAGGATGCAAGCTAGTTTTGTTGGAGGGTCTTTTGTCAACTAAAAAAGTCAAGTGTGATAGGGCCTTGGTATTGTCTCCAGAAAACCTATCTCTACTCCTTGTGTGCTTCATTGCTTCCACAATGCATCATGGTCCAAAAACTGTAACCATACAATAATGCCTTTAAGAATAGAAAGTAAATCTAATGGCTCAGCTAGATGAAATAATTCTACAATACTCTTATAGCTGCATTTTAATAATTATATTTGCTATACAAATGGAAAAAAATTTCTCATTTCATAAACTGTAAACATACAATAAGTGGACTATTTATTTAGTTCAAAAGGAGTAATTTTCTTAAGTATTATATACAACTGCTTGCAGAAATCAGGTTCATTATTATTGACATTTTAGCTTTCTTGATACATTGTTTACATGCTTTTCTAAAATTAAAATCAGACCGCAGGCCTTAGCTAGACATGTAATATTTTGGTTTTGCAGGCATAATGGAAAAAAAATAGTCTGCACTCCTTATTATCAAAACTCACATTGCTTTTCTTGGTGTATTCTTTAGCTTAATACTTGAAAGAACTCTGTATTTCATTCTGAATCTCCTTAAGAAAATCAAGATCAAAACATCTCTCTAGCAGATTCTCATGACAGTCCCATAAAATTTAGTGAAACTCCTAGCAAATGTTACATACAAGGATAAATTCAATTTTGTTTTAAAACAGTTCTCATCTAGAATAATAATTAGAATTTCATACCTGGAGAAATATAAAATGTGAGTTCAAACAGAATGAACAGTTTTTCTGTTAATTGCAATTTAAGGGTAAATTAATAAAACTGGAAAACAAAGGCTCTGAAAATGGTGCTTGGGCTAGCTCATAGGCAGGTGAATAATATTGAGAAAACAACTCAGACAAGAGAGCTTTACGTCTTCCGTGAAATTATACTTCAGATTCTTACTCTAACCTCCCACTACCTTCATCCCCATAGCCTACCCCTTTCCCTCAAAGTCAGTGTACTGTAAATTGTTACAGGTCTTAAACTGACTTGTCATATTTGGCATTAGTTTAATTAGTTTTGGCAAATGCTTTTTGGTGACTCATGGGAGACTTCTTTTGGTCTCTTTACTAACAGATGTACCATTTCCTGTGCTAAAAGCAATGACAACAATGTCACATGGCTATAAAATTGTAGGAATTCGCTGCTCATAGTCCAATAAAAACAACTTGCTTAAAAGAAAGAAATGGAGTAGATAAGATGGAAAATACACGCTAGCAGAAAAGTTTGGTCATAAAAGATTTGATCTTTGTCATTTATCTAAACTTCATATGTTGAACTAGAATTGCGTATTATACAAAGCATTAACTTGGTGGCAACCATTACCTTGTGTGACAAAGAACTTCACTGCATTGCACAAAGCTGCCTTTTCACATTAGGCTTATGGAATAAAATGGACACATATAACCAATTATTACATTATTTATCATCTCTGGTATAATTTGCTAGATGTTCTCTTGCTTATCCTAATATGTTTCTCCTGGTTAAAGTGTTCCGATATGAAAGGTAACCTCTGCAGAGTAATACTAGAAGACCAGAAGATGCTCTGTAAAAATTTCTAAATCATGATTTACCTCCTTACATGTCCTTACTCTCCTTCTCTGTTTAGTTTATGCAGCAGAGAAGCCCCCAAAAGATACAATAATAAGTTAAAATCTAGCGATTAGGATATGGCAGCTTCTTTTAATGATCCTCAATCTCCCCTCCCCATTTGGGAACAGAGGGGAATGACACCTCTTCTGGGGTAGATGAGCAAAGGGAAGCAGCACCCTGCCTGCATGCCATCTTCTTGTTCCAGAGAGGGCCCTGGAGGAGGCCACCAGATCTTTACTAGACTGTCCTCTTCTCAAGATTTCAGGGGAAAGGAACTTAAACTACCAGTGACTGTAGAGAGGAGTTTTCTGCCATACACCATTCACAACTATTGAGCCACAGACATGGGTATATATTTGCTGGTCATTTTAATCTGCTTTTGGAAACATTCTGAGATTTTTATCTCTTCTTGTAAAGAACAGGAAAAATCCTGTGAATCAACAGGAGGAGAAATTTCCATGTGAACATCTGTCTGACCATTCTGAAATATTTTTGAGAACCTTGTCCTATAGAGCATAGAAAAAACTGTGTAGCTTGTACTGTCTGTATTACACAAATAGCATTTCCAGGGGTGGTAGATATCTGGAAGTGGGTAGAAGGGAAAGGCTCTCCTGCTGTTACTAAGCTGTGGTTTTTAGACCTAGCTGAAACGTTTTTTAGATAATTTAAGAAAAAAAAATTAATTAAATACTTCTCGAATCATTTCTCAACCAGCTTCAATGACTTCATTCCCCAGTGCAATTAATCTGTCACCTTTATCAGAGCTGAATTCACCAAAACAAAACAAAAATGAAGGGAATTTATTCATCACTTAATTACAATTAAAGGTTCAGATTTAGACAAGCTGCCACAGGGAGATGTAATTTGCACTTCCTAACATCAGCCAACCCTCTTATGCCAGAGGGGGCAATTCATCACTCTAGAGGGGTATTTGGTGTTCCGTGAGAGCACTGCTGGCATTAGGGTCCAAGTCAACATCTTTGTTAGACATCCTAGTCATGCCCCCTTCTGGACAACACTACCCACTCCTTCAGCAGCCTGGAGAACCTAGGACTTACACTGATGTTATTTACGTTGAACTAGCAGTCTGCAGCTGCAGCTTCCCCACACGTCACAAGGTGGGGAGAATAAAATTCCTCAGCATTAGAAACAAGATTTCATGCCACAAATGTAAGATCACATGTAATTATTCTTTTAATCCTAAATGTCTGTATACATGAGGACAAAAAAGAAAAGTTCTTAATGACAAGGTGGACAGAAAGGCGAGACTGCAATTAAATCTGGAGTTGGAATGGTCTCAAATCTATTTCTTGAATCACCTTCTTTTACGTTTTCATGGTGCTTACCACAGATTCCTTCTTTCCAATTCCCTTTTATATCATGCAAAAATTAAGTGATTAAAAAAAAAAATCTATCTGTTATAGATAGGACCCCATCCTGTAATCAAAGTTTTGTGTTTCTCACCTAATGCTTGACTACTTTAATGACATGTTCAGTATTTGATGAAATAGGTCTAGCCCCATCAACCTCCGTAATGTGGAAAATCTTTTCAGAATAGAATCACAGAAATTAGATGTTCAATGTTCAGGATTTTTAAATGTGCCTAAGAGTTTCTTTTGTATGGAATTAAGGCTAACCTTGACTTCCTCTTTTTGGAAACTCTGGACAATGTTTAACACAAAAGGAGCTATTTTGCTAATAAAGAAAGCCTACTGTGACCTTTACATTGTCTGTGATACAAAAAGCTCTCACCATAGCCGAAAGCAATGTCAGATTTAATTTAAATCCTTGCAATTTGAACTGTCATCAATGATAAGTTCTCCCTCATCAGCAACAGGGGAAAACATGTCCGGTAGTTTGGAAAAGTGTGAAAACCTTTCATGTTAATGAAAGCAAGTTGAGTATTGATTTCCAGGTTAAAATTTTGGTTGTATAAACTGAAGATGACTAAGCACGATTTTAATAGAGTAATAATATCTCATGTCAAAAGACCTCAGACTACTTTAGAACAAAAAGCTTCAACTAGTAATGATTTAATTTCATAGTGCTAATGTAGATCAGTATAATTGCCTCCCTTTGGAGACAGATAAACTGAATGAAGTTAAGATGCTCTTTTCTGAGAGACATTGCTGGATCATTTTTTTGTGGGCATTTAATTTTGAATTAAGAGTGCTTTGTTGATATGAAAAAGAGGGCCTTAGTGCTTCATGTGAGTGTTAATGGGTATTTAGATCAGTATCTAGTGGAATGACTTGAATCTTGGACAATAATTTAGTCTCCATTCATGTTATTCCCGTTACCTTCTCATGAATTTGTAGCCAGGGAGTTGAGAAGATCATTATTTACAAAATTCCTGACAGTACTACATAGTTCATATTGTCTCCAAAGGACTTATGGTAATATTCATTTCACTACCATCTTATCACCACTGAGCAGAGAAATAAAATATAAAGCAGTTTATGCTCTCCCTGTCAAAAATCTAGACCATACTTCTTACAATTAAAGGTTCAACTTGTAAAGTGCACATACTTCATGAATGCATGGTCATTATAACTGAATGCTATAGCATTCCTTTCGTCTGTCTTTCAGATCCACTCAGTAAACAAAGAAAATACTAGTCATGAAAAAAGGATGTGTAGCTTTAACTCTATTTAAAGAAAGAATATGACTTGTATTTTCATTACTGTGTAGATAACACAGTAGTTTTTATATAAAGTACGTAATAAGCTTTGCTTCTTACCAATTTTTAGTATTTTTATAGAGCATATCTTTTTTATTTTTCCTTAGGAATTGTTTATGTTTCTGACAATATTAAATCTTGTTCAGTATGGCCAACTAATTTTTGTGTAAACGTTAAAAATAATCATAAGACACCATGACGGAAGTCTGATTTACCACCCAGTGTGTATCTTATTTTTAGATGTCATTACTCATGCATTTAAATTTTTTAGATACACTTTTGGCTTTATTTTCAACTTTAACTCAGCTGGACTTGCCTGCCATTTTTGTATGCAAACTGAACCAAACTGCAGTCCTTGGCTCTGACAGAGCAAAATCTTAAAATTTTTGGAAGTATAGCCTTGTTTCAAATGGTGTTTGCTCCTGAAACCTTAGTTCTTCTACCGTGGAGAGGTAAGGGGATTTAGGCAATATGTCCTGCCTGGAGCATTGGGCAGTTGTTAGCAATTAGAGTCAGTTGTCCACTCTTCCACCCCAGGGAAACTGCATCACTGCTAATAAAATGTTTCTAATGACTTTGGATTTTTTGTGACAACACGTTTTAAGAAAGATAGAACAAAGGAATGGTGGTAAATTCAATCCAGTAACACTACTCACCAAAGTAGGTGAAAACAGAAAAAAGTGGCAGATCTGACATGAAGGTGAGGACTGTGTTGACAATCTATTAAAGCATTAGCCACTGGGAATAATACTGAAACACTAGGCTTGATAATGATTAAACACTTTAAAAAAATTAAACTTGAAAGCACAGGACAAGTCACCGTTCTTGGTCAATATAAAGCATAAATATTTCCACTGTATATTCAGTTAACATATTGAGACATAATGGAGAATTTTACTTGTGTGAAATTTTGAAAAGCAATCTTTTTATTTCCCAGTGTATGGTTCTTAATAGATGGGAAAGACGCTAGCATGAATAGTCACAGAAGAGTATTTTGCCCATCTTGTTGGATGATCAAGTAAGTATATAATCAATAGTTTTTAAAGAACAATGAATTCAAGAATGTGCATTTGAGCATAAGAAGGCATATGCAGCATATGCAACACAGACAAATTCTTCATGGCATATTTCTGTATCCAAGTGTTTAGATTTCTTCTGTGTTTATCAGATCCATGTAGTAAAAAGAAAAATGAAATCTTCATCCTGATGACCCCTGTCATTAAATGTCACTCACACACAGCTGGGATAGGTATGCACAGCACTCTAAAATGACACTGAAGAAGAGTACAAATGTTTTTACTGTACTCTCACTCTTGGCAGGTCACTGTGAGAACTCCTTTTTTCTTCCTAAACTTTCAGCTTATACATCTGGCCTCCAGAACAGCTCTCTTACGGGGTCATATAAAATTCTGTCCCTTCTTGGATATTCCTAGTCCAAAATAAGCACAAAACCCCAAACTCTTTCCCCACTTTTGGACCCAGACTTTCATTAGACTCTTCACTGCCAATAGACTCTACAAATGCTTCTATCTTTCCCAGGTTCAGGCAAGCCTAAGTTGATTTTTGGCAGCTAAATAAGTAATCATCTCCTATCAAACTCTACCTTTCCACAGGGAGCAATCTTCCTTAGGTCCTGGCACTCAGCCAGTGCTTTTACTCCCACAGTAACAGATTAAAAGACCTCTCTTCTTCCCATTCTCAAAGCAAAAAAAACCCCAAAACCCAGCCAGTGCTAGGCTTCTCCCTTTGAATCCCCCAAGAGGCTTAATACTGGTCTAAGCCACTCCAAAGCTAACTAAGACTTCTTAGGGCTCACCGTATATCTCTTAAGGGTGAAAAATCCCACTAGAGTTGTCTGAACCCTGGAATCCCTAATTCAAGAAAAATAAAGATGGGATGCCTTTTTTCTAAAAGGAAAAGATGTTCCTACCAGAAGTGAAAATGAAGACTACATCATCTTGCATTGGCTCACACCACAGATTTTGATGCAAATAATTTCAAGAAGTGTCTTAAAGTGTATGGATTGCACCTATACAATATATACAAACATACTGGGGAATGTGCAAGAAGGGATGGAGGAATAAGTATTCCAAACACTTCATTGTACCAAGGAAATTACAAAGATAGACATGTGACAGTAATTAGACCAAACAGCTTTCATCCTGGTGTTAGCTGAGATACAGACAGGAAAGCTCTAACAGGTAAAAGTATGGTGTTCGCAGGGTAGGTGTACAAATGCAACAATTTGGTAAGATTTTCTGATACTGTGATTGCTGCTTGCTGTTCCAATCCTACCATAAATTAGAACTAACACATAAAGGTGGTCTGGGAAGCTCTAACTATATGCCAAAACTCTGGCAGTGTAAAACTCCATATATCAGTTCCACCACACAGTAAAATCCACCTATACTGGCATTTGTTGACACAACTGTGCTGATTTGCCCTAACAGCTCAAGTTTTACGATCAATGTTTATTATGTAAAATAGTGCTTCAGGCTGTTGGTACCTTCTATATCCAACTTAATATGTATGTCACAAAAAAAGAGAAAAATCTCCATTGTATAGATCTTTTTGTTTGTTTATTTTGCTGCTTACTGAAAGACTTCCTATACATTGGCTGTGCCAGCTCCACTGCAGATCACAGGATTATGTCACTGTTGATTCTTAAATGCAATTTGAACACCTCATATACTTGCTCCTATTGGTGGACAACTCCATAACGACAACTTGGGTGCAGTAGCAGGAAGTATTGCAATCGTAAGAACAAGCTCTGAGAAACCAGCAATGTTACTATTAAACATTTTTGCCAAGCTATCCTACTTCGACACATGACACACACGTCTTTCCACGTGGCCAGAGGTTTAAGTAAAAGCCCTCTAGTGTTGGTTGGCTGCTTCCTATATGCGATGTAATTATGAATCATAATATATCATAAAGTTACTCAGTCTTAGTAACAGAACAGCTTCTTCCCAAGCATTCTGTGAATCTATATGGAAAAAAGCCTCAAACTTTCACAGTGAATAAAGTGCTTGGGGTATTCTTAGTCAAAGAATGATGTTGTACAGATCAAAGCAGCTCCTCACCAGTATTTGGAGTGCAATGCCCTGTTACAATTTACATATTTACAACATCCTTTGCATATATTGCAAATATTGTGCCATTGCAGACACCACTTTTCAAATGAGACTGAAGCAGTACATTTTGAGCAGTTATGATAATTAAAGGACCTATCACCTTTATCACTTTTTTTTTTTTCCCCCCCAAGAGTTGCCATGGCTGCTATGGCTTTCTGACCAAAATCCAGTCAAGAGTATCTAATTATCTGATACTTACTGAATATTTTATTCAATTTAATTAGCTGGATGCAATATGGACTTCCTGACCTATATACTTAGTTATAGCAAGGAAGTTCTAAGCACAGTCAAGGAAAGACATACATATGAAGCTTTTGCTTTCTGTGATCTGGTGTTCATGCAATGTACTGAATGAGTTTCTCAGGAGAAGTTTATGTCTGCTTCTAGTCTGTGTTCCCAAGAGAGGTCCTAGAAACTAGTACATCAAAATAACCCAGGTTTATGCTTTCTTTTCTTCAGTTATACATCCCTCCTGGAAGCAGATCTTGTCTTCAGCCTTCCATGCTTTCTGTTACTAACAATGCTACCTTTGCAGCCCATATGTGATAGGATTACCCTACAATTGGATATAATGTACCTAATGATTCAAACTCTTTCCTTCCCTAGAATTAATGGTCCCATATCCAACTGAGAGACTACATTTTAGAGACAGACAGCATGTTCAGTAGTTATTCTAAAAGACACTGAAATTTGTGGAGGCAGTCTGAAATCAATAAATATTTTAATGTGCAAGTTCACCCCTAAAAAGCAGGCAGGAACAGGAAATATCAGAAGAGTATGCTGAAATGGAAATTATGCCATGCCAAAGGCAGAAGTTTTATCTAGGGAAAGAAAAAAAGGAACATGGGCTTGAATTATGCAATTATTAATCTTTTTTTCTGCTGCTTGGTTGTTGGTTTAAAATATTGTTAATATAAAAAAAATCATCATTTTATTTCTATATCAGACTAAAAGGAAAGTAAGATTGAAAGAACGTTCATGTCTGAGTGACCTCTACATGTTGCAATGCATGTACCTTCTGTTCCAGATAAAGCTTTTGATTTTAGCTCCCACTTTTCCTTTCCACCCATTTTCATGGTTTGTGTATCATCTAGTATCTTGCACAAGACTAATGTGGCATAGCTCCGTTGGAGGATTGCTTTCAAGCCTTTTCTCCTTATCTTCCTGTACTTGGATGCTCTCCATGTTAACTCACCGAGGACAGGAAGGCTTTCTTCTTGAGCCTAGGCTTGTACTTCAGCACTCCACCTTCCAAGTGGGAGTTGTTTATGAAGGAAAAGAAGCAGATATTTCAAACCAAAATTGAGAACTTGCTTGACAAGAAGCAGAAAAGAGACATAAGATCGGATGGCGCACTCTAGCTAAATGGGGTGTTGCCATTTCCTCTCACTCGACACCTAGGTTGCCCTCCCAAATGCTGGTGTTAAATATCAAGCAAGTGTAGAGTGATTTCTTTTGGCTGTTGAGTTGGATTCTTCTGGAGGCTATGTGGCACAGAATATGAAAGATGAGTTATTTGATGCAGAAATAATCTGTACGGCTTAAGTTTCTAATCTGAAAACAAATCTTTATCTGTAACACTTGAATGGACATCTTTATAAACCAGTATAGCAAATGGATTGTAACTGTGTATAAAGTTTGGGTCTAGGGCCTGATAAGGTTTCTAATGAAATACACCTAACTGAAAACAGTAGAAGTTGGTCCTATGACTTCCAATAAATTAGATAAGAATCCTCCTCAGCTACTGAGGAAGCCATGAAGAACTGGAACAATGCTGAAACCAAATGTTATCAATTATCAGATCTTCTCAGGCTGCTTTTAATTTTGTATTTTAATAGTACAGAGCAGGTTCAAGCCCTCTATACTAGGACCTGTATATATAGAGGTAAGGTGTTAGACCTAAATAGTTCAGGGAACAAAATGCAAACTGAGACACAAAAGTCTATAGCAGTTAGAATTGCAAGATGTAATAGTCAGAGTGTGGTAAATTGATATGATGATAGAGACATCTTATTAGTTCTCTCTAGTTAAAAAGCAAACAAACTCTTTAGTAGATTGCAGGGACCAAGGATGTGCTAAATATTAGAGAGGCCAGCAAGGGGAGAAATAATTAATCCTTGGGCCTGAATCTGGCACAGCAGATCATTCTTCTTCTGACAGCTACTTTAGTTTTGTGGCAGACCACTTTTTCAGAGCACTCAACCTTCCAGCTAGTTTATACACAGTGTAAACTTTACTAGTACCCATAGGAGACTCACATAGCAGTGTCAGGATCCTGGGGAAGGCTGCAGCCATTTTCCCCAACCAAAGCAAGAAAAAGAGTATGAAATACACAAAAGCTGCATGCAACTTGCTCCTTGTGTTTCAATTCTTCTACCACCCAGTTTAGTATCCTCCCTTTGTATAGCCTGCCTCTACTGTTGTAGAAGCTTACAATCTTTAGTGTGTTTCCTACAGATATTCAGAAATAAACCATCCACTACATAGTCCAACGTCAAGACAGGGCCTACAGTCTCACCACCAAGTCTGATTCACTAGCCCTCACAAGATTAAGGTTGTGTGGACTTCCTACAAACTTGGAAGGTACAACTCTGAAATGATAAATAACAGTGCCTCAAGCAGCAAGGAGAAGGAAAGGCAAAGAGTTTCCTTCATCACATTCAGGCATTACTGTAACACAGAAAAAAGTATTCCTTAAACAAAATACAAGGAACTCTAAAGCCAACATCTCAATTGCACCACACACTTTTTTTTCTGGGCACCTTTCAGTTTAGCTGGAAGACAGCATCAATTTTTGGTTTTTGAGAATGCCTTCAGTTCTACATTAGGAGCATGTCCCTGGGGGATAAAATTTTAGTATCACTTACATAGAAAAGGACCTGTTACCAACACAAGCTGCCTTTCAAGAAGCAAAATACACAAATTTTTTACCATCAAATTACCTTTGGTTCATACTCCTGATAACATCTGTCAGAGGAGGCTCACTGGTGGGTGCTGGCAACAGGTGCAAACTTTAGTGTATGATCAAAAGGAAGAACTGGCTTAACTCATGATATATGGGATAGAATATATGAAACAGGCTTTGTCTTCTCAGCACCTGAAATTTCCCAAAGTCATCATTATACAAACTTATAATCATCAACCGAATCTCTCAATCAAAGACCACTTGGGATTCAGATATTCAGGTATTTTGTGATTCACATCCTGAAGAGCTTGTTTTCCACAGAAAACTATTTCCATGTTCCATTAATATTTCCAAGTGTTATTCTAATTTGCTCCATGAGCGCAAGACTAATAGGCTCATACATGCAATTGGTTCATATGAGGTCCACTGAGAAGAGTTTTTGTTAGTTTTAGACACAGGGGGCACTTTTAAGGCCTATGTCGTGGTTTAACCCCAGCCAGCAACTAAGCACCACGCAGCCGCTCACTCACTCCCCACCCCCCAGTGGGATGCGGGAGGAAATCAGGAAAAAGAAGTAAAACTCGTGGGTTGAGATAAGAACAGTTTAATAGAACAGAA
>JAVJGG010000074.1:37428990-37444860 GCA_035590195.1 Aviceda cuculoides | reverse complement strand
ATACTGAACTCAAAACACAGCACCCTACCAGCTACTAGGAAGACAATTAACTCTATCCCAGCTGAAACCAGGACAGCCTACCTCACCAGACAGGAAGCACTTCCATTGTTTGGAGAGTGCCAGATAAACAGACATTGGCCACAAATAGATCATCTTCTGCAGTAATACAGAAGCATTTACTATAAAACACAATGCAGGGACTGCAGCCTAACTTTACCACCACTATGGATCATAAATTCAGCTAGAAGTTATTCTCCCTGCTATTCTGGAGGCCTCATGCCTCTATTATTGACCAGCAAGAATCTCTTCTCCATTCCTGAATCTCTCCTCAGCCCTTAGGTTTTAGGCAAAACTAGCAGTCCCCCCAAATGGACTCCTAGGGCCTCTGGCGGAGGATTTTTTGCTTGTATTTTGCATATGATGAAAAAAAATGTAATCTCACAGAAGCCAACACTAAGCAAAAGAAGCCTACATTCATATGCAAAAAACTTCAATAAGTGGCACTGTGTTAGGATGCAGTGCTTTGTTTCAAGGCTGAGGAGCGCCTTGTCTCAACCTAGTCTTGAGAACCCACTTGCACAAGTCTTGCAAGTGTGGTTGATGTAGGGCTGTATGTGACTAAGAAGTCACAGTGTATCAGCAAGGGGTCTGCAGCTATAGATGTGTGACAAACTGTTGAACGTGAAATGGAGAATAATAATAATAATAATTTTAGGACACACACACCGCACCCCACACCTTACTCTCTTTTTTTCAGGTCAGTGAGAATGGCTAATTACAATGCATTGCTGAAATTCTGGAAGCTCTGTTTCAATTATAGTGTCCTTTGGGGACAGGAAATGTCTTCCAGCTCCAATCCATTTCTCATGAGGAAAATAAAAATGGAAGACCCCCACGCCACACAGGGAGTGCATCTGGATTCTGTCCCCCTAGGGCTAGAGCTGTATGTATTTATTAGATGTAGCAATGGAGAACACTGCAGGGAGCTGGAAATGTATTTTGGAGGGCAGAAGACCACTACTGAAAAGTGGTCTTCCAGTGTCATGCTACAGGATTAGACTATTGAGTCATGTGGTTACTATTATTCTCAGTTTATTTGGTAGAGAATACAACTGCGGAATTGTTCAGCTACCAGTTGTCAATTTGAAACTCCCCCAAATTACAGATATTTCATAGAAGAGGAATTGTTGTTTTTTTCCAGTTTTGAAAGAAGAATTAGCCACCCTCAAAATCTACCAGTGTAGCTAATTCAGTTAACCTAACCAAATAATTTAAGTGTTTCACTTACACACGTGAGTGAGATTTGGCAGGAATGTGCTGTCCACGACTCCACCACTTCACAGGGGGCCTCTGTCCATGGTGCCAGCCCAGGCACTCTCTCACTTGCTGTCTGCTAGGTAAGTGGCACAACAGAAGATCAGGAAGTATGAATACTTAGGGATAAAGTATCTGAGGAGTCTGAAAGACACAATGTAAGATGTATCTTTAACCCTCTGGAGGACATGAAGAAAAATCAAATGGCAGCCATTTGTCCTTTCTCTAAAACAAAGGCTTTAGAATGCTATTCACGTTTACTCCACGTGTGGAGAAAATGGCTTTGGTCCCAAAAGCCTACAATAAATGCAGATAAGAGAAAAGGCAAAATAGCAGAAGGCATTCAACAAGAGTAGAATGATACAGCAATGACACTAAGCCTGTGTCTTTGTCTGTTTTCTTAAAACATGTTCTTCATTTTTTTTTCTCCTTTTGTATTAACTGTTATATTGAAGAAAGGATTGAAGGAAATAAGCTAAATGCACTACATTAAATAGGAATAAAATGAAGCTCATCAACCTCAAAAGCCATTTTTTTTTTCATAAAACTCAACATAGCAGAAGCTGTACCTTTTAAACTAACTTTTTCTGAAAAATACTTATACAGTAAAAGACAAGTAAATTGGAAACACAAGACATCTAAACAAGAAGCCCACCTGTGGAGATGCCATCCCTTTATCTGCTGTGAAAGAAAACAGGCCCTTACAAACTGCATTATAGCTCCATCTGTAGGAAGCTTGCACATAAATAATTTTGTGAGTCAGCAAATAAATATATGGATATGTCTCTCAGCTCTGGGATTTCTTGTACCTATTTTTGAAAGCCTCCGGTCTACAAACTAGGTCTCTAATTCTAGCTCCCCTCTGGTCCTATGAATCGCTCCCGAAGACAGATGGAAAACAGGTGAAAGGGAAGGTGAGAAAGAGAAAAAAGAGAGATCATAACCTATGTCTTCATCCCAGTTAAATGAACTGTTTTATATTACTCAGAAAAAGTCTCTCTATAAAATACAGGATTGTAATGTGACTGGAAGACTTTTCAAAGTTTAGTTCCTATGCCTTAAGCATTTTTCTTAGTCAACTCCAATGTCAAGGCAATGTTTGAAAGTGGCAGCTAGTTATGATTGTTCAATCAGAATAATTTATTTTTTTTCTCAGGGAAAGATAGGAGTTCTGTAGGAACTAGCCACAGTGACAAGTCTTTTCTCCCTGTCTAAATGCCTGGGCCTTCACTCACTCTATAAGGCCACAGCTATGATGCAGCTGAAAGTAAACACACAGCAATATCAATAAACTACGTAGTTATTACCATACCCATCTAAGAGTTTCATCTATGACTGGACACTGAATAATCTAAGCTACCTTTAAACTGGCTTGCTTGGGTGCCATTACCATTATCATTTCAACAAGACAGAGCACAACAGAGGCTTCAAAGCCTACTGGAAAAAATACAAAAGCCCACCCTTACTGAGCTCTTTTCTGATGTGGCTGAACTGCTACTTGATATCCAGATTAGCTAATTTAAAGCTAGGTTATTGTAGACAAGGTGAAGAACACATTTCCTGGTATAATTACTATAAGATAGCCACACTTGGGGACTCTTGAATTTAAATACCACCCACACTGTCAAGAAAGTACTTTTTGGGGAATAACTTACCCTATTTACCTAAACAAATTAATTAAGCAATTTCTTGGTCAAAATGTATTGTTAGAAATCATATTACTTGTATTACAATACTGGAAGAAGTTTTCAGTATACATGTAGACTAGCTATTTTTGCCAAATGAAAATGCCTTTGTCAAATTACAGCGCCTAGGTTTGGTGTGTATTTTCATCTAAAATGGTACGTAAACTAAGTAAAACTGTACTCCATTTTCTCATCTTAGAGGCACATTCATCCCAAAACAAAGAGTGCAGTGTCAAGCACTGAGCAATATTGTCTTTTCTGGTTATCTTACAGAAATGACCACACCCACTTCAGCTGATAAAGGAGAGTGACTTCTGTGCTTATATAAGATTTTTTTCTTGGCATGAATGATGCTGTTTCACTGCAGATTTGTATATTCTTTATTTCTGCAGCTAAGCTTGCAGCTGAGTTTAGGGTCCTTTGACTTCTGTACGAAACTCAATTCTTTACTAGAAAACAACACACTACCAGTAAAAGTTGATCCTAAAATTTAAGTTTAGCATTGCAAATTTGGAGTTTAGAAATGAGAAACTAAAAATCAAAAGACACTTTATTCCTGGCTACTGTTAAAATTCTTTTTCCTCTGGGGCAAGTCTTTCACTCAACCGCCTCCTATTTGATTGCTTATCTGTGAAATACTTCACTGCCCTCAGTATATGCTGCAGTATGTTACTGATTAGGTATCAGAGATGCTGTGACAGAAGGTATTGTTACTATTAAAGTATTTGAAGAAAATTAATTAACAACAACTTCATGCAGTTCATGATATATTTGGTTTTCAGCTGTAGGTTTACGCTGCCACGTATTTTGCACTAGTAGGTTCCAAAGTTGGCAATACAGCAAAGCGGAGAACTGGGTAATCACATAGTTGTTTCTATAACATACTGCACTTTGTTTGGCATTTGTAAGCTAGAGTGTCTGACAACAATTTGAAAATTCCTCTAGCATTTTCCCCAGTGGCTAGGTTTGTTTCTGGTGAGCAACTCAAAGCCACAAGATCTGTTTGCTTTCTTATTGCAATATGAGTAGCACATTAGCACCAATCCTGATCCCCGAGAATAATGTAATATAGATTTACCCTGCAGGAAATCCTGTCTAGTGAATAAGATGAAAGCACTCCATTTCTTAGGAATAATCATTCCTCATAATTTATGAAGTGGGAATAGAGTGCCAAATATAATGTATGAAAAAAACTGTACACCAGGAGATTTTGACTGACTTCTACAGATCATAAGCTTTAAAGGACCTATAATAACAATTAATTCTGGTTGTTCCAGTGCAAGCTGCACAGCAGTTCACAGGATGAACTAATATTCAGCCATGTGCACTCTGTACTTTGGATCTTTTCTTGGCTATTGCATCATATGTATTGTAATCTTCCATATGACTTTGCAAAGAACATGTGATTATATAATCTACTAGTCTCCTCTAGTAATCCCCAAATCTTTGGGCCAATTTCAACTAAACGGAGAGAGAATCACAGGATCTTTGACAAAGTTAGTCAGAAGAGGTTTTGGGTAATAATATATCCAACCTCTTACTGAAAGCAGGACTAATTTCGAGTTAGAATTTCAAGTTAGAAGCTTGAAGAATTTCAAGTTAAGCTAGAAACTAATTTCAAGCTAGAAGCCTAATTTCAAGCCAGAAGGTCAGCATTTTGTCCAGTCAAGTTTTAAATATTTCTAAAAAGGGATTATCCATCTCCTAAAAAACTCTGTTATAATCATATTTTAAAAATGTAATCAAATTTGTCATCTGGGTAGAGAGGTCAATATGAGTGGCGTTGTCAAAGGAAAGGCAGATGGGAGGCAATTAATACACATTTTGCTTGGCTTCTGCTACTTAGCTACTCAACTGATAGCTGAGATTATTATGACCTATGGAGGAACAGGCAAGAAGGAACCTGGTGAATGTATCGAGGACAAAAAATAAGCTTTGTTAAGTCTCCTGTTTCATGAATAGCTTGGAAAAATGAATAAATACAAGATGTTAAGCTGAATTTTCATTTTTCAACTATTTTTTCACTCATGAAATGTAGTTCCACTTCATGAACAGCATTTTCACATTACAGATATGAAAAGCATATATACATAACCAGCCCAGATTAAGAAACTTTAATCACAGATGTCTTTCAAATAAATGTAAACCACCTAGATGGATTTTAACTAGAATTCAGTTCATTTTTGAAGGCTGAATTCAAATGGGCAGGTCTGGTTTTGCTATGTACTGTCTAATCCTGCAATTCTTTCACAAGTCCATCATTTTTCTTGATGCAGTAGAGTTCATTTAGAAATGTGTCAGAGCAAAAAAGCATCAAACACTACAGAATGGATGTCAGCATCTCAAATTAGGTTGTAACATTCATAATTCTGTGGATTCATACAGGTGGGGACCAGTAACCTGCGGTCAGCACAGATGTACTCAGACTTCCAAATTTAGCTAAACCTAGACTCATGAGCAAACATCATGAAAGGGGCAAAAAATGGCCATTTGCTGTGTTTATGGTTTTAATCAGAAATAAAAACATTATAAATGTAATATCTTCGTATCACATCTTAGAGACTGTAGACTTCTGGACCTCTGAATTATAGTAAGAAAATATATGAAGGCTAATTGAGTGGGTGGCTGGCATGTCAGTTGTCTAGCAATGGAAGACAAAAGTCTTTCTAATATAGTTTTACCTCCACATTTTATTCCACTCTAACAAACACATCTGTTGGTAAAAAAAATCCTTAAATTATTTGAGATAATTTAGTACATTACATCAGGGGCATTAACAAAGTTGAAGACCTCTCCAAAGCAAACAGCTTAGACAAAATTTGTTTTCCAGACTGATTTCATTGCTGTTTAAATTGGTATCTAGCCTCTAGATATTAAAGAGAAATAGCTTATAATGATAGAAATAAATCTAAGGATAGAGGTAAAAGCTTACATTCAAACAGCCCCAAGAAATAGGTTGTACATAAGCATGGTAACTGGTTTCTGCACACCAGCACAGCATCCAGCAATACTTAGCAGCCAGCACTATATATTCTTGAAAGGGAGAGTGACATCAAAACCACTAAGCCATTTCAGGGATCCAGTAATACAGACTGATTTCTTCTTACTTCAGATGTGGAGGTTTGTTTAACTGACAAATTGGATTTTATTTCCTAGCCAACTATATCTTTCAATGACCGATCATCATCCAGCCCTGAAATAAATGTTACCTGATTAAAGTAGTAAAGGTTGAAACATTTAAAACACATGCTGTAGATCTCAGAAATCAAGTCAAGATGTGTAAGGGTAAGAATTATTAGAGGATTTATGAAATCCGCCCCGAACAAATTAATTCATCAGTTTAGCCAAAGGCCTGTCAATGAATTCAAGAGCTTTTCAAAAAATGGAACATCTGTTGCATATTTAAAGGTTCTGTTTATATGTGAATGTAGTGGATTATTCTTTCCGAGGTGGGATACACAGTTTACATAAATGTATTTGGAAGTTAATTGGGAATTGCTCTCATGTTCTTGAGGATCAGGGGTAATCCATGGAGGATTCCAGCAATCACTAGTCCTTGAGCCTTTGGAGCGATTTAGGAGAATTAGATCTTGAGTGAAGCTGAAAGATACACCCACAAATCTGAATAATGACATTGTCAAAACAACCTATTACCTCACAAGAGTTAATAGTAGCCTTTTTTTTTTTTAAAGGAATCAAGATTATGTGGCTTTTTAGAAACAAGGTGGAATTCTCTCTGCATTCTGTGGTCCTTCTGAGATGACATAATAACCCAGGCTCTCGATTGTCCTAACATTAAGTACTGATGAATCTCATTCTGTTTTAGAAAATCATTTAAGCTAAGGCTTAAGTCCACTCACCTAAAAGAATTTGTTTTACTGTCTTTGTTGTGAAAGGATGGTACTGATCAGAAAATATGCATTAAGCAAAAGTTTAAGCACTTAGGTTTTTTTTCTTCTGCATATCTATACGGATATTCTGTTGTAAATGAACACCCCAGATTCTGTAGAAAACTGACTTGATTGTGCTACTTTGTATTATCTGTATTAACTTCATATACATACAATAAACGAATACAGCCACCTACTAATTGAGATTTTTTGATCTTTCTGTATTTTGCCTGAAGTATTCTAAGAAAACATCACACAAATGCCAATGAATGCAATTCATATCATGTAGGAGACACAGAACCTCAACAATTTGTCTTAGAAGATCTCTCCTCTGCCTCCTTTTCTGTGCTGCCTGCTGCTACTCCATATACTTTTATGGCTCCAGTAGTTGTAGCAGTTAGATGATAAACATCAGTGAAGTCATAACAACAGCACATCTGTCTTAACACAGAATTATTCCTTCCCACCTACACATACAGAGCTGGGTTAGTCTCTTCTTTAAGGAAAAAAAAAAGACATGCAATATGAGTGACTGGCTGTGGTAAGAATGCTCTTGGGAACACTTTTTCAGCTATTTTTTTCCCTTTTAATTATACCTATGACTGCAGGTTTGGATTCTTAGCATGTCCTTTTATTTTTTTGGTGAAAGTCAATGGAGTACATTTGACAATTGGCCTAGGGAGTCAGTTACTTGTGCCTTATACTTACAACCGAAGACCCACATGGAGAGAATCAGCCCCTAAGACCAAACAGAAGGGACAGCTGAATTTGAAAAAAGGCTGGTAAGCTCTGGACTAGCAGTAATCTCGAATGTAGTGGGAAGACCCTGGTAGGGTTGTACGGAAAGCACAAGCAATTGAATGCTGTATATTTTTGTCTTTCTCTCTGGCTTTTTTTTTTTTTCCTTTTGGCTTTATTTACTTACTATACTTCAGGCATGAATCTTCTTTGTTTTTAGTGGGGAAAATTAAGCAGTCAGCATGAGAAAGCACCATGCTGAAGAAGGTTGGTCCATTGCTCAGTGCTGCTCTGCGGCAGTGCAACTTAACTTGATTACAAGTCTACTTAAAGTCAGCAAGCAATCATTCTCAGAAACAAAGGTATTCTTCCAAACTCCAATAAATGCTGCCTTTCTTTGGCCCTGTTCCTTAAAAGGTACTAGCAAAAACAGTATTTTAGAACTAATCTAATAGCAATACTACCAAAAAAAAACCCCAACACCAAAAAACCTGTTCTGTTTAAAATAAGGAAAAAAAACATTAGGGTTGGGATCCAACCCCAGAGTAAGACTGACTATTTTGGCTTTTTGGTTTCAAGAATTTTTTTGTAAGGACACCTACTACCTGGCTTTGAGATAAATTAAAGCTAGAAAAAACAGGTATGTTTTTAACAGTGATTCCTTTTGTAAGCTATATTCTTTTTTTCTGTGGTTTTTAAGTAACATATTCTATACGCTACATCTTGAAAAAGATGTAGCATCAACTCAGAATTTATTGGATAAGGTTAATCAGAAAATAAGAGAACAGTGCAGTTCAAAGTAACTGAGGATTTGCTTACAGATGAGGAAGCTACCTATGTTTGATTTGGGCAGCAAGATTTCACTATTGTGGCGTATGAATCAAGTTTGCTATTTTGTGGTTTTATTAGGTTTTAATCGTTGATACTTAAATTTAGACAGCCTTAATTACAAACTAGAAATGGGTTTCAGTTTGTTTGCAGGCCAGTGGCACAGCATGTGCATGTACATGTACATGTGTATGTACAATCCAATAGATTGTTTTGAATAAAACTAACAGAGATGTTACCTATTAGAGTGATCAGATACCTGACAATGATTTGAAGTTATATTAACTCAGTAAAAGGTATGCATGGCAACTTACTTTTTAATATAAAATGTATTTCTGATGATTCCTTCAAATTAAATTGACTTTTAATATAACTGGTTTAATAATTCATTTGATGCTTTAGAAATCATATCATGGTATTTCTCCTATTTTAATTTCATTTTCCATTTTATTCACAAGCAAAAACTTGAAAAAGTCTACCAGTAGTTCTACTGGTATTGTAATCTGCTGCTGGTGTCACAAAAGGTTTTGTATTTTTTTTATGCAACAGTGAACACTGGGCAGGGGCTCAGAATTTGTCTAAATCAAAGATATACTTTCCAATGCAGTTCTCATTGTGTTATGAAATGTGTCTGTGCTTGGGTTATTGGTTTAATACATTTGTTATATTGAGAGCTGATTCAGCAGAAATCATCTCTGACATACTGGTCCCAGACGTTTGTGGTTTCTGGCACCAAAGGCAGTCTGATCCTCCTAGTAAAAGAGGTTAACTTACTTCAGAGCTGGGGAAAAATCCCCCAGGAGCAAAAATATCCCTGCCTCCCACATGAACATGCAGCATTCTTACATGCTTTAGGGGAACTGACTAGTGAATTGTTTGACAAGCCCCCGGTTTAGCTTGTCTAGCTCCAGTTTACATCTTAAACATATTTGTACACAGCTATAATATTTCCCTAAAAACTGCCACTTCATCAAGCTACCCTATTTTGCTAGATTTCTTGTAGAGATAGCACAGGAAATAACTTGTATAAAGCACTGCATTCTACTCACAGTACTGGAATAGGATTTTTTGTTTAAACAGGAGTCATATCTTTTAATGGAGCTTCAGAGTTGCTTCCTAATATTCCTTTTTTTCTTGTGTGTATGCCTCTGCACATTTCCTCAAAAGTATAACACATCAGGTTATGACTCACACAATTAATGAGGTAAATTGCTTAAAACAGGTCAGAAAGGAAAAAAAGTTCTATCTTTAAGAGGGTAACTACATACACTTTTTTCTCTATTTTTGGATCATCATACCAGCCTCATGATTCACAGCTGGCACCACATTTCCAAGATGACCTTACAGTTTCATTTGATTAGAGGTGCTTTGTCTAAGTTTGACCTGATGATTAAGTCAGATGGCTATTTACAAGGATCGTGTATTCCAGGTTTTGTGGGGTTTTTTATGAAAGTAGCATGTCCCAGTCTCCCACACCAGATTACATTTGCATCTCATCTGTTTAGGAGGCTTTAAGTTATGTCTTTCTTATCTCTTGAGGACAGCTTGCCATGTTACCCCCCACAAAAAATAAAATAAAAACCTCAGTCTTTCCAGTTTTAGTCTTTTTTGCTCTCTTTCTGTGTGTGCACTGCTTTTAAGTCCCTTCCTTCATGCTTTGCTGTCAATCAAAACTCAAAAAGGTGAAATCGAACCTGAGGAAGCAAATACTTTTTATTTTTTCCTCAAGGAAAAAAGGGATTACGGGAACCAAACTCAACTGTAATCTCCATAAACCATTTCTATGACTACTATTCCTAATGGAAAGCTCTGTTCCATTTCTGAAATAATTTTTATTTGTAAAGTGAAATGTGTAACACATAATAAAAGATCCTCTGAAGAACAATTATGCTGATTTGGTTTAACCAGACCCAGAGCATAACTAAGACTGGTCCACAAGCCCTACGAATGTTCACATATTTTTCTGAAACATTCAAAACTGCTCTACACAAATACCTGCTACAAATCCAGTGGAGCTGACAAGTCTCGTTATCCAGTTCCCACTCCAGGTAATCATGAAATCTGAGTGTTGCTGACATGATCCATTTATACAAAATATTTATTTAAGGACAAAACTTTACATTTCTTCAAGTCACCCTCTAACCAGACACTCAAAGGAAATGAATCAATACTTTGTAACACTTGTGGAATCAGTCTCTCAGGTTTATTCAAGCTGAGTAACACATCATCTGGCAGACAAACTTTAAAGGACAATTTTGCAGCAGGTTATAAGAATTATACTACCCTGGGTTCTAAGAGTTAGTAAGATTTAGGACTGGCTGGAATCTCTTTGAGAGAGAACGAGTTAACAATACAAGGGGTATCTGATTTATTGAGTTAAACTCTCAAGGTGTTATCTATTTTGTGTGTGTTGTGCACACATTTAAGTGTTGTGCAGCATTTCCAGACACTCTTAGTTAGCATTTTCAGGCTTTTATTTATCATTGAGGATACAAAAGAGAAGAATGACTTGATGATCTTGTAAGTCATTAAGAATAACTGGAAAATGAGATGATTGGAAATATGCATATAGCTAGGTAAGAATTGGTGCCATGTCTTTTGGCACTGGGCCTCAGGACAAACTGGATTCTAGCTAAGCAGTCTGCCTGCTATCTACAGCTCTTAATTTTTAAATAATAGACAGCATAAGGAGTTAGTCAGACCTCAGTTTGTCCTACAGAATTCTTCCAAGAATCACAGAATGGCTGAGGTTGGAAGGCTCTAGAGAACATCCAGTCCAACGTCCCCTACTCAAAGTAGGGTCATCTAGAGCAGGTTGCTCAGGCCTGTATCCAGATGAGTTTTGAGTATTTCCAAGTATGGGGATTCCACAACGTCTCTGAGCAACTGGCCACCCCCACAGTTGAAGAGTTCTTCCTTATCCTTAAATGGAATTTCCTGTTTCAATTTGCACCCATTGCCTCTTGCCTTGGGCACCACTGAGAAAAGTATGGCTCCATCCTCTTTAGACCCTTGGTCAGGTTATTTGTGCACACTGACAAGATGTCCCCTGAGAATTCTCTTCTTGAAGCTACACAATCTCACCTCTCAGCCTCTTCTGGCATGGTCAGGTGCTCCAAACTCTTAATCATTATGGCCTTGGACTGTCTCCAGTATATCCATGTCTTTCTTGTGGGAAGCCAAAAGCTGGACACAGCACTTCAGATGTGGTCTCACCTGGGCTGAACAGAGGGGAAGGATCACCTTCCTTGATCTGCACGGCAATGCTCTTCCTAGCATCGCCCAAGATGCTGTTGGCCTTCTGTGCTGCAGGGGTCCACTGCTGGCTCATGGCCAACTTGCTGACCCACAAGTCCTTTTCCGCAAAGTTGCTTTCCAACTAATTGATCTCCAGCCTACACTGCTGCACAGGGTTATTCCACTTCTGGTGCAGGACTTTGCTAGAACTTCATGAGATTCCGACCTGCCCATTTCTCCAGCCTGCTGCACTCCTCCTCAGATGGCAGTACAAGCACCTGGTCTGTTAACCACTCCTCCCAGCTGTGTATCATCTGTAAACTTGCTGAGGATGCACTCTGTCCCGCCATACAAGTCATTAATGTAATGGACAATACTGGCCCCGGTCAGACCCCAGAATACTCCACTAGTAACAGGACTGCAGCTGGACTTTGTGCTGCTGGTAACAGTCCTTTAAGCCCAGAAGTTCAGCCAGTTTTCAACCAACTGCACTGCCCATTTATCTAGTCCATACTTCATCAGGCTGTATACAGAGGATGTTACGGGACAATGCAGTGAAAGCCTTGCTGAAGTCAAGATAAACAACATACACTGCTCTCCCCTAGTCCACCATGCCAGTCATTTCACTGTAGAAGGCTAATGGATTGGGCAGGCATGAGTCTGAACTCCGGAAGACCAGGGTTACGATCCTGCTACTTGCTTTGTTCCCTTCTCTCATGATCCTGGACTCCACCACCTCATGGTCACTACCGACCTGACAGAGCTCCATGTATCCCTGCTGCTCTCACATTAAATGGTAGTTCTACTCCCCATCGTCCTGGCCTGTCCTTCCTGAACAGCCTGTATCTGCCCACAGCAGCAGTCAGTCCTGTGAGCTATCCCACCACATCGCCGTGATCCCAGACTGTAGCCCTGCAGCTGCACACAAGGGTTCTAACGCCTCTTCTTTGTTTTGTGCAACAGTGTACAGACACTTCAGAGCACCCAGTTAGGCTCATTTCGACGAACTCTGAGAGCTTCTTGAATACTGTTAATGGGTAATGTGGAAAATACTGTGGCAAATGAACTGCTGGAGAGACAAAAGGCCTTCCAAAATGTTAATTCATTGCATATCACATTACAGAGTTCCCCTTTGTAGCGCTTTTAATGCTGCTGTGCTTAATTAATACCAGTGAATTGAGCCACCTCTTCGTTCTTCTAGTATAGAATTAAAAAACTGACTTACATTTTCAAAAATTCTAGGTGCCTGTACTTTCTGTGGGTTTCAGTTAGACTTGCAAATGCTGAGCGCATCTGAAAATCACTAGCTTGCTTTGTTTTCAGACACACTGACATGGAGGATGCTGTAAATGTAACTAAGCTGCTCTTTTTAGATGCACATCAGTTAATTTATCTCCTCTCTCTGTCAAAGAAGAGTGAACAGGAAGGCCAAAATGTTACATGTGAAACGCTTTCAGGGATATAGCACATATTTAAAAAGTCCTTATCCCCATTATCCAGCTCATTTTGTTTGTTATCTGAGCCTAACACTTCTCTTATGAAATCCAAACTAAGTCGAGTATGAGCAAAGTTCAAATTTTAATATGGGGTTTGGATATATTCAACTTCTCAGTAATGGCAACAGCTTTTCAAAATTAAAACCTTTCACAAATCTTTCCCTGAAGAAACACAGGGAAAGAAACATGTGAGACATTTTTGACATCCTAGCAAATAACTTCAAACCTGTGCTAGGATGAATCCTGAAAGAAGGACTTCTGTATTCAAAAAACTTTTAAAGATACATGACAGAGCTAAAGAATTATCTGGCCTCTGAAAACATCTTCATTATGGGCCTGATCCTATAAGGGTACTGCGTGAAAGAAGTCCTAATCTCAGTGGGCCAACTTGTTTTCTAGCTTTTTTTTTTTTTTTCCCTCCAAAGTGGAATAAAGATACAGAAACTGCTTATAATTTGCAAGAGGAATTTTAATGGCAAGAGGAAAACTGCCTGTTGACATAAAGCTAACCAACCGTTCCTGTTAAGTGTGCATCCCTCCCTTTACTCTCCCTCCTGAAGAGAAGATCTTCAAGAGTGTACCTAACCATAATAGAGACTCATCCTAGTGACTTCATTGGGATTTTCAGGTGCAATTCTGTTTCCACCTAAGCCACTGAGGTCTTACCACTGACATTAAAGCAGAATGGGATCCCTGGAGCATAGGCAGAATTTTACTGCCTGTTTATTAGAAAAATTAAAGTGTTTAAGGAAGACTTTAATCTGTTTCTTATTTACTTCTATTGTGCAGTCATAATACTGTATTTCTGACTGTACAATAACAGCTGTACTCTGCATGGAAGAGTCCTTATTAAGCACAAATATCTCAAGAAGAATCAAATGCAATACAGTATTTGTTAAATAAACACCTTGTATAAACACACCTTTATCTTCAAAAATGATCCAGTTTAAAAGCTTGCCTTAGCATCGGAGCCTATATTCTTGCTGATTTTTCTAAGACGCAATGCTCTGAGGGTCGAGGTGTATCTGACGTCATAGTAACGTTACATTGTGTTTATTTTGCCAGACTTTAAAAATCTGAAATGCCGTCCTGTTTTCAGCTTTGGTTTTATGACAGTTCTTCTCACGTTCCTTTGGAATGAACGCAGTTAACTGCATGACTACATCTATTTTTTAAAACAATGTAATTTACTGGTACTATATTATCAGTTTTATTTTTTAACAACCTCCCCCAACATACGTGGTGCCCGATATTCGTGTAGTTTATTGTTGCAGCAACTGTATTACTGCTTTCATGCTTGCTATTTCCCCATTAGTCTAATATAATTGGCTGACCGAACACCATCCATCTTTCATTAACTTATGTTAGAGCAAAATTCTGGCTCATAGCAGACAACTTAAAGAAGCAACTTAATGCTGCTGCGGGTTGCATAAGCCTTCATTACTCTTTAGAGCAGGCAGATAGCTGCCTGCAGGTTAGTTGCATGCAGAAACAGCAGAGACCCACATACTAGAAAATATATTGCCTTGCCTTGTTTTTGAAAAACTGGAGGATGTAGAACTTTGATTAGCCAGTCTGACTATCCATGTTCATTGTACACAATTTTACTCCATATGCCAAAAGGATCCTGGTTTTTTCCTCTAGTGCTTAATCCCTCAACATATCATTAAAATGATTGAAGTTACAATATAAACAATGAGAGATTCATACAAAACTGATGTCTTCCGCATTAAAAAAGTAAACAAAGTTGCTTTTAAAGTAGGTCTTGTATGGTATTTACACATACACCCTTAACTCCTGCAAGTGAAACTACTTAGCATTGAGCTATTAAATGCTCGTGAAGACCTTCTGTCCAATAGGAAGCATCTGGGAAGTCATGCCCTTCATGTAACGTTCTACTAAACCGCTACTGAGATATGAGGCAATCTGGGTAGATTTCTCGGTATGGGTAAACGTTTGGTTGTTACTGATGGTTCGTTGATGGTTGTTACCGATTTTGTCACTTGGAAAGCGTTACCGCATGCAGTTCAGGTCTTCTGAAAACGGGCAGAGGTGGAGCCGTTGCAGGGAGCGGGCGTCTCTCCCTGAAGCCTTCTTCCCCACACGCTAGATCTTGCCGGGCCAAACCGTTCCAGCTGGGGCGGTCACCGCTCTGCGCATGGGCTGCGGGCAGGGGCAATGCCGCACCCCTCACCGGCCGCAGGCCCGTGCAACGCCACCGCCACACCACGCTGCGCCTCGCTGCGTTTCTGGGCCAAAGGCCACTTAATCTGGCGCGCGTTACACGGACCCGCAGCGCGGCCCCGACTTGCGCTGGCCCCTCACCAGCACCCAGGGCCGCCGACCTTCAGGCCAAGCGCACTCCCAGCCACGGCACCGCCGCCGCCGCCCGGGGGACACCCGACGAGGACGCCCTCGGCCTCGCCGGCGCTGCGCACGGCACCACTCCACTACGGGCCACTAGCCCCGGCAGCAAACCTCGCGATACTTGCCGCTCCTCCCACCTCACCGCCGGCTCCTTTAAGAACGAGGTCCCGCCGCGCCGCTCTTCTCGCGAGAGTTGCCCCGACCCCCGACCCCCCCGTGGTCCGGCTGTGGCCGAGCCTACCGCGCCGGGGGCGGGGCGAGGCGACAGGCAGGGGGACGGAGGGGCCGCTGGCCCAGGCCCAGGCCCCGCGCAGT
>JAVJGG010000074.1:37412209-37428566 GCA_035590195.1 Aviceda cuculoides | reverse complement strand
AGCGACGGTCTCCTTCCCTGGCGCGCTGTGAGGTGCCCGGCGGGTGACTGCTCGGCGGCCCCCGGGTTTCCTCGGCCCCTGCCCGCCTGTGACTCTCCCGGGGGAGCTCTGCGGCCTTCGGGGAAGGGGTGCGGGCGCTAGAGCGGCCCGCGCCCCTCTCCCGTGGCGGTAGGCCCCCGGAGCGGCGGCCCGGCCGGCTTCTGGTCCCCACCTGCCCCCGGGTGCCTGCGCCCACGGGCTCCGCTGGGCTTTGCCTGGCCAAAAGTTAAAATGTGTGATGGTGTCCCAGGTAAGCGTCTTCCGTGTGTCTTTCCAGAGCGACCCTCAGAGGCTCGTTCAGGTTCGCTCAGGTGGAAGGTGAGAGCAGGCGTGGGCAGTGACGAGGTGCTTGGCGGTGCGCGGCCGGCGCTGCCCCGCGTTGGGCAGGAGCGCGCCCGTGGGAGCCGGCCGTGGGCACATCTCGGCTCCCCAGCGCTGCCAGGCCTCGCCTAACGGCAGAGATGAGGTGCTTGGACGTGAGAAGCGTGGTGGCGCGGGTGTTTTGGAAATGTTGAGTGAGAAGACTTGCTTAAGTCGGTTCTGTTTGCAAGCGTGCGTTTTGCTTCTTGCAATAGGTGGAAATCTGTGGTTAAGAGAACTCAAAACATCCTGCTTTCTTTTGGGAGAGAACATTTTGGGGCTTTTAGCCTCTTCCGTTTACCAACTTTATAGTTAAGCTTTATAATTTAGGAAGGGCGATGCTTTTACTTTATAGTATCGTTGAATTTTGCTTTTACAGTAATTTATTGGAGCTTGAAAAAAACCTCTTTCCACGCTATATTAAGTGGTCAAACCTCAATAGTTAGAGAGCATTCATGATAGTTTAGCTTTTTTTTTTTTTTTTTGGTAGAATAGCTGTTTAAAGGAGCTAGTTTGTGACAGTAGGCCATTATCAACATGATGTAGTATGGTTAATATATATAATGGCACATTTTTTTCAACTGTGGTAAAAGGGGTAAGTGTAGGCAGCCATCTTAAATATTAGCTTTCTTCATTGATGGCAAGTGTATTGTACCCATGCTAGGAAGCCATACTGGATAATCTTCTTCACTTTTAAAGATAGTACCCTACAGGAATCATAGTTCTGGTTCAAAACCCAAGAAGTTAGTGAATCAGGCTACTTAAAGTAGTAGTTCTTGCTTTGGCTTGTACAGCATTATTTTTCTGGGGTTTTGTAGCAATGGTGCCCTTAATACCATTGCTTTTCTTCTCGCGCTCTTTTTCTCATTCTGTTCCTTGTTTCTCACTAGGTTTGGAGTTTGGTAATACTGAAACTATTCCTCAGTGCAATTTATTCTAATTTGCACCTGGAACTGTAATTCTGACAAGTCTTGTGCAACTCATTGAACTCAAGTAAATGCTTAGTTAAAAACAAAGGCACTATCATCTTAAGTCAGAGTTTTAACTTGGGAGTCTTTAAACAAATGTTGCGTGTCACTTCAGATATTACTGTAAAAGGAAGTAATGACAGAAATGCTCTCTTATTTTAAACTTTGTTTTGCATATTTAACAGAGTGTTCTATATAGTTGGTTTCATTTTTTCAATCTTGCTTCTTGTTTTTGAGCTCAAAGACTTAGGTGCTACTGGGAGTTCATGTGCACATTTTTTTGCATCGATTTGAGCATGTGTCAGAGACAGTACAAATACCTTAAAGCTTAAGAGATTAGTTATGTATGGTTTGTTGAAGATGCTGTCTGTACTTCACCCTTTGCCTCAAAAAGATACGTTTCAGCTTCAAGTCTCTGTGAAGATCAGCAGGAATGGCTGAAGGTATGGAGCAGCTTATGTACAGGTTGCAGGGCGTGAGTCTGAACTTCTCAAGTAAGGATGATGGGGGGCATTATGAAAGAGATAGTTTATGATCTTGTTAGTGTAAGAACTAATGGGCCATCAGTTTAGGTTGTGGGATCCAAGTTTATAGCAGGCAAAAGCTTGACAGGTATTAGAGAGCAGACCTGCAAAATCTGTAGTCAAAAGACACCGAATGCAAGAAATATGTATGTGTTGAAGGGGGAATGAAGCTACTTGAAAGAGAGAGGTCCACTGGGGTTTGCTAAACAGGCAAACTACACCTGGCCCAGGAAATCTCTGTAGCTAAAAGAAAACTTTAAGGCCGAAGAATTTTAGAAGAGAGGTATTCCATATGCTTGTGCTATTTTTATTGTTACCTGAATATCAACTTATGGCCGCAGCCTGTTGCAGAATAGTGGGCTACGTGGATGTTTTTGTTTTCTTTTAGTGTATATAATTTAATTATTTTTTTAAAATGAAGTATAGTTATCACCGATTTAATGCATTGTGGAACTTAATTAATTTTTAAAAATGAAGTGTAGTTATCGCTGATCTAACTAATACGTTGTGGAGAATAATCCTGTGAGCATACACATCCAGGAGCTCAGGAACTGGTGAGAAGAGCCTGTCGTCTCCGTGAGTTTTTTTCAGAGAGACTTAAAAGTGGGAAAAGCTGGAGTTTCTTGCCTTCAGGACTTCCTCTTTTCCTTACCTCTGAAAAATAACTGGGTTGATGCGCCCAGAATGGTGTATTACCACTGATCATAAGTATGAAGTACGAATACTTGCTCTGTTGCAAGATTCTCTGTGTCTTGCTCCTTACCATAAAATCCTTGGGTGCCTCTCACTGCTACCGATAATGACTTTGTCAGAAGTAGCAGAACTTATTCCAACAAATAGATAAGAAACAATAAAAGTTCTGAAATTAGTCATGTGTCAGTGATGGCTGAAGGGGAAGGTTGGAAATTGTTTCCACAAACTGAAAAGGACAACACTTCCTCAGTTCAGATCTGGAAAATGTGTGTGCAGCTGTTATTTACGAGGTCTTTCTCTTTTTGCTATGAACAGTGAGTGCCTTGTTTTTTCTGATAGAGGCACTTTGGGTTTTTCATTGTCAGTATGATGGGGATTCTTTGGACTCTGATCCACTGCTGTTCTTGTCTTTCTCTTTCTCTGTTAGCAGTGTACATACCATTTAAAAATCATCTTTGTGCCTGAAGTGTAAAAATGAGATATCTGAAAATGAAGCAGTTCAGTTATCTCTGTTGTTAATATTTGGTATGCTGTACTAAGGCCATAGTGAGACCACACAGAGGAACAGATTTTAACAGTTCCAGACCTGACAGCTATGTAAGCAACTTACTGAGTAATTAACCACTTTGGTGAACAATATAGGCAAGTGATATGCTACTGTATGTCGTTAAAATACACTTTTGTTTTTTCTAAACATAAGTTTTTGGCTTTTTACCTGTTCCAGACATTGTTAGGAGAAAGGTGAGGTTTTCCTATGTGATGGTAATTATAAACAATTTACTAACACTGCAGTACTAGATTCAGGTAGATCAGAAGTGTGTCTATACAGAAGGCCTTTTTGACCAGGTCACATGGTCTGTTAATTGGACATTAATCACAGAATGGTCTGGTTTGGAAGGGACCTTAAAGATCATCTAGTTCCAACTGGCACCTTCCAGTAGACCAGGGTGCTCAAAGCCCCATCCAACCTGGCCTTGAACACTTCCAGGGATGCAGCATCCACAGCCTCTCTGCGCAACCTGTGGCAGTGCCTCACCACCCTCATAGTGAAGAATTTCTTCCTTGCATCTAATACAAATCTACCCTCTTTCAGTTTAAAGCAATTATCCCTTGTCCTATCACTGCATGCCCTTGTAAAAAAGTCCCTCTCTGGCTTTCTTGCAGGCCCTCTTTAGGTACTGAAAGGCTGCTATAAGGTCTCCCTGGAGCCTTCTCTTCTCCAGGCTGAACAACCCCAGCTGTCTCAGCCTGTCTTCAGAGGAGAGGTTCTCCAGCCCTCTGATCATCTTCGTGGCCCTGCATTAAACCTGCAGGCGTCAGCATATCAGTGTTTGCCTGTGTGAAGCCACCGTGTAACAACTTAATGTATCAGAATTTGGCTTTCATATCATACTTTTTTCATATATTCTTTCAGGCACTTATAAAATAGCAGTGTTTCAGCAAACTGTAATTTTATGCCTAGCTTGGGATTTGGTTCTGAACAGTAGTTGGTATCCTGATTCTAGTGCTACCTTCAATAAATATTTTATCTTAAATTGTATGCATTTTGTCAAATAAATTTATATTCAGTGTTTTATTAGTGTGACAAAATGAAATACTTTGTACATCTGGACAGTTTATCACTATGTGTGTTTGTGTTGGTTTTTTTAATAGATAATTGGTGTATTGGGGAGAAATGCCTTGCCCCCCTTCCTGAAAATGGGAAACTTCATGAAGGAACAATATCCTCTATTGAAAAGGAGAAGAATGGAAAATCATTTGCTGTTGTATCATTCTTGGAGTCTGAAGAGAGGAAAATACTAATAACTAAACTTTGTAGAGTCAAAGCCAGTAGAGGACCCTGGAAAAGCTTGGTATTTGATGATGGTGATCTGGAAAAGCCTTATTTTCCTGACCGAAATCTTCAGACTCCTGCAGTTGCTTTTAAATTATCCAACAATGGTGATTTTATCCCATATACAATTAACAGATACCTGCGTGATTATCAAAGGGAAGGAGCCCGATTTCTGTATGGACACTATGCTAATAAAAGGGGGTGTATTCTTGGAGATGATATGGGCCTTGGAAAGACAATACAGGTATTCTTTTTGATTGTTAAATGAGAGAATAGATAATTATTTTAGCAGTGTGTTTTCTGTGAGTTGTAAATCTTTTTAAAAAATAACGTATTTAAGAAAAGATACCTCAGTGGAGCTTAACCTGCCTTTGCTATTCTGGAGTTCGAGGAGGCAGGATGTGACTATCCAGGACAGCTCTTAGAGCCAGGAGCTGTTGCTGATTTAAGATTCACTCCTGACAGGCCACAAAACTGGGATGTAGCCCTTTTTAGTGTAAGCATGGGTAATTACAGTAGTTAAAATGGCTAGTATTTGTTTTATGTTGAATTTCCTTTGATGATTGCTACCTGTGCATCATGAAAGTAATTTGCACTGGAGGACACTGAAAGTACTAACAGCACTTATCTGACTGTAGGTAGCTCTTTAAATGTCTTTTTCCTTTTTTCTTGAAAGCAAATAGTTTAACTGTACTGGGAACGAGAAGGAGCAGACACATTTACTCCCATCTCTGCAAAAAGTGCTTGGATGTTCCATGTTATTTTTATCACTCTTTTGGAAGTATGACTAGGGTTGATGAAAGGACAAAGTATAGCTGGATTTTTCCATTATGCTTTGAATCAGTGTGGCCCACACGATTTATTTATTTTACTAAAATTAGGGTGTTTTTATGTTTGAAAATTCTCTTTAATCTGTCTGTTTTTAAGTTAGCAGCTTGAGTCCTATGGTGACTAGTCTTTGTCCTCCTCACTTTTCTTCCTCCATGTGTCAAATGCAAGCTCATTCCTTCACTGACAAATACAGGCTGTAGCGTCTGTTGCCCTTCTATTTAGGAGAATGTTGACAGACACCCTTCAGTGCAAAGAAGTATTGTTCTGTAGCAAACTTCACAAGAGGAGTGAGTAAACTAAACTGGCAAAACTTCTCTGGATAGAGCATTTAGAAGTGCATCATGGATTTGCATAGCTGCTGCTCATCTTTTAACAGATATTTATTAAAACTAAACATCCATTTGCCTTGTGTTTTACCTAAGCTTGGCCATGTTTCTTGTCCATGGCTGTTTAAGAATTTGGTAGTTATGGAAGTTTGTTTCTACTCAGAACTGCAAATAATCTGATTTGATATAGTAAGAAGCATCTATATAAGATAGTAGTAAACTGTAGGGGAAAAAATTGAGTTGCCTTGCTTGCATCTCTTGTATTTTTTGAATCTTGGAGCTGATTCTGCAGTGATCTGGTCATGTTTATCACTCAGTGACAGTGTGTTCCTGTGTGGAATTCACATCTATTCATTATTCCTTTTAATCATACTGTCAAGTTTGCAGAAGAAAGGTAGAGGTTTTGAAGAATATCTTGTGTGTTTTTTATAAAACACAGTATTTATGTTCTTCAAGTTCAGTATGGGAAAGGCAGTTCAGTGGATATGAAGTAAAAGGGACTTGTTTAAAAAAGATTAGTATGTATGAAAGAATAAATATTAGTTAAACTTCAAGTAACTGATTTAGTTGTATAGAAAACTTGTTTTATGTTTATCAGTTGGCTGAACCTTACTGTTTCTGAATTACAGGATGATTTATGAGATAAAGACTTTCCTAGAAAACTTTTGCATTTTAATGTTCTTCGTAATTCTGAACGGATTTTTGCTTAAGTTGGCCTGACTATATGGCTTTTTCATTTCAAGCTGAAGTTGAGGTGGAGGCAAGTAGAATAATGGTGTTTCATAATGTGAGTGCAGTAAGTCAGCTTCCTATCAAGGCCTTTTGGTGGCTTCCTGCTTTATCTGCAAGAGCCAAAGGTTTCTCGTAAGAGTTGCCCTTTTACAGGCTTTGCTATTGTTACAAATTTGTGATGCGTTATTCTTCCAAAAATGGAGGATCTGGAAGGCACGTAGAGATTTTATGTTCGGTTGAATTTTATTCTGATTCTCAAAAGGACTAAAAAAAAAAAATTAAAGCCAAACAATGTGCAAACTTGCAGTTCCTTTTAGCGTCAGTATATATGAAATCTTATGCATAAAAATGTTTGATTTTCTTCTGCATATCTCTTTCCCACTCTGTGGCCCCATATGTGATGGGTTTCCTCTCCCTTTTCTGCTCATCTACCTTTACTCTTCTCAGGTATTTTTCCTGTACTTCTGCACTCCTGCTGGCTCTTTTCCCACCATCATTAGAGGGAGAAAGCTCTGGAAATTTCCTCTGTTTCAGAAATGAAGAGCTGACAGCTTTACCTCTGCCCTGCTATGAGCAGATGTGCAGCAGCTGCAAAAGGAAGTGGCTGGAGCTGGTTGCTCTGAGTAAAAGGGTCCTGTTTTCAAAAGAAGGGTACCTCTCTGATGATGCATCTGGTCCTTGCTGCTGCTTAGCCCCATGGATACCATTTATCCCAGGTGGATTTTATGGATTTGCATGTTCTGGCCAGGTATCTCTGTGCCTTCTTCCTGGTTTGGATTACCATGGGAGCAGCTTGGAATAACCTATGCTGGGATCTTTGTCCTTGCTGTGATGTATTATAATAAGTGTCGTCTCATAATCAGAGGGAAATCACCTTGACTTGTTTGAGGCAGATGACAGAATATAGCCCCAACACAACAGAAGGAACTGCTCTTGAAGCTAGCAACAGGAAGTGGAAGGAATGGGGCATACAGAAAATGACATACTAGTGAAAATAGAACCTCTAGTTTAAAGCTCTTCTTCCTTAGTTGCAGAAGTAGTATTGGGAGTATAGTTAGCAAGTATCTCTTCCTTCTGTTTTCTCATCTAAGATTCAAGTGTCCTTCTGAAAATTGAGACTTGCAAGGCATGCCTCATCTCTAGTTTTTCCTGTCTCATTCATAGTCTCTTCTGTATTTTGGGGACTTTTCCACTTAAGAGGATGAAAGAGTAAAATAGAGCAGTTAATTCCTCTTCTCATGAATTCAAGATTCTCCAAGGGAAGGGGTTCCCATTTTAGAAACTGAGATAGGTTTGAAACAAACAAAACTCCAATCCCCTCCCCAGCCCACCTTACTGAAACCTGTCCAGGATTTTGTCCTAAATGTTTATTTTCAGTGGAACTCACTCAATTTCTGTTTGCATTTTGTACAGAATCACTGAGAATTTTTTTATTTCTCAAGGTAATTTCATTTCTGGCTGCAGTGTTGCACAAAAAGGGAACACGTGAGGATATTGAAAATAATATGCCAGAATTTTTACGGAGGACAATGAAAAAAGAATCGGAGTGTAACCCCAAGAAGGTACAGCTTTTAGTGATACAAGGTTAGGGATTTTGGTAAAAGGCAATACTTGTATTTTTTTGTTTGTTTGTTTGTTTGCTTCAGAATTTTATGTATATTCCTTTTTAAAATTCAGCTACTTAGGTAGATTAGGGGTTCATGGCCTCCCTACTAATGTTAGGGAAGCCTTCAGTTTTCCAGACTGTCATAATGCATTATCTAGCTGTTACTGTCTCATCTGTTAATGCTGTTGGTCTGCACTAGCAGAAAACATTTGGAAATACCTGAATGAGATTAGTGACTAGAGTACTTTGAAAACCTTGTATCAGTGAGTAGAAAATTATAGTTTTGTGTGACTGTGTTTCTAAAGTACAAAACCCATGTGTGTCTAACAGGATATTTAAATAATTAAGGCAAATGCATATGTTTGGCAAATTTATTGCTAATATTCTTGTGACCTCACATTTTTTCTTGAATGACTCTGAATAATGTTAGAAGTAAGTCTGACTGATAATCTAGGTAACCAAATACAGTTACAGCAAATAAAGATGCATGTAAAAGTTCTGTGTTGAATGAGAGAAATCTGAAGTTCATTTTACTTTTACCCAACACAGGACCCATGAAATTTCTGTTTTCCCTTGCTATTTTTATTTTATTGAAATAATTGGAATATTTGACTGACAGAATGATTCATATGACTATAGCTCTGTGAATAATGGATACAGGTTCCTCAGGAAATGCAGGCAGAGAGGAAGAGGTGAAGGGATAGCACTTCATATGAAAAAACCAGGAGTGCTTCTGAGTGGGAATAAGAGAAGAAGAATTTCACTTAGTGGACAACTAAGTATTGGAACAGGTCACAGAGAGAGGTTGTGGACCGCCCTCATCCTTGGGAGGTTTGGAAGACCTGAATTGGGAAAGCCCTAAAAGACCTAGTCCGAATTCAGTGTTGCCCCTGCATTGACCAGAAAGTTAGACTAGAAACTTTCTGAGGTCCCTTCCCACCTCACTGATTTTAGTATTCTATGATATTAAATGAGTTGTATGCGCTGTCTTTAATTTCTAAACCCGTTTCATGCCTTTCTGTTTTGAAGTCTATGATGACGAGACTTGTTGATTGGTAGAAGCTGCTTACCCTCTTCATTCTTTTGTTTTCTCCATCTGTAAAACATTTTATGGTGTATGGATACAGATGCTGTAACAAAGAAAAGTGATCGTATCTTATGTCTTATTGCAGTTGTTAGAGTATAATTTGAGTAAGTAGCACTACGGTAATTTTTTTTTAGTGTTACAGTATTTTTTCTTCTGTACTATTTACATACTCTGAGTAAAACGATTACTTTTGAATTTATGTTGACTGTTCAGATATTTCCTATATTATGCTTTTAAGTGACAGAATTAAAGAGTTCAGACTGCTCTAGGCAGTAAAATAAATCTGAACATTTTGATTTTTTACTTGTTGAGGAAGTGCTGTGTTGTAGTTTTTCCAGTAATGCTGTAACATCTATTTGTTTTCAGGCTTTCCTCATAGTGGCCCCTCTTTCAGTGCTGTACAACTGGAAGGATGAGTTAGACACATGGGGGTACTTCAAGGTCTCTGTCTTACATGGCAGTAAAAAAGATGATGATTTGAGTCGTATCAAGCAAGGGAAATGTGAAGTTGCCCTTACAACGTATGAGATACTTCGCCTGTATTTGGATGAATTTAACAGGTAATGATTTTAATGTCTTTTTCTACATGCAGAATTTTAACTGTCTAATTTTGCATTGTTCTTTACAAGTACTTATTCTTTCTGTGCAATGTATTTACTGTTAAATCCAATGACTCACTGGGCTGAAGAGGAGAATCCTATTTAACTGTCTTTGGGGAGTTTACCCTATACTATCTTTGTAGTGGGATGCTTTGGAGAAGTAAGCATTTGAATACTTTTCATAAAGCTAGTCTTTGCTGTTAATCCATTCATGAAGTGTTCTCTAAAAGGTGCAGGAATTGCCTGCCTGAAAACTGGTGGTAGCTAAAAAATATGCAGAAGTTATTTCTGTCTTTTGGTACAGTGTAAGGAGAAAAACAATCTGGAATTTTTAGCAAAGGTTCAAAAGGTATTTTCCTTGTTATTTGCATTTTTCACCAGCTTGATGAAATTCTTGAGTCCTAAAATCTCTTAAGATATGTGTGTGTGTATGTAGTTTTAAATACACTGATGGACTTAGCAGAATCGAGGTCTTTCTGACAGCATATTGTGTTAGAAATCTTGCTTTATTTGCTCCATAGCTGTCAGCATTTTCAAACTGGAGAGTTTTGCCTTTTGTTTTGCTATGTTCAGGAGTACTTGGCCTCTCATCTGATCCTAGTGGTCCTCTTTCCTTATGTCATCTTGGAAGTAGAGTACAAGTTATGTCAATAGCCAGTAGTAGCAGCCTGCCCTTAGTAGCTGGTGTTGTCAGTGAATCTGCAGATCTTGTCGTTTTATGTGTTGGGAAGGCTTCAGGCTCCAGAGTGTCCTGGTGGTCTCGACAGCCATCACCAAAACAGTCAGATCTCCATCTGTCTCTGTGCTCAGGTCTGAAAAAGAAGTGCAGATAGAATACTAAAGGGGTCGTGTTAACAGTACCCTAACTCCTGCTGTTGTCTTTCTGAGGAACTCTTCAGTTTTGGTCATTGAATAAGACGGTGGTCAGGAAATAGGTGGGTGTGCAGAACAGATCTGATGTGTGACTGACTGCTTGCAAATACACTGCTTCAGCATACAGATTTACTGAACTGTTTCTGCACAGCATGTGACTGGATAGGCCTATAATGTTGACACTGGAAGAGGCTATGTTTCTTGCTTAGTTAGAATGATGAATTGGCCTCAAAAACTGGTCTTAATTAATTATCACTAATAAGAATACATAGGCTCAGTTATGCATGTAAAAGAGCATAATGAGAGATTAAGCTGAAGGAGCTAGCATGTGTTCATCTGTTAGGCTCCTTCCAGAAACTCCCAATTTTTAGCGGATTTTAGGAATGTAAGGAACTCAGATATGAATTAATGTATTTAGTAGGCATCAAAAATGCCACAAGATCAGCCTTCAGATTAGTGAACTAAATGCAGCCTGCTCAGGAGAGAGGTTTCCTTCTAAACATGTCTGTTTCAGCTTTTTGCTGCTTGAAGTATCATCAAAGTACATATGATTTTGTTCTGAAATATTGAGAGAGAGAGAGAGAGCGCGATCTTATAAAGTTAATACATCTCTTCCTGCGGACTTGATGACTTAAACAGGTCATTCTACCTCCAAGTTTTATGCATGGACTTGGCTGCAAAATATCTTTCAGTCCCTGCTTCTAGATATGTTTCTCCTACTCACAAAATCACAAAATAATTAAATCTCCTCTGCTATATTGGTATCATATGGATATTAAAGAAGTTGAGTGATGCATTCATGTAGGAAACCACGCAGATTGAAATTATTTCAATCTACTTCTAGTTACACTGGAAAGATTTTGTTGAGAAAATGAAGTATACCTGTGTTAAGTATGTTTCAGGAGTTTAACTTGGAGATTTATTTAATGTTTCTAAATCTTACGTACAAGTGGAATTAGTGCTGGTGAGATTTGCTGGATTGATTGCTCCAGGGATTGAAGCTGCTTTCTTCACAGAAAGCAGTTGGTACAGTTATCAGTAGTTTATTTATTTGACTGTGTAGTTTAGCTGTGAAATTCAACTATGGCAATTGAATTTACTAAACACAATATGAAGGAACTGAGTAGTATAATACAATGTAAAACAGAAAAGTAAAAAAGTAATAGAGTCTTATAATAATCACAGCTACTTGTGTGGCTGACTTCACTTTTTATGTGTATGTGGGATGAGGGGATAAGTAGTTTCAGTTAATAAAATATTTCTTGTTGATCTGCAGTATAGAATGGTCTGCTGTGATTGTGGATGAAGCACATAGAATCAAGAATCCAAAGGCTCACATAACTCAAACCATGAAGTCATTAAAATGCAGTGTTCGCATAGGTCTTACTGGAACCATTCTTCAAAACAATATGAAGGAACTTTGGTGTGTTATGGACTGGTAAATAAAATATCTTTTTTTATGGTCAAATACCTCTATATGTTAACCATGCAGTGGGACTGGGATAGAGCTGCTGGGATAGAGTCAAAACAACAACAAACCACAGCCCTCCCCCTAAAAACCCACAACATTTTGTGAGAATGTAAGTATGTTTTTGCAATACATCTGTGGAGGTAAGCTCCTGGTAAGAATTTTACAGTTATTTAATACATTTGGTCCTCCTCTTATGTAGCTTCTTTGGGGAAGTTGGGACACAGTTAAACTTACTTGTGGGGGGGGGGGGGGGGGGGGGGGGGGGGGGGGGAAACAGTTAAAATTACTTCTCCCCCCCCCCCCCCGCCCGTTTACCTTTCTTTTCTAAGGACACTGGTTTTTTTTTTCTTCTGTCCTGTGCACAGTAGATGGACAGTCATTACACAACTTCGAACAGCATTGTGCGTTTGCTCTGTCCAGTATGTGCAGGTCATTCTGACTTACTTGGAAGACGGAAGTAATAACATTTTGCTGTTTTTCAAAGTGCACAACTGCGCATATTTGCGAAGCAATGTTCTTGTCCAGGAAAAGTTTTAATGGACAAGGAGGGGTGGAACTAACCCTAGATACAAATCTAAACATAGAAGACTTACTGAGGATGCTTTATAGAGGAGGAACAAAAGCAAATGTACCTTAGATATAAGCATATGCATGTTGAATTGAAATACCAGGAAAGAAGTACTTTAACAGTAAGCTTAGTGTCGCATCTGGTCCATTTGAACTATGCTGATGTTGTTAATAGATTGTTCCAATATGTAGTGCTGCTAATGATCACTAAATTCTTTTTGCTACTGAGTTTCTTAAGATTTTATTTAGTAAATTGTGATATCTGCATAAAGTGATTTTAATAAAAACAGTAAAAATTGAAAACATGACTGCTTAGCTTCCAGTTAGGCTCCTGAACAGTAGCAGCCTTGTGGTTTAAAGGTTCTGTATACTTGTGACTTCTGTTAGTCTGCTGAGCTTTCTTTTTTCTGGAGATGGCAACCCTTTTCCTAAGGTGAATCTCTTAATATTTGAGGGTCACAGAAAGTAGATGACAAAATGGCGTGTCTGGAAGTAGTATGTGTTTCTATTTATGTACACAGTTTTTATTAATTTCTCTAGTGGTTGTTAATTGAAGATCTCCCTTTGTTACCCAGAAACAATTTATGGTATGCTTTTAATCAATGGAAAAGGATAGACTGCCTTGGAGTAAAGAAAATGCTGTTATTCCTTCACACACAGACCAGCCCCCTTTGTTTTTTAATAGGGCCGTACCAGGACTTTTGGGTAGCAGAGTACATTTCAAGAAGAAATTTTCTGATCCAGTGGAGCATGGCCAGAGACACACTGCAACTAAAAGAGAGCTAGCAACAGGTCGTAAGGCCATGATGAAGCTAGCAAGAAAAATGTCTGGCTGGTTTCTGAGACGTACAAAAGCGCTTATCAGTGATCAGTTGCCAAAAAAGGAAGACAGAGTAAGAGTGCCTGCACATTTCAAATACAGTGCTAATGAATATATCTATTCTTTTTTGTTCTTGTTGTATTTTCTCTCTTTCATCATGCCTGTAGTACTTTATAGTTTTCTTTTTGGACTCAAGAACTTAAGAAGATCCAGAGCCTTGGAAAAAATGCACAAGCAGTCGTGTGCTTTGTTCACATAATTACTATGATTGCATGTTGAAATGGAGTTAATCAAGCATGAAAATGGTCAGCTAGACTTCTGACTAGTGATTTACACATGTATTTTCTGTGCATTTTTGTACTTATCCGTGCAAACCCAATGCAATGTATGCAGATCTCTTGAAATTCTATGTAGGACTTCTGAATTTGCAGCTTGACACTTTATGCATGGAACAGTATGCTTTTATTTTTTAACTCCTTCATTTTAGGTCACTAAATAAAAGAAAACCCCCAAATCTAAAGCTGATTGTTGGTAGGTCTGTCTGTAATCCTGGCCATGCGGTGCTAATGTAAACATTGTATGAAGTGATAATACTTTATGACTATAGGTAAGCATTCTGATAAATCCTCATTACATATATTTGTGCTTTCTTCCCAAGTAGGCAAATATGTTAGTTTGCAGCTGGTTTTGTTTTCAAAATTTGGTATTTATTCTTCATTCTCAGTGTATAATAATGTCATCTAAACTGTCTTCGGAAGGAAAGATTAACACAAATGTCAGTCAATAGCTTTTCTAAATCTAGCAGGTTTTATTCTTTTCATTCTCTTGTTAATGTGAGTATATGTTCAAGTTACTGCTGTATTATTATAGCTCAGCATGGTGCTGCTGCTGTGTGGGTGGCCTAGGTTGAGGAATGATCTTGGGATTTCTGTCTCCTGCTGTTTAAGACTAAAGATGTCATGGAGATGCCACCCATGGTCGCTAAGAAGAGGGATAAGAGTTTTGGCCATAGCACTGTGTAGATCCTTGCCTTCCCATTGACAATTCTGTTTGTCCTGCCTTTGGTAGTGCCCTACAACAGCTAGTGGCTAAAAAGAGGAAAGAAAGCATAAATTAAGCAACTGGCAAAGCAGAGGGGAGTCTGTAATTACAATTATCCATTTATTTCTGTTGCTTTTTCCCTCTTCCTCCTATACCCCCAGAAAAGCCAGACTGAAAGGTTTCTAGAATTCTAACACCAAATTCTTGTAGGTTGACATTAATATTTTTTGTAGAATTTTGGGAGGCAATAAATTAAGTATACATACATTTTGACTAAAATTTCATTCTATTTAGGTGTCAAGGTCCACATTTTTTCATTTGGTATTTCCTGTAACTATTTAGGCAAATACATTCTTGTTTTCTGCTTTATTTTCGATGTTCTGTGGTTTGTGTTATTTGATGCAGTGCTGTTTGGCTTTTCATTGTATACTGCACATAGTTGTGTTTTTGGTGTTCACGTTGGCAGATGGTGTACTGTTCCCTGACTGAGTTCCAGAAAGCAGTGTACCAGGCTGTGTTACAGACAGAGGATGTAAACTTAGTACTACGAGCAGGAGAGCCGTGTAGTTGCAACAGCGGCCGGAAAAGGAAGAACTGTTGTTACAAAGTAAGAACTTGCACTGTTTGGATTGTAGAACATAGCCTTTCTGGTTTTCTCAAGAGACTCTGCTGATGAAGAGCTGATTGAAATGGCTGCATAGTCATAGGCCATCTGTTTGGGAAATCCTGACTGGAAACATGGGTGGCTGCATCACAAGCATGATGGAGTTAGGTACTTTGGGATTACAGCAAAGCTGCTTCACATCCCCTGAGCAAGTGATGGTTATTTATGCAGTAGATTCTGGATGTGTTGTATTAGTAAGTACACCTGTGATATAGTTTATGTTGGCAAGGGTATTGCATTGGGATGTTCAGTATGTCAGGCGCGCTGCTCCCATGCATCTCAGGTGGTCCGTGCAGAAGCTGCAAATCCTGGCATCCTGGACCCAGCAGGTCGCCTGGGCTTTGCTTGTGTTATAACTGTAGTGGGATTGTGTCTTTCTGCGGCACTAAATGTGTGCTTTGCTTTGCTTCATTGGAGGGAGAACAGTAGCCATAGAGCACAAGCAGAACTTCCGTTCACTAGTATAAGCTTTGCAGATTTTTTCTATCTTCTCTGGACTTCTTTAACACTTGATTGGTCTAGCTTTGTATTTGTTTTGCCCACATCATTCAGTAGGCTCAGATGAAACACGTCTTTTATTAAACATTTAGATGCATATGTGTCATACTTGCTTCTCCTTATTTTCGTTCTATCCTGTTTTGATTCTTGTGTAGTGGTTTGGGTTTTTTTCTCCAAATGATGTAGCTTGTTCAGTCTTCTGTATCTTTCTTTAAAAACAATGCTGCTCTCAGCCTGTTTAATATTCCATGGATACTAGTATGAGTTCTCTGCAGGCTTCTGTTTCTTGTGATGTTTTGTAGAAAAAGTAAAATGCTGTTGAACTTGATTCACAAAGGGCAGTAGGCAGGCCTGCAGATACTTAAGTGCTTTTATGGACTGTCTTATTTCAAAGTTAACCATGAAATTTAGTAACTTGAGAAGGGAAATGAAAATGAATATTGGTTGAATAAGCCAACCATAACCAGAAAAATAGCTGATGCCATTGCTGCTGCATCATAGAACTTTTGAAGTTGTTTGAATTACATTACTTGAGATGTTTATAAAGCTTTACTATTCTCTACAGAAAAAAATGTATAAAGTTAACTATTGTAGGATAAAAAGTCATTCAAATGGTTCTTGATGTGATTTACATTTAAATCATTGGCAAGTGCTCCAGCCACACTGCCCAAGTCACAGAAGGCAAAGGCAGGGACTGGGAGAATGAAGAACTGCCCACCCTAGGAGAAGATGAGGTTCGAGACCATCTAAGGAACCTGAAGGTGCACAAGTCCATGGGATCTGATGAGGTGCATCCCTGGGTCCTGAGGGAGCTGGCAGATGAA
>JAVJGG010000074.1:37386160-37404846 GCA_035590195.1 Aviceda cuculoides | reverse complement strand
TGGGAAACTATTAGCATATGCAAATGTCCTTTACGCAGGCACATTGAAGGTCTCTGGTGGTCTTCTGGAGTCCTCTGGTGGTCTTCTATAGTCTTCCTCACTTGTCTGCTACTTGACCCTCCTTAGGTGGTTTTGCGCAGTATGGTCCTCTATATGTTTTTGGTACATCTTATTCTAAAGAATGTTCATTAGTCCCTAAAAATGCTTGTTATTGCTTTTACTATATAAGTTTTTCATTAGTAATGTAAAACCACATGGCTAGCTAAGTTATCTACAAGGATGAGAACAACGGTAGGAGTTCTTATCTTTTCCAGTCCTATCTACTCAAGCAAGGCTTTTGTTTGCGCTTTCTCAACAAGACCAAACATTTAATTAGTATGGCTCCTTCTGGTTTAATCCATGACGAACACCAGTCTTTGGAATACAAATTTACAGATAAGCAATCACCAAGCAATAAGCAGTTCATTCTCTACATCAATCCCCGAATGCTATCAAGAAAAACAACTTTCAGGATAATAGTCTAGTGCGCAAGCACAGAATTAATTTGTCTTTGGTGCAAAATCATTTGTTACTTTTCCCTGTTTGTCAGAGCTGTTCTTTACTCCAGAATATCTGAAATCCCATTGGGCATGACATTGATCCATTCTATTTAAATAAACTGGGTGGATTTTTTTGTTTGTTCTCCTATAGGAAATTCATTATTTGACCTGTACTTTAATAATAACAACAATAATACAGTAGTGAAACTCCTTCTCCTTTAAAAGCATGTCACTCTTTTTCTTCTGTTTCGTTTTCTTAATGTGGCTAAATAAAATGCAAATATAAGTCATTTAGCTCTTGTTAAATTACCTAATGCGGATTTTTTCTCAGTAAAATAAATCCTGGTTTATATGTTCTTGTACAATGAAACCAGGCAAGAATTATCTTGTTTCTACCTTGTTTTCACTTAAAACTGGCTGGCTAACATATACAAAAGGGCTTGTAAGTGATATATAATTACTATTTTATATTCTAGATATTATCCAGAACTGTAAAATTAATATAAATATTCATCATTATTTGGTTACCAAAGATTTGTTATGCTTTTACTGAAATCAGTGTTGATTAACTGTTTGTTTATCACTGAATATAATTTTTAAAACAATTATTGCCCAGTAGGAAAAACCTACAGATATGGTACAGAAAATTCCTTCTTCCCCTTTGTGTGTTGCTTCTGTGCAGTACACTGGAGCTGCCATTGCCAGATGTGGACATGCTCCTGTTGAAAATAACAGTATCACTATTATACACAAGGGTCTGGATTATTTGCTTCCCCACCAGAAGAACATTGTGTGTGGGCGGATTATTGGCATTTCAGGGGCTGTGCGGAGTCTGGGAAGCTGGATCCTACTGTAAACAGAGCAACAGACAAGAGTGGGAGCAGGGAGGGGCATAGATCTCACTGATTATTTTAAGACGACAAGTTCCAAGAAGTTCTGAACTCAGATGTAGTACAGAAAACTTAAAACAGACCATGTTTTCATGGGAATTCTGTGCATTTGTTAAATGCAAAAATTCACAAGGTGAGCTAGTGCATGAGATAAGTAATATTTTGTTGCACTGACATAAATAGCTTCTCAATTTACCTTTTAGTGATATGATTGCCTTTTTACAGCAGGATTTCCATGTAGATCACTGAAAAATGCGTAGGTCCAGCGTCTCCATTACCTTTGGCACATTTATTATGTTAGTCATGTTTTTTGTTATGCCTCTGTTTGGCTTTGCAAACAATTAATTACAGTGTAGCCTGTTTAAAGGTTGAAAACACAAGTAAGTGTGTGTGAGATGACCTGTAGATAAAACCTCTTCATTTGTATTCTGTGGTTCTTTTACAGGTCCTTCAGCAGCTTTTAAATCACTTCCAGAAAAACAAAGATAAAGTTCTCCTTTTCTCCTTTTCCACAAAGGTGAGCTCCGTATGATTTTTATCAATTAACTGCAGCAGTGAGTTCTGAAGTGGAAAGCACTGAGATGATGACTGTCAACCACATTTCCTTCCTCTCTGTACTATGGGAAATAATGATGAGGACAGTGTGCTGTACTCCAGAAGCATTTTGAAAACTTGTGTTATCTCTTGATAAAAATGGTGACAGCAAAACAAATGTAACACTCTGCCTGCCTTAGAGCTTTTTAAAATTCTTGTATTTTTGTTATCTTTTGATATCTTGTATCTACTTCAGGTGTAGATAGCTCATACTGAGATCAGCTGGTATGTCTTGAGTTAGAGCAGCATCACAGCAAAGTACAATGGAAGTATCATACAATCTCTGTCTTACCACTGAAAGTAGTTAAATTTGCTCTGTTCTGCTGGTTTTTGACCATCAGAAGTGATGAAACTTACACCCTGAAACTTACTACACTAGTTGGTTTGACCTTAAAACAGTGTTTAATTGGAGCTAGAGGTATATGCGCATTTCACTTTTAAGGGACTTGCTCCTTGATTATCTTGTTAGGGAGTAATGTGTTTCCTGAAATGGTGCAATCTATAGTATGTTTTTCTTTACTTAAATATTTGTAATGATAGCACTAAAAAGCGTTAAAAAATAATAGTGTGAATGACAGATCAGAGTCTTAAATATTTAATAATTTTGTGGCTTTAAGGAAGGCTGCAAGTTTAATATTTAGAAGCTATAGTGAAATGCTCATGTGTCTTAGGCTGCACTTCGGGGTGTTCAAGACCAGACTGACTGCTGGTTACTGCGGTCTTTCACTCCATCCCTCTGAACTCTGACTGTGCATATCAGTGTGTTTCTGTGCTGGCTTTGGTGCTCATTTACTGTATTTCAAGTCATTGTAACTTGCTAAGATTTTAACAGGAAACTGTTAAAAGTTGTCTGCCAGCTTATTGGGTTGAACTGATTCAACATCACTTAAAGATGGGACAGGCAGCCAGGGTTGTAGAACTGAGTGAGACCACAGCAGTCTCAACTTTAATAACCTTGAGTGCTGTAGAATCACAGCTAAGGAGAGTCAAGGATGTTGATACCAAAATGGTGAAGATTTACTCTCATTTTCAATGCTTGGTCTATTGAAAATATATTTGGGAAACATGGCCTCTGTGATTATGTTTAATTAAAAAGATAATAGTAAGCACTTAATCATTTTTTTTATTTTTCCACCCAGTTGCTAGATGTGCTGGAACAATACTGTATGGCATCTGGGCTAGATTACCGAAGACTTGATGGAAATACAAAATCAGAAGATAGGATCAGAATTGTGAGAGAGTTCAACAGCATTCAAGAAATTAACATATGTCTTGTATCTACAATGTAAGAAAATTTAACTTGTAGTCTGTTTCATTCTGCCTTTCTAGTGCTTAGTAAACAGGTTACTCTGCATTTTGATTGATGACCTTGTGAGGGGTCACTTTTTTAAGGAAGTGAGTTGTTCTTTTGTCTGTTAGTAAACACAGACTCACGGCTGTGGTCTGAGGCTTCTTAAAATATCTGGAGAATTCTTCCCTTCCCATTTCCTGTGCTTTATGAGAACTTCTAAGATCTGAAACAAATGGGTCTTCTGAATTCCAGTTTTAAATTTCCAGTTGCTGTAGGAGTGAGGTAACAGTTTTTAAACATTATTATTAAAACTTTATTCCATTATAATTATTATTATTATTATTGTTGTTGTTGACATTATTGTTATTGTTATTATTGTTATTATGTCATTATCCACAAAAAGCTTTCATTTTATTGTAGACAAGCTCAATTTCTAGTACTGTACTAGTAGAATTAGCAGGTGAGTGTGAACTTGAAATGCTACATTGAACTGAAAAATTATCTCTTGGTGTTACTGTAATTTATTAACCATGTTAATTAGCATATGTCTATTTAAAATACTTCAAACAATCCTTGATTGTCTTTTAAAAATGTATTTACCTATTGGATCTGCTTAGCAATCTATGATGTGATGGATAGTGAATTCTTTTGAAATAGAGCAATATGTTCAACTAAAATTAATGAAATTGAGGACTATTCTTTTTTTTTTTTTTTTTTTTAATTCTGGCTGCTTCTATGTTTCATCTTGAATGAATTTGTTACCAGGCAAGGGCAGAAAGGGAACAAAGAGAAGCTTTAATCTTCCTGCCCAGAGGAAAACTCCGTGAAACTTGATGAAAGTGCTGTTCTTGCCTATGCAGTCACTTTAGTCCTTTATTGAAAGCGTGCATGCCGGAGTTAGATAGGACGATCCACACTACCTCTGTTTAATTAGGACTGAGACATAATCTTAAAGACTATTGCAAGTTAATGTCAGAACTGTCTTCAGATACTCTTTGGTGTATGTGGGCAGGGTTGTGAAGAGGTTTGTGGTGTTGGTCATGCACATTTGTTTGTAATCTCCATCAACTGTGGAAACTGGCCATCAGCTTCCCTAGGTCCCCAAGACCTTTGTGAGTCCCTGTTCCTTGTCATTGAAGACAGCAGGGTATTACTGCATCCATAGCATAAGGGAAGACCCTCTAGTTTGTGCTACCAGTCTAGTTGTGTGATCATAACCTTTTCAGTTCTTTTCCATTAACTTATATAGAAATACAAATGAAGGTAAGGTAAACAGAGATGGACTTCCTCCTCTCAGTTATGAGAGCTTGTGAATACAGAGGCTGGTGAGCTTTCAGTGCCAGCTGGTGGTGCTTGAGACATGAGTCTTGATTCTGTTGTTTTTAGTGTTTCTCACCTTACTGAGTAAATGGAAGGGATGAACAATGATGGAATTGCAATCATTATAACTAGCTTTTGCTAAGCAAAACGGTGCAGTTATTTGTGTAGTTTATCACAGATAACAAGAAGTGATCTTTTTGCTTGCTTGATATACAGTAATGGAAGCAGATTTAATTTGGTAATCATTTGGAAATCAGAAAGTGATTTATTCTAGTTCTACTCTGCAAGATATTCATCTTTCCTCTTACTCGGATTTCAGGCATTAGGACTTTACAGTATATTATAGTAAGTTGACAGAATTGGGTCATACTCTTCTGTCTGTACTTTCATGCAAAGTTTTTGGCTGACTGTTCTGTGTAGTCAACTTGTATGTATTCTGAAAGTCCCATCGCTTGGAGAGCCAAATGTTGATTTTCGCTGAAAATACTTGCACAGTCTTTTGGCTACAGAAATACATTCTGCAAAGGATGAATTCCCCACATAGTGATCTTGAATCTGCCATTATATTCCACTGGCACAGTTAACATACAACTTTAAACAGGAAGCTCCAATCTATAAATTAGTTACAGTGCAGACAGTGGTGATGAATTCACTATTAAATTTACAGTGTTCCTGGTTTATATTCCAATTTTTTTATACCGGCATAATACTCTTTCTGTCCAGAATTGCCTATGTATCGCCTGTAAACATTTGGAAATCCTGATTTTAATTGGTTGGTGAGTTTTTTGAGAAATGGGGCCTTAAACAATAAAATAAAAAATAAAAATCTGTCAATCTGTATAGCTTGACCTCAAGTCTTGCAGTTCATGTTAGTGTCAAACACAGTGATATAGCTATCCATAATCCTTTTATAGATAGCTATGACTAATATAGCTATATGGATAAATATATTTTATGTGTGTTGACAGAAAATGTGATTGATTTCTTCAGAGCTTCTAAATTCCATCAAACCATTAGGTACATGTCATGAACTTCAGCCTTGAGCTCTGTGAAAAATAGGTATACATCTGTTGGAACTTCTAAGGCTCATTAAGTATAATCTGTTTCAGAGTACTGCAGTCCTATGCTGGTGTTGCTGGGAAAATGTATGATTATGTGGGAGAAGGGGATTTGGGGGCATGCTTAGAAATATTAAAATAATTGCTGGAGTTGCTATAACTTGATAGGAGAATGTCAGAGCTTGCAACTCCGTTGACACTGATTAGCCTGAAGAAGGGGAACTGTATACGTACAGTACTGAAGTCTACATAGTCCTGTTCCATCATAGTGTTCTGGAAGAAATAAAAGCAGTGAGTATTCCCATCTTTAAAGCTGAATTGCTGTTTCCAAGTTTTCCATGCTAGTCTTCCTCTGGATTAATTCCTCTGGGATAATTATAAATGAAAATCTGTTTCTGCTTCTCTGGGTTTTTTTTATGTAAAGAGAAGTGCTTAGGTGATGAAGGGATGATGGTTACAGAAATTTTTAGACAGTTTTTTATTATGAAACGTTACAGTATACATTTCCATTCTACCTGCAGCATTCTCAGTTACTGGACTGCTGTCCGCTACTTTTACAGGGCTTTTTTTAACTTGAATTCTTCACAACTATGTTGCAAATAATTTTTAATAAGCATGCAATCAAATTCAGAGAACTCTCAGCCACAGGATATCACTGAAACAGAACTTACTAACTATAAAAAAACTTACCTCAGTAAATAGAATTACATAGCCAAAGCTTTCATGGAAACGTTCCTAACGCGATACTGTTTTGTTATTTCTGAACATGGAGGTATTAAGTTGTCATTGGCAGGATAGAAAAACAAGCCATTTATTTAACATAGTGTGCAGTTTTAAGTAAGTTGATCTTTTGAAAACTGTTGTTTGTAACACAACTGTTATGAGACCTTTCATACAGGAGTCTTCATTTGGGCCATATTATAGTAATTTGCATGGACCATCTTGCAGTAATGACTAGCAGCTAGTTGAAATGAAAGTTAAAATGGAAGATATTCTTTACAATGCACAAACTAACTACTGCATTCATTCTGCCCATGAAGGATATAGGACCCATTCTTTTTCTGTTTTGCAGTATCTGAATTTTTGTGGCATACCTAAAAATATGGAAAGGTAAAATCTTTATAAAGCTAAGTATCCTGTTTAGTTAATCTTTATAGTCAGTCTGTTTTACTTGCACTAAGGCTTTGCACTGAGGTTTAATTCATATTTCAGTTCCAAATATTGCAATTTTTTATGAGTAAGTATTTGGAAAAACATGTTGACTTAATGTTTCAGTCTGACTGCAGGGTTGGTTTGGTAAGATGAGAGGCTGAATTCTGTCCTCACTAAAAAGAAATACACCAAAATTCCAAAATACGGTAAGGTATTCTGAAAAATACAAGGATTTTTATTCAGCATTTCAAACTTTGAGAACGCTCATCCTCTGGAAACCTCCGTTAATATTGGCAGGTTCCCACATCCTCTCCCTTTCCAGATTTAACTAACCCAACACCACACCACACCTGGAAGGAAGAGGCCACAACTGTATTTACATTGACAAGGATTCCACAAAGACCAAAAAGCAGTGGGGCTCCATAAGCTTTTGGTTTCTGTCTTCATTCATTCTTATACCTGGAAACTATACCTTTCCCACTGCTTTGAACAAGTAGAATATAGTGTAATCTGTTAAAACTAGATGCTTGGTAAATTAAATGACATTGACTCTTTTGATTTTGCTGTACCTCATTCAGGAAAAAAACACACTTGAAATTAGTGCTACGTCAATGTGAAGAATTGTTTTAATAGTTAAATTAATAATAGTATTTAGCAGGTACTTATTTAGGAACTTGCCTCTTTTTGTAGGAGTGTTGAGCCAGTTGAAAAGAATTTTCAGTATTTGCTTGTTTTGCAGCTGGATGAGAAGTGGTATATTCCTCACTTTTGTTCCTATCAAATCATTCAGCTATGCACATGCCAAACTCCAAGTAACTGAGTAGTTCTCTTGGATTCAGCAGGGCATTAGTTAGCTACATCAGGTTAGGTGTATGCTCAAATTCTTTACTGGTTTGCAGGCTTTACCTGAAAGCAGACTACAGCTGTTGAATGTTTTAAAATGATGTAACCAGTACTCCTGTGACTCCTAACCCCCACAGTAGACAATTTTCTTACAGTGACTTTTTTCCTTGGAATGACCGGTATGATTGTTGCTCATAGGCAGCTGTGTGGCCAACTTCGTTTTTAACAGTTGACTTACATACTGTACAAATGTACTTGTGACAGTTGTTAATTCTTATAGATATGACTTACCCTAGACTGTGACCATTTTAGTGGAAGCTGCATAGTGTTATTGTCAAAACTATGTACTGGGATTAGAGGAAGTGAAATCTAATGCAGACTCTTTATTTAAGCTATAGTTTTCCTGCTTCTGTAATGTTAGCTGGCATAAAAGTGGTTATGTATTTCAGTATAATTGTTGGGGGAGTTGGTCTCTGTAGGGCTCAGTGGGTATGAAATAGCAATCGGGTCTTCTACTATATTAAGTTGATAGCAGTTGGTTATGACTCAGCTAGTCATACAGTTTGTAATCTTCTTGCTACTTAGATGAGAAGACTACATTTTACACCAGTGGTTATTTGAGTACTTGGTTATTTGAGTACAAAGCTGTGCCGCACTATTTTTAGTATCTCTGTTGTGCTCTTTTTTTTTTTATGTTGCAGAAGGGTATGCCAATATGGACCTAATACACTGAAAAAAAAAAAAAAAGTTCTGTTTTTCTCAGTGTCAAATAGTTCTATTTTTTCATTTTTATGTTTTTTAGGGCTGGTGGACTGGGTCTTAATTTTGTTGGTGCCAATGTTGTTATACTGTTTGATCCTACATGGAACCCAGCAAATGATCTTCAAGCTATTGACAGGTACACTCTCAAAGTACAGAACTTGATCTGTGTTGTATTCTTCGTTTGCTTTGATTCTGTAATCTGATTGTCCAACTAAAATTTTCCTCAGCAAAGAAATTTTTTACATAGTCTAACTTGTCCACAAACGAGTAAGAAATGTGCAGCTATATTATTTTTAGCTTTGTTCTTATTTTTAACCCTGAATTTTACTTCTTGTTTTCCATTTTATTTTTGTGGCACTGTTATGGTGGGGTCATTAGAAAAAAAAAAAAAAAAGCCATACTTACCATAACTTTTTGTGATCTTGAGAATGTGTGTGTGTAGCTGGATGGCATTTTTGCTTTGCTTGTCAGGACAGAGTAGGTTGTAGTTGACCCTAGTTCAAGTGATGTTTTGAATTCCAGAATCCTTGAAGAAAAACATTTCTGTTCTTTTCTGTTTCACCCTTGTGGAGATGAGTGTCTTTTCAGCACTCGCTTCCATCTCTGATGGAAGTGCCATTGGAATATTTCCAGGAATCTGGGTTTTTCTTTCAAGGCTTTTTGACCATAGGATGTTTCCCTAGGAATTCAGGACAGACTCTTGAATAGCTGATGTAAAGAATATTGGAAGCTTTCAAAATCCAGTAGATTTATACATTTTCATAAGCAGAAATAAACTTGTTTCTGTTGTCCCATCTAGTTATGTAATTCCATTTTAAGGGTCTTTCTGACTTCTGAGAGGTGTTTATGTGCACCTGTTCTAGAGAAATACGTGTTTGAAATGTGTATTGTTGAAAGGGACTGTCTTTAAATAATCTTTGTAAGATCACATTTCTATAAATTGATTCAGCCTCTCTTGAATTTTTTGAATATAGTTTATTAGAAGTCTCCAAATTTACCATTTAGATAGAACACTGCCAGTTCATTAGCTGTTTTTATGATGTTGTTACTTGCAAAGTGCTTTATGAAGATAAGAAGGAACAGGCTGCCCCAGGTAATCCATGATCTAACTCCTATATAATGCAAATAGGAGGATATCTTGTGCAAGAGCAGATGGAGACAGAGAGGAAAAAAAAACCTGAGAAAACTGTGGAAGATGTGTTTTCAAGAGAGGTGGGAGACAGGCCTTGTGATACAAAGTGAGGAGGAAGCTTTTTCAGCTGGATAGGCCTGGAAAGAAACATGGAAAACTAAGGGTAAAGGAAAGGAGAATAAAATACTGAGGAAAACTTGGAAAAGTAAAAAAAGACAAACAAAAAACCAACAACAAACAACCAAAAGACAACTAACTCATAAATCATTTATAATACTCCTGTTTTATTGGAATGCTTTTATTTATTTATTTTACTACCCCTAAGAGCTGTCTCTTACTTTTTTATTGATGAAAAATGGCTTTTAATATGCCACTGTCCTTGCAGAGCTTATAGGATTGGCCAATACAAAGCTGTTAAAGTGTTTAGATTGATATCCTTGGGAACCGTGGAGGAGATGATGTACTTGCGGCAAGTTTATAAACAGGTAAAGTCCACAAACTATTTAAACTGGGAGATGTTTTTAGAGGTTTCAATGACTGAAAGCTCAGCTAGCCTATAGCAAAATCATAGTTTACCTTGGTTGTATGATACATGCTGTTATCTTATTAAGCAGAGATATATCATTTAGCAATTGTCAAAGAACAAAAAAGAATTATATTTGTATTCAAGTTTTTCTGTAACTTTTGACAGTTAATTATGCAATTAACATTAATTGGGTTATACAGAGAAGTGTTTTATTTGAAGACTTGTAAAATATATCTGCAAGAGTTGTAGTTAGTACCTGCATCAGTCTGATTCAGGCAGCTTTTCCTTATGAAAGGTTGGAGAAAGTAGAGCAAAAATCTTGCTGGTGCTATAGAAGACAAGCAAGAAGGCATTGTTACTGTCCTGCCTGTGAAAACTTCCTTATAAAAGGAGGGGGAAACAGCTTGTAGTTGCTGGTGTTACAAAGATGAGTGGTGTTGCTTGCCAGAATACTCAACCTGAAACACTTGCTCTCTCTGAATTTTTCTACTTGCGTTGATAGGTTTAAACACCTAAGATTGGGAAGAACAACATGTGTGGTTTGAGGAACCCATAATCTAGCAACTGTTTCCTGGTCAGATCAGAATTAAAAAAAAAATATAGGCAAACTTGAACATGAACAACAAAGAGTAGGCTGCAGAATAATAAGAAACTAGATGAAATATGAACATGTTTTTCTCAGGAAATGTTGCAGGTTAAAAAGTAAGGTGATTGATTTTGAGTTAAGATACTGACATTATAGGCATAGAAACGTGGAGAAAGGAAGAAAATCATGGAGATACAGTTGTCCTGAAGAATGCATTGCATAGAAAAGGCAAAGTAGATCACCTCAGTGGGCAAATGATACTATATATTAAAGAAGGCGTTATGATATCTGATGAATTAACCTAATAATTTGAATTTTGGCCATAAATAGGAAAAAATTGGTAATGAGTCTTCAGTGACAAGAAGTCTCTTGTAGCTGGGTTATTTACAAGGAGGTTGGAGGCTGATTGAGTGGGAAATGCAGTAGTATACAGATTGTCATTATCCTCCTAAGATTTAAGTAAGGGACAAATCAGAATAAGGTTCTAAGATCATCTGATTTCACAGAGCAGATAGTCAGAAAACCTACAGCTGGAAGATAAATCTTGAGCTGCTCTCAGTAATGTCTATAGCCTGCTTTAAAATGCTACTTTGAAAAGTGTAACAGTGACTCTGATTTAAATTCAGTGTTTGGTAGAAGCCAAAAAGCCATTACAGTCCTGTTTAATTTTTACAAAATTATCTAAATAAAAAAGTGGAAACTTATTAAGAAGAAATTAAAAGAAGTAGGTGATGGGCTGAAGCACCCACAGGGGTTTGGGCAATTTTCAGAGACTGTGTCAGAAGCTCAGAATGAAGAAGACATTGTATTAATAGTTGAAATCATATACTAATGAGGCAAGTTAAATATAGAACACGGTAAGTCCAAAAACTATTCTTGAGGGCTAGTGGTCTAAAAACATACAAGCTAATAATTTAGTTTTCGAACACATCAGGAGCAGGAATTGTACTGCTGTATGGGCATGACTTTAACAAGGTTTAAAGGAGTGTTCGTTCCAGAAAACCTGCTTATCTTTTTTTTATAGCCACATTGACAGAAGAGCTTAGAGAGCATCCTGTTCCAAAATTTTTCATGTGCAAAGTACTTTTGAGGATTCATTTTAACAGCAAGTGTCAGTAGGAGATGTCTCAGAAAAGCTAACAAAATGAGCAATAGCAGAGTATGGCTGACTACATTCACTAAAATCCTGAAGAAGAGGAGTCATGCTTCATGGAGGTCTTTGAAGTTGGTGATCTTGTAGATAAAGACCACCTGGATATTGTCTGTTTGGATTTCCAAAAGGCACATATAAAACTTCTTGAAAGGCTCTTGTGGTTTTTTTTCAAGTCGACTTGTGTTTTTCAGGTTGATTAGGAAGCAGTAAACAGAGTAATTGTAAATCTGGGATTTTATTTTTTTTTTAGTTTACAGTTGGATTGCATTTCCTGCAATTGACACTTGAGCACAGTTAGGAAATTTTCAGTAAGTTTTGAAGAAAATGCATTTTTCTGCTGCTGAAAATTCAGACACCATGAGTGCATGTGGACATGTGGCTTTTGGTGAACTATACAAGTATGCCCTCAGAGAGCTAAATGTTGCCATCCATCCTTTTCATTAAAAGAATTTATGTGAAAATGCTTTGTCATGTTTGTAGTGTATTCTTACTGAGGGATCTATTTGATTTTAAAATTGCTGAATTTTTTCTGTTAGTGGTGTTTGATTATCTGACCTAGTCTTATGTGATTGAAGAATCTGATGTAAATAAAACTGAACTGTAACATAATAGAAAACCAAATAAGTCATATATGTATTCTAAAGTATACTTTTGTAAATACCATGCATAATTCAAGAAAGACGCAAACTGTGCTTAGCTAAAATTAAACTGGAACTTGACTGTATAGTTACTGGCCTGCATAATTCAAGAGATGTGCTGTCTAGGAAAATGCCCGTTCAGTGCTAGAACTAGAAGTGAGTAGAACTGAAGAACTACCAACTGCTTAGAGACAGTTACAAAAAATATTACAGGTCTGGTATCCATAAAACCATGGATTTGACTTTCTTCCGTTTAAAGTCAAATAGACCAATTATGTAAGTATTAAAAATTTGCAGTCATTGGAACGCAGCTAAGCCTGTATGACTTAAAAAATATTTTAATTCTCCCTGACAAACTATTTACTTGCCTTTCCTTTTCACCTAGAAGATTTTGAAGTCACTTCTGTTGACTCTACTTAACAAAAGTGCTTGATAATTAAAATTGAATTCAGAGAGCAGTAGGAGTAATCAGGTGGCTTTATTTAGTATTTACCAAGTAAGCATACAAAGGACTATGCAAAAATACTAAGAATTTAGTATCGAGGAAAGATGGTCAGTCAAGATATAGAGGAGTGGCAGTAGTGTGTATAGTAGGTGTCTGATATTGGACAACAATGAAGTAAAAGACTTGAAGAAATATTTTTATTTTTTTATTCAGTAAAACCAAACAGGTTTGTATTATACCATAATCTATTATACCAACATCTGCCAGGGAAATGAAAACAAAATATCCTCCCTTAGGAATTTCTGCCTGCTCCAACGAAAGCTGTGTATACAATGTGGATGCCAGGAAATTCTGACATGTTGTTGGAGCAAACACTTTTGAAATCTTCTGTGTTGTTCTGTTTTAGCAACTTCACTGTGCGGTGGTTGGAAGTGAAAATGCTAAGCGGTATTTCGAGGCAGTGCAAGGATCAAAGGAACATCAAGGAGAGCTTTTTGGGATCCATAACCTTTTCAAACTTAGGACTCATGGGTCCTGTCTTACCAAAGACATCCTGGAGGTGTGAAGTCCTTCTCTTTTGCTTTTGGATATTAGCTTTACATTTTTTCTTTTCCTCATGAGATATTTTGTCATGATTTTGAATGGAAACACTTTATAAAAAAGAATGGTGAAACTTAAACAGTACCTGTCTATGCAGTGCCTTAAATGAAATAGGCATGCTAATTTCTCACTCTGATGTAGACCAGATAAATTTCCTTGAATCAAACAGAAAACTGGAAATCAAAAGTTTGCTAATATATTTATTTTCCCAATAAAAATGCTGTAAGTTATTTTTATGATACTTTCACATATTGTCAACTTTGTGCACAGATACCTTTTATTCATCAGTAGCTCAGAGTGACCTTTTAAGACAGCATTCTGATCATAAAACTATTTTTTTGTGATCACAATAACCTTTTTATAGTACATTTTGAGATGTCAAAACCTGTCTAATAAAATATATTTTATAATGCTGTATTTAAAAATATTTTTAAATATATTTAAAAATGTTACAGGGTGGGAGTAAATAAGTGAGGCTTCATATTTTGAGATTCATTTCTTAGTTACTCTAAAAAGACTGTTGGCCCAATTCCATAGCATATAGTGCAAATGGATTTTAAGTATATGCCATATTATAACTTTTTTTATACAGCATGTTTGCTGCAGCTAACTTGCATCTTGGAATTTATTGCAGCTTTATTCTAGGTTTTTTTCCATCCTTACCTTCTTTTTGTTATTTTGCCTATGCTAGGAAGAGGCTGAGGAGTGTGATATAGCCATATAAAGGTAGCATAGCCAAAAGAGTAATGTGCTGTAAGAACATGTACTTTGGGGATATTAAGCTCAAATCTTCTCTAAATTAAATTAAAACATAGTATGTGATATGAATATTGTAGCAGGTATTCTGCTTTGGAAAAAAAGTTTAAAATTATTAAAAGAGTGTATGTATAAGATCCTCCCAATTTATGCAGTATGTTACTTTTCCTGCAGGTTACGTATTAGATCAAAGAGCAATAAGTGTATTGCCAAAATGTAAGTCTTAGTCCGGACTTTGCTGGTTGTACTTCCAGTGCTTACAACTTTTGTAGAAAGAAAAACTTCTTTTTTTTTCTGGGCTTTCCTTTATTAACTTGAACAGATATAGTTTTTATTACATACATTCTTGATTGTTTTAGAGGGAGGGGCGAGTAGAAGCAGGAGTCATGACAGCAACTACATGGCTAAAGGAAGAGACTCCTCTATGCAGCTCAGAAAAGGTGAGATATCTTTGTGGACTATGGACCAAAGCATGCCAGTCCCTCTAGTTCCTGACACTAGAGTGGCAAATGTGGACAGTATGTTATTAGGCTGATAATACTTTTACCCTATATTGTACTTGCCATCTTTTGTTGTCTGCTTGCCTCTGGTTTTACATATTGTAAAGCATTGGATAATGTCATGCTGTCTGTATTTCTGTATTTAAAATGGAATATTGTGAACATATGGTTATATGGTATCCTGTGATGTTTACAACACTTTGATATCCTCAGTCTGAATGAAGGTATTGCTAACATGCAGTTATTACAGAGCAATATTGTTTACTGAAGCATTGCTGTGTAGTGTCTTGAGTGACAGCCTTATGATATGATATGACATGATATGATATGACAGCTTTCCAATCAAGAAGTCGGTTGAGAATTTGATGCCTACTGTTGTTTAGAAGATTTTGGTCGGGGAATTGTGCAAAGGAGTACAATTTGTTTAGAGGATTGAAAGCTTGCTTCAGGTTTTGTGGACCCTTCTGGAAGACATGGGCTATTTAGTTAGTGTACTCAGACAGTCATTCCCACCAAATCAGTGGTCTGTTTAGTGCTGGCTTTTTTTTTTTTTTTTTTTTTTTTTTAATAGTATTCTAATAGTTTCCTTGTAGAACAAGAATTTTGGTGGGGTTTTTTTGGTTTGGTTGGGGGGGTTTTTTGTGTTTTTTTTTCTTTTCTGAAAAGGTTGGGGTTTATGGGAGCATTTTTATGAATGTTTTTGACCAAACACTGTTCAGTTGATTTGGGAAACGAGCAGTTAGGTCTACAATATGGCCTCTAACGTGAAAATGTTGTTAGATTAAATCACACTGAATGGTACTAAAAATTAGCCACTGTCTATTGTGCTTTTTGGAGATTTCTCTGGGTAGATGTCAGTATTAATTTAAATCAGTATGCCATCGCATTGGTCATAACATCATATTGCTAATAGATCACTGTATGGTCATGATCTCACATTGGACTTGGTGACAAACAGTCACTTTTTTAGCCTATGTTAAATGCTTTTCGATAAGCAGGGTGATATCAGGATTAATATATTAATTTAAAAATTTATCTTCATGTACAAAAGTTTAGTATTTACCCTTCTGACTTTCCACTTACATATTGTCATAATTTTGGCTTAGTAGTAGGCAGTTTTGGAGCTGTATTCTGGACTTCTGTATCTTCAAAATGTTTTAAGGTTGCCTGGGGGTAATTTTTGTTTGATTACAGTAGACCTCAGCTAATTTTAGTGCAGAATATTATGTACTCATAGCTCTTTTAAACTGTGTTAGCCCCCATATACAAGGTTGACCACTGCTGTGAGGATTTTTTTTTTATGAATGTCATTACACAGTGTTAAGGTTTGAATCATTAAGTCACTTTTCAAACTACCTTTGAAAAATGAAAAGTTGCAGCAAGATTAGTATAAGCTAGAAAAATATGGGTGTGGATTGTGAAGACATAGGTTGTTTTAGCAATGTGCAGCATATATTCTCAAATACATAATATTTTTTGTTATTTTAATTGTTGTTCTGATAAAAAATTTTTTCTCCTGAAGACTTTCATATAATTTCTTTTTATGATTTGTTTTGCATTTGCTTTCTATTTGTATATTATAATACTGTTTCGTATATTTTTTGATTAACATAGTAGAAATCCACTTTTTTTACACTGCTTTGGAATTGGGTGTGTTCCATATACTATTTATATCTTAAATCCCTTTGCTGTCAATTATTTTTCTTCTTAGTATGAACAACCAGACTCTAAAGAAGATAGAGATCCCCAAAGCATTCAGGCACAATTAAAGAGAGAAGAAATGGATTTTTGTGATGACTTTAGTGATGATGATATTCTGGAAGCTTCCGTGAAAAAATGTGACAGAAGGAAACCTTGCAATTCAAATAATTTAATGGTAACAAAGGGACAGCTTTCATTAATGCAGTGTGGATTCTCTAGGTTGTTGCAGAGAGAAATTGAAACTACCAAAGGGGATAGTAATTATACCTCTAATCATTCAGGTTCTGATGATCAGTCTATAAGAACAAATGTAAATAGCAAGCACAGTGATTTTCAGAAATGTCAAAACTGTGTGCCTGTTTTGGAGCATGGGAAAGCTGCTCAGTCACCAGATGGAACTGATAGACAAGATATGTGTAGTACAGACTGGCTTGCTTTATCAGGCTCTGAGGAGGAAGGGGACAGAGAAAGTGAGGATCAAGGCATTTCAAAGCAAAGTGATATAATCATGGAAACTGAAAACAGTTCTGAAGAGGATGATGATGTCATCTTTCCTATCCAAGTTCCAACATCCCGGCAACCAATGCTTACTAAAAAAGTTGAAATATACAGTTCAACGTCTGAAGATTGTGAAGAGTTAGGGAAGGAAAAAGATAGGTTTATATTTAAGGGAGACAGTAGGCAATTTGGATGCTATAGTACTGAGTCAAATTTCAGCAAAGTCATGTCTTCTGAAGACATCAAGAACAGCACAAGAGATTTGAAAGATGAAAGTGACATAAGTAATGAGTCTGATGATATTGAGATTTGCCATAATTCTGAATCAAGAAAGTTAAGAACTTTCAATGTTCCAAAATGGAAAAAAGGACATGCCCATAGCAACGAACTAGGTAACATCTCCAAATCTCTGCTACAAGCAAAGAAGCACAATAAAAAAGGAAAGGAAAGTGATTCTCAGAATATAGATGAATTTTCATCGTCTGAAGATAACTTACCAGTTGAGAAAGTTCATGCCAGAAGGCGAAGCTATAAGTGTAAAAGCCAGAAAGGCAGAGTTCAGCTTGGGTCTAAAATGCTTCATCCTATTCAAGATACCTCTGTTGCACAAATGAAGTCTAGCAATTATGCTGTGCGAAGAACTTCTGCAAGTAAACCTGAATTTGAACATGAAGTGGAATCAATGGACAGATATTTAGGTAACTATAGTAATTTAATTTCTTTGATTTTATTTCAACTAAAGTAGTAATGTATGATTAATTTATCATTGTTGGCAGGTTTTAAATTCTTCCTGCTATACATGTTTTTGCTACAAGACGCTAATAAATGCTTTGCTAAATTATTTAGTAATGTCTTTCTGTATCTCTCTTTTTACCCGTTAGTGTTACTTTCCTGTGTTCTGGGTTGATGGGCTGCTTTGTAATATTTTGTTAAACACTTACTGTCTCTTGAAAGATGCTAAGATTGGAGATGTATTAAGAATTCACAAATTAAATATTTGACCTGTAAAATCTTGAAAGTCTTGACAGGGATGTTAAATAAAAACTTATGCACATCTGCTTGGTAGAGTACCATGAGATAAAGCCCTGGAGGGAAGAGGAACCCAGGAAAGCTTGTTAATATTCAAGGATCACCTCCTCCAAGCTCAGGAGTGATGCTCCTAACAAAGAGGAAGTCACGCAAAAACACCGGAAGGGCTGCATGGATGAACAAGGACCTCCTGGATAAACTCAAATACGAAAAGGAAGCCCACAGAGCGTGGAAGCAAGGACAGGTAGCCTGGGAGGAATGTAGAGAAATAGTCCAAGCAGACAGAGATCAAGTTAGGAAAGCTAAAGCCCTGTTAGAATTAAATCTGGCCAGAGACATCAAGAGCAACAAGAAAAGTTTCTGTAGGTTCATTGGTGATAAAAGGAAGACTAGGGAAAATGTAGACCCTCTCAGGAAGGAAGTGGGAGACCTGGTTACCTGGGACACGGAGAAGGCCGAGGTACTCCATAACTTTTTTGCCTCAGTCTTGACCAGCAAGTGCTCCAGCTGCACCACACAAGTCACAGAAGGCAAAGGCAGGGACTGGGAGAATGAAGAACTGCCCACCCTAGGAGAAGATGAGGTTCGAGACTATTTAAGGAACCTGAAGGTGCACAAGTCCATGGGATCTGATGAGGTGCATCCCTGGGTCCTGAGGGAGCTGGCAGATGAA
>JAVJGG010000074.1:37312414-37382132 GCA_035590195.1 Aviceda cuculoides | reverse complement strand
GAAAAAAATTTTGTCAGCTGAAATTTCTCACTGATGTCAATTTCTAGCATCATTGGTCTAACAGTGGTTCTCAGAAACTGTATAACTGTTTCTGTTTGCTCTGCTTATCAATGGATCACGTTCTTAATTAGAAGCTTTTTTTACAGTGTATTTATATTGAAGCTTTATTTGATAGCATCATGAAGGCTCCTGAATAATGCCTTGATAATATTTATGTCCCTTTTTAAGCAGACTTGTCTTGTTTCTAAGTAGGAGGGATAAAAAAAAAGGGGGGGGGGGCATCTCTTCCTTTCATTTCATAGATAGGTCTATTTGGGACAAAAGTAAAATGTCCTTTGTGCTGTTCATTTTACCTGTGTCAGCTCTGTCTTTCCGCTTTGCAGTTTTGCTCTGCAATCTGTCTATAATAATCCATTTCTGACTTAAAGTTTAAATACATTTTTCAAGAAATGACTATTGTCTTTGGGAAAGGGATGCCAGAGTACTTAAAAACTAACAAAGTATTCCACTGAAGTTGATGTGTTGTAAGTTGGGAAGTACAGCTTTTCCTAAAAATCTTGGTTGAAGACTGAGTGAAACATTTTTGCTTCCTGCTTACGTATAAGTCCAGAATGACAGGCATAAAAACCAAGGTTGTAATAAGCAATAAGTAAAATGTAATAAATAATATGCAAAAATAATAAATTAAGACAAACTCTTCTAAGAACATTTACAGTTTCTTGATTTCTTGCTGTTGACTAGTCACCTAATCACGTTTTGGCTTCACTAAATTCCCATGAATTTTTCCATCCTAGGTTAAGCTCTTTAGTTTCAGTAGCTAATTTATGGAAATTACATGAATATGAGAAAGAGCAAAAATAAGTTGCTGGAAAGCAATATTTTTAAAAAGTCGTCTTCCTGGTTTTCTACCTGCAGTACTACTACTAGTACTAGTAGTAGTACTAAAAGGAGTATAAATTAGGTTTGTTAGTCCCTCCTTTATTGCTGAAGCATGGAGACTAATGTAGTCACTTGAGTTGTAGAAGCTGCTTGAAACTGGAGCAGACTGTAAAATCTGTGAGGACTCTTCTTTCAAAGTGAGAGAGTTTGTATGGGAAGAAGATCTGTGAGAGAGCCAAGGTAGAAATGGTGGGGGCAGAGAGTTTTGTTCCTCAAAAGAGAGCTTTGAAGGTGTGTAAAACATCTTGTTTAAGAACATGAGTAGCTAACAAATAAATAAGTTTGGGTTTAAATTGATTGTTAAAAGTGTAAGATTTGAACTTTGGGGTAAGAAAAGGTGTTTGTCTTGGTGATAGTTTCTTTCCTTAATTTGACTTCAGAAGGTCTGCATTGGATCTGGACAGCTGGCACTAATGTAATTTGGTCAAATATCTCTTAACCTTTTAAACTGTAGGTTTTAATCAAGTATATTTTTTTATCCAGTAATTAATAGTCCATCTGTCCTTAATGTTACTTGTGCTGGTTTTCGTATATCCCAGCTACCTTTTCTCTGAGGTAACAGAACGTATTATTTTAACCTGCTATTGCTCTGTACCTTTAAAGGGTTAAGGGGACAAAATGTTGGTTCTTTTTGTGAGAAATAGGTCTTGCTGCTATTTCTTCTGTTCTTGCTTGCTTTGTGCTCCAGGTTCCATAACAGTCCTGGTACTTGGCTTCAAGACTGCTGCAGAGCCTTTGACTTTTCTTTCTCCAGAGGTGGTAGGGAACGCAGTCATACTTTCAATTTTTGTTTGTTTTAAAAGGAATTGTGCAGACAGACTAGTTTAGCTAGAATGTTCACGTTTATGGTACTGAATGATTGTTTAGTGTGTATTTCCTTCCATAAATTCTATATGGCTATTGAAAATACAGCTAGGTAACAGCAACCAGAATATGAAGTCTGCCATCAAGAAATAAAATAGGATATCATGAAAGCTCTGTCACGGCTTATCAGCTATAAAAGGTGAGATAAAAGCTAAAAGTAGTAACAGTATAAAGTATGCATTAATTGTACAAGCAAGAGAATAAACCATATTTTGTTTGAATATCATTAGTCAAATAAATCCTGTCCAGCATCTGAATTAAGGTAACTATTTGAAGGTAGTTTGTATATGACAGTAGTAGAAGCAAACAAATGTGAAAGGTTTTTTAATCACATGATTCTGAAGAAAGGAAAATAAATTGTGTTTTGGGGAATATATTCCCTTTATCACAGAAGTCCATGGGATTGCATAAAAGTAGAAGATTCTGTAGCTGTTAAGTAAGTTGGAGCAGCATTTTCAATGAAGAGAGATACTTTGTCCTGTTATAGATGGGGCTTTCATCAATAGTCATCTACAGCAGTGGAGATCTGCTTATACTTTATTTTGCAAGTATAATCAGGGAGGTACTTAAAAAGACTAACAATTTTTATTTTTTTTAGATAGTCAGTGCATTTATATACTTTATATCCCTTAAATGTAGTATACTTACGATTAAAGTAAAAATATTTTAACTTAATACCAACAGTTCCTGAACTGTACTTATTAACCTGTATCTGAAGATTGTCCATATTCTGACCATTGACCACAACTGGCAGTATCAGATCAATGTAGATTTTGAGAAGAAAGGACATAAGAACAGTATGATAATCTTACCTCAAACAGTTGATGTTTCCTATGGTGCTGGTTATGTGGAAGGCACTGAAGTATCAATAGAGGTGTTTAAGAGCCTATTCCATGCCGAAGTGTGGCAGACAGCTATTCCTGAAGAAATTTTGGAGATACAGATTATACCGTATTATAGGTTAATAATACATCTCAAGTTCCTCTGTAGTTCTAAGAAGTTACTGTACATTGCAGAACCTGAGTGTTTCAGAAAGCAGTCAAGTGTCTTATTTGCAGTCTAAGATCTCTGGCTATTTGTAATCTTTCACAGCAAGTCATAAGTGTTAAGGCAGAAATTATGGTCAGATCTGTGACTCCATGATTCAGGGAGAGCCACATGAGGCTTCAATATTCTAAACATCTGAGGGTAGAAAATGCATGTCACTTAGTGTGGCAGATATCCACTCCAGTAAATGACTGAGAACTGGCCTTTGTTGCTTCCTTATGCATACGACCACAAAACACACTTGCTATGCTGTTTCACAGAAGATTATTCCTAAGGAGGGTTTTCTGGTCTTTCGTGCAGAAGCATAAGGGAAGATGATTATATTAAAAGTTAACCTACTAGAATAAATAACTTTTTTTCCCTGCATTATTTTGTTGGTTTTAGCCTGATTTAATGACATTGATTAATCTGTGTTCTGCATTTTAGTTTAAATTCAAGTCTTCTGTTCACACATGTATGCAAATAGACTTCATTAAAAATTCATGTTTTTTTCATGAAACAAGTGGAAGATTATTGTCTCTTACCCCATCGCTGTCTGTGAAGATGGCTGAACACCAAAATGAAGAACTATCTTGTGTAACTACAGAAGGAAGGATATTGAAAACAAAAGCTTCTAAAAGAAAACATGTGAAATGAACCTGTAGACTGGACATGGTGGGCTTACAAAGCCAGACTATAATTTTCAGAGCAGACCTACAGTTATTTCAGCCTTTCAGAAAGGAAAAAAAAAAAAAAAAGTCTTGAGTAATTCATGTGATATTTTGCTCAAAGTTATTCTGACATTCCCCTATTCTGGGGGGAAAAAATGAAAGCATTAACAACTTCTCTTAAGACCTTAATCATCTGCTAAGTATTTTTAGAGGTTTTGATTTTTTTTTTTTGATCCTTTTTTTCTGGTGGGTTCTAGGTTCCAAAGCAACCTGGCTGATTTTCAGTGCAGTTTTTTACTTACTTTGGTTTTTGGATAACTTGCACTGTTATTTGTGAAGCTTTTTCATAGCTACTATAAGAAATAGAAGCCTCCCAGAGGCAAGATGAAATATCTTCTGCTAATATTTCTATTCTATTCTGAATTAAATAACTGTATTCCTTAATTAATTTCCTAATTAATTTTTGTGTTAATTAGCAAAACCAGCCTATGTGAAGTTTTGCACAAGTGCAGAAGTCTGGAACAGGCTTTCTCTAGTTACTATAAAGCTGAATTTGTGTAGTATTTCTTCAATAGGAATCTTGGGGTGGGGGTTGGAGCATGGGTAAGACTTTGGAGAAGGCTTGGGAAGCTTCACAAAAAAGACAAAAAATGGGAGCAGGACAAACTCAATAATATAAAAAACTGATGAAGTCCCACATTAGCCCTAATTTGCACTTTTTAATATGTGGAAAAGTATTAGTCACAAGAACTTGTACTGTACCTGTTGAATATGTGGACTCTTCTTTTTTTTTTTTTTTTTTTTTTTTTTTGGGTCAACTGCATGTTTTCAACTTAAGTTTACTTAAAGTTTTACTGAAAAGAAATATACAAAGAGAGCCATTCAATTGAGGATTAATCACTATGGCAACAGAAATGTGGTGGCTGAAAAGGGGGAGGATGTATTCTCCCCTCAGCTTCCTGCCAGCTGTCATATTCAACCTCTGCGGCATGAATTCAGGCCAAAATATAGACTGTGACCAGCTCTAAGAAACTATATCTGTATTTTTTTAAATTCGTACAAGAATCACACTATAAAAGAAGACTTAATCCTCTGAATTGGATGACAGACATTTGGCACTCTTGCCAGTGTTTGACAGAGAAATAACGGGATTCTTTGTAGTAAGACCTGGATTAATGGTAAACCCCTCTTTATGTTATTGCAATGTGGTGTAAATGAGAGAACTAAGCATGCTGTCAGCCTAGGAAAAAATGTGCCCTTTGTATCTCCAGTGCAGATTTAAGGGCTGTTGAGAATACTGTAAATACAAAAGTTGTGTCATTAAGAACTCCTCTTTATCTTATTTGTATTACATTGACATTTTGTAGATTATTTAAACAAAGACTTTCTATCAGTTATAGTAACTCTGATAGCAGTGTGTTTGCACAGCTTTCAGATTCAACAAGTTTAGATAGTTGTTTACAACGACTAGGCTTTTGGGAGATAACATTCCATTATTCTTGCTCTTCTAGGGTGGGAAATGCTGTTCAACTTTAAAATAATTGTTCCCAAATGATTGGCCTGTAACGCTGCTTTATTGAGTTTAGTGTTTCAGTTTATAATGGAATTAACCATTTCAGTATGGCCTTTGGTTGTCTTTTTTAGATGCAGTGTGTTCATATGTGGCATTCTGTGAAGCATGTAGTTGCATTTTCATTATGGTGTATGTGCATGGCTTTTGGTTTTGCTACTGTCTGATGGAAGGATGAGAGAGTGAAAGAAGGTAGGTGCAAATCCAAGGCTTCTGCTGGAGTTAGCAGGTACCTTAGCTTTGAATTGTGAGACAGGCTGATTATCTCCTCTCATTCTGAACAGTAGTAATAACTGTTGATTTATGATCAGGTTTTTGGTGCAAGAAAGTGATATGGCTTATAGGAATTATTTTTGTTGAAGAGTCAACGAATTAAATAAAACTGCTCCCAATGATAAATCCTTGCTCTGTTACCTGATTGGAGAAGAAGCAGACTCAGAAGTAAACAGCAAATAGAGGGAACACTATCCATCCTCAATTGACTTAGTAGTCAATTCTCCACTACCAGGCAAAAGATTAGAGTTCGTGGAATGTCCTTGGTCTCAGTTTATACAAGCAGAAAATCTAGATATGACAACAGGGGAAAAGAACTACATATTACTCTGATAAAATTTCTTTACTTTTATGAGGAGGTATAGCTAAGTACTGGTCTTTTGGTGTTGACAGAGTTTTTTGGATGAGTTATTTGGACCCAGAATAAATCTTAACAGTTTTCGTAGCTTGAAGAATATTTCAGCTATTGGTCTGCCGTGATACTGTCAAATATTAGATACCTTTGTATTCATAGGCAACATCCTGAGTAGCTTTGTTTAGTTCAGAAAGTACGAGTATAAATGCAATTGTCCTAGAGTATTCTATTCGAAAATGTTAAGGTAGGTTAGCTTCGTTTTCTAAGACAGTTGTGGTACTGACCATTAGCTATACCATTACCTCTAATTCGCATTCTACAATTCTGTTTTGTTAGAACAGTAGACAAATTCAGTCTAAGTGAGACTGCTTTTCAATTAAGAAAGATAAATTCAGAGGGAAAAATTAATATCCACATCAGAAACCATTCTAAAATATAAGATTCAGGCTTATTTCAAACTGTGGAGTGTGTAACTCACCATAACCCTCTGAAGTACATAGTTTGTTCAGTAGTGTGTCCTCTGTAAGTAGAAAAACAATTCTGGTTTGTTTAAGAATCACGTGAAAGTAGAGACAGTCTCATTGTTTGATAACTTTTTTTATGATCTTGATCATGTGGACCTCATTTTTAGAGAAAGTACATGAAGTTTTATATGGACATTATTAGACTTTGTCTTCCTTGGCATGCAGAATAATTTAGGAAGAAGTTCTTGTTTGACATGTGTACATGTAGAAGAGAAAATGAGACAAGACCAAGAATGAGCAGCTGGGTAGCAAATGTTTCAGAGTATTTATATATGTCCTGACAAGTAGAGAAAACATAGGTAAAATAAAAACAATATCTAGGAATAACATATGTTCAAGAAAAACATATAGAAAGGTCATAGTAATTCATACATATTATGGGAAAAGCACCCAGGGAAAAAACCAAGGAAAACTATAAAGAGAAAAAAGATCAGCTGAAATAATTTAGAACTGTAATTTGGGTAGGTAAAATCACTGGAATGCAGTAATTTATCACCTCATCAAAATAATAACAAACATCAAAAACTCACTGCAACTCACAGTATATCTGGAAAGGCAAGTGTTTTCTCAGGTTTTGAGGGGAGTGGGAAAATAGAATGTGGCATAAGGGTTTGTTATTTGCTTGTAAGCTGTTGTTTTGAGAGGACAGGCATACTGACTTAAGTGTGTTTCATGCTTTTGTATGATACAGGTGACTGCAAGGCAGCTAGAGATTTGAGGCAGCCTTTCTTGTTTGTTTTAGAAATGAAAACAAACAATGAAACTATGCAATGGAAAGTATCCTGGATACCTGGCAGCAGTTGTTTCATGCATACCTGAAGAGAAAAGCCTGTTAACACTGTTTCAGCTATGAGTGGAGAGGTCAGAGAGGGTTATTGCTGACTGGAAGTCAGTATCTGCCAAGATACTTAACCATAGTGATACTTTGGGAAGTCAGGCAGTAAAAGAGAGGAAGATGCTCAGACACAGCACAACTGTGGCTGAGGAATAATTATGCAAACGTGTTTTCAGATTCAGGCTTTTGAAGGAACTTCATTATCCTCTTAAGTCTGGTGACTTGAGGTATTGCCACAAATGTGAGACAGCTGTGCTTACTGCTAGCCTGTGCTCACTTACTCTGGCATCCATTTTCACCTTGCTGTACTTAAAAAGATGAACGTTGTTCTCTTTTGCCTGTCTTGAAGGGGCTAAAGAGAGGAAGAGGAAAGTCAAAGGCTTAAAGTGTTCAGTCATCTCAGTCGTGTCTGAGAACGCTTATACGTGGATTAGCGTTCATTGCTCCAGAGCATAGAGCCACCTCTTTATATTTGTTGTAGGAAGAACAGATATTGAAGTTTTGTACTGTCAAAAATAGACAAAGATTGGTTTGGGTAGGTGTATACTATTTTTAAAACTTCTGTAACTATGCAGCAGGAGACAGATTGTCACATGAAGCGAACAGATCCGAGAGTTGTTGCAGATTCTAGATGGAATCTCTAAGTAGAAGTGACTGCTGCATTGTGGCACTTAAATTTTTGCTTGATGCTCAGCTGCATGTTTTCATTCGTCTTGAAGAGCATTACCCTTAAATGTGAACTGGTGTTGGACTCTAAATGTGCAGATGCTACCATTTTTGCTGGACTCTTGACTACAGCCTGTATATAATATGTAACTCAAAGAAATGGAAACTCATTATTGGTATCCCAAACTTGATACATACTTTTAAGAATAAGAGACATACATAACAAAAGAAGAAGGAATGGAGGAAAGTATCTTCTGTGGTGGGAATATGTAACATGTTTCTGTTGAAAACCCATAGACTAAATTGAAATGTGAAAGGTGAAGAAAAATGCTTTCTTTGAAGTATTTTTTCATGTCTGGTAAGAGTCCCTGAGTTTTCTGAATACTTTAAAAACTATTTTCTGCACAGCTATGTAATAATCTTTCTTCTTTCCCGTTGCATTATATGGAAAGCCTCGTCAGAGTAAGTGCAGTAAATGAAGTGGGGGTAGGATAAGAAAACAAGTGTAAGACAGGAAGGAATGGCTGCACTTATACATGTTATTTTCCCTAGTTTGCAGTAACACTTCACGATTTCATTTTACTGTACTTTCATTAACTTTATTTCTTTCCCTTTGCTGGGATAAGTTTTGTGGTGTAACCTTTTCTCATGTAATTTTTTAAATCCAAAAAATGTTGCCTTCTGCTAAACAACCTGCATCTGTGGCCCTTGTCTTACATGTATGCCTTTGAAAATAAGTTGTTTATTTCTTTTGAACTTTGTGTGAAGGTTTTCTTCACAAAGTGGAAATGCAGAAAGTTGAACAAAGTAGTAAAAATGTTAAATTCAGTAATTGAATTGAAATTTTTTTATCTTTGATGTCAAAGGAATTATTTTGCTGCACCTTTTTCCCCCTATCAAGGTACTAGTTTGAGAAAGGAGAAGATGTGAGGAATACGGAAGTGTACAGTGGTGTTACAGATTATTCAGTAGAGGTGCACTTAATTTATCAGACGGCCTGCAAGTATGTGGTCAAGTTTAAGTGAAATCTTTCCACTTTGAACAATGGATATTTCGTAACATGCATTGCAAATGCATATTGTCTTTAATGTAGTTAAACATTTAGTAAAAACTAACTGCTTTCATGATTACTGTCAATCTTTTCATAAAAATTCTTTTAAAATACATGTAGCAGATACTGTATGTTATACTACATATTTTTTTAGCTTTGTGTCATGTATTTCAGAAGGCTCATCAGAAGACACGCTATGCAGTATATATTCTTTATGTTTTAACACACTGTACATGTGTGATGGTATAATGTTTGGCAAGAATGCTTTTGAATTTCTATACTGTGATTTTAGTTATCATTCAGCATAACTTGCCCATAATCACGCATTTGAAATTTTTAAGCATATTTACATTTTAGTGTGAGACAAACACATGCTGTTACTTATTTAGGTACTGGATGGAATCTTAATTCCAGGAGAAAGAACTTGTGTCGCTGTTTGTGCCATTTGAGTTAACTGTTTTTTTCCTCCCTGTGTTAAATTGGTTAACATTTTTTCAGTAGTTATGTGGCTGAACCATAAAGCAAAGCCAGACTTGCTATTTGGCAAAAGAGTTGGATTTTTTTGATAAAAACAATTCACTTGTTCTTAATTCTCCTTTCTTTTTTTCTACTGAATTACCGTTCCTTTATAGTCTTGACATACGCTTGTGGACTGATCATTGTCGTCTTTCCAGTTTTCCAATAATGATTCAAATGCGTTATAGTCAGATGTTGTGTCATAAAAATCTTCTTTCAAGAAGTTCAGCAACACTTGTACTTCAGTATATTAATTAATATATAGTACTTTGTTTAAATTAAAGATAAAACAAAAATAAGATACAAAGATAATGTACACTTCCAAATGCACAGAATACTTCTTGTGTTGAAGGATTTTTATTTTCTTTATTACTCCATTCTTTCGGTCATAACATTTATTAATTCATAAAGGGTCTGACATTCAATAATATAAATAGATTAAATGCACTAGTGTAAGTAATATAAGAACAAAAGTCAGAGGTTCCTAGCTGAATCAAATTGTAGTAATTTCAATTTTGCTTTGTGATATTGTCTTACATGTATGATATACATGATAATTTAGCTGAACAAGACCAGTGCTGTAAAGTCAACATGGTATTTCTTGTAGGAGCAAATAATGGGACCATACAAAATAGTTTGGTAGAGACAGTGGTTAAGGAACAGAAAATAGAGCTGTTAAAGGGAAATTTTCATCATGAAATAGATTTCGATCAGTGAGTTAGAAGGCAATTATTGAAGAGAATCAGAAAGAAAACGGCCATGAGCGGGGAGAATTAAGGAGAGAGAGTAATAAATGAAGTAAAATTCAAAAGAAAGCAAAATAGTGTGGAATGTTGACAGTGCTGGAACGTTGACTGAAGTTTTCACGTTTTTAAATGGTAACACTAGTAGAAAGATACAGGGAATGTTTTCATCTATATGTGTAAAGTTTATCTCTACCTAGAGCCTCATCCGTGTATATCTCAGAGTAACAAACTTCAGATTTGACCTTTAGCAAACATGGAGACATCTTAAGAAAAACTGAAATAAGTGTTTTAGTTTTACTGACAAAATGTTTATCGTTTTTTAAAAATATATTATTGGATTTGGGGCTTGGAGGCTGGATTTAAGTTGGCAAACTTTCAAAAACACTCATGAGTTCAACAGAGCCAGTTGTTGTGTTTCAGCCTAACCGGGTGCCATTTAACCAATTGGCTTTGCTCCAGAGAGCTGAGATAAGTTTTCAGGAGTAACTCACTGTGGCCATGGGCTTTCACTGCCATTAGCTGCTGCAAGCTCCTGGGGTAACTTGTTTACAGCAACTTTTTCTACCTTAAGGAAAAAACCTTGAGCAGCTAATTTAGGTAGAAGAAGAGGAGCTCTTTGTGTGTATATGGTGGTATTTTGCCGTTGTTCTTTTGGATTTGGCAGTGTGGGTCAATGTACTTAAAAGTTTTGTACTTCCAGAACTAAATATACCATTTGTGAGTTTATTTGCAATTAGCAGTACTTTTTACATTAATTCTTGTTCTCTGCAAAGACAAGCAATTTTACGACTTTCAGCGCATTTACATTTGGCTTTTTTCCCCAAGAGATTTTTAATCTCCTGTGTTTGAACAGATGTGTAAACCAAAGTATTGCTGCCTCATATACTTCAGTCTTGTTTAATAAGAGGTAGATGGATGCACATTTATGGGCGTTTTAAAATACTTTTAAGACAGGCATTGACATGGTTAGGCTTGTATTCTATGCAAGTTAGCCTTGTTTGAATTAAATTATAGAATCCTGATTTCCTGATAGTGACATCCACTAGGTCTTATCATAGTGCGAGCTGAATACTATGAATGTTTTTCATGCAAAAATTCCATCAAAATAGATATATTTTAAAACTAGCGTTGTTTTCTACATTTAAAATACCTTTTCCAAGTAAAGTTCTGTATTATCCATGCATATCTTAAAAAAAAAAAATTTGTAAACATCTTAAATATATACAGAATTAGTAAGATAACTGTAGAATATTTATGCTGTAGATAACGTCTGCTAATTCAATCTTAATTTTGTTACTATCATCATAACATTATTGGGAGAATAAGGTTTTTATCTTAATAGGGGCCCTGGTTTCACTTTTGTGTAGTGGAACTTTTAATACTGCAGTGAAATTTTAGTCTTTGGAGTTGTGCATCTAGCTTAAAGAGTGAAAATTTATGCCTGTAGATCCCTTAATATTAACATCTCTCTCTATGCTAGTTTGAGGTTAGTTGCCAAAGTAATGGATTGAGAACAGATGTGAGATCCTAAAGTTCAAGAACATTGTGAACAGCCTGTGGAAATAAAGGAAGTGGACATGGATCAAATAGAAACACATTGGGAAGAAACATTGTAGATCCAAAACCAATTTTTGAACTGCAGATGACAAGGTGTGAACACAGTTTGTGTTTTCATCTCTAAAGTAGTGTTAGTAGGGGGACTGAGGACATCACTAAGCAGTTATTCTTTCCCCAATCTCATTTAAAAAAAAAAAAAAGTAATGTTGCTCTTCTGGTTTGGGGTTTTTTTCCATTTTTCCTGGCTTTTCAAACATGTTCTTTACTTTTCATGTTTCCCTTGTGTTGCCTTTTGGCAAAGGGAAAGTGTTGATGAGAACTTGCGAGAATTTTTTTAAAATAATAGAGTTGATCTGTAGCACAATTTTCTTGAATTTGATTAAAACATTAGCTTTTTATGACTATTACATTTAAAATTGGCATTCTCCATTTAAGAAGCATCATATGATTGTTCATGTTTTAATCTTAACAGTATTACAATGAAAGTGTAATATGTAATTTTTTTTTGTCCTGTTCCTTTACGCATTAATATAGTGATACCTTTTCCAAAAGTATCTTTACAATTCTGAATAATTGTGCGTGTGTGTGTGTGTGTTAGAGATTGTGATGCTGACAAAAATGTTTATACCTTAACTTTGATGTCTTTGAATTTGGTGTTGTGATTATTTATAGTTTTTCTTTGAGTAAGTAACTCAAACTTAGTACTTCGCTAAAGTAACTAAGAGTTCTGAATATATACTGTGCAAAAATTGTGTAACATACATTAACGAGCAGGAAGCAGTGAATCCAAATTAGCCCTTAATCTTTATAAATTAATCCAGGAAGTTATTATGTATCTATTAAGACTGTAAGCTATTGACAAAGGCATTTTCTATTTTATAGTAATATTTGGAGGTTGTAACTGAGATTTGGGTCCTGTGGCACGGGATTAAGTATCTGTATAACCCCTGGTTTTGCACTGGAGAACTTACAGAGATCTTCCATTTAGCCTCACAACCTGTTTGGAAAAATATCCCACCTTACTCTTAGAGAACCAAGGCTTTTGCTCAGTGTGCCTGGATGTTTGTGACTGAATAGGGAGTCTACACTGCAGCTTTCAGTCCCAGTCTTTAGCATTCACAAGATTGAGTGCTAGCTAAGAGTGACAGAATTGAGTGCAGTAGAACTCATCATTATGTCAGAGACACAGCTGTTTCAATGATTTCTCTTTTTACTAGAAAATTGAAGAAAACGCAGAAGGCAACACAGCAGAGAACAACATTATTAAGGGAGGGCAAGAAATGTTGGCAAACAGTAATCAACATCACCTGTATGTTGTGCATCCTGTGACCCAGAAAAACAAAAAAGTACACAGAGTAGGTTCAACCACCTTCTTGGTTGGAAAGACACCCAAAGGAATCCGCAGGTAAGACTGTTTTGGTCAGATGCAAATAAAATTCTAAGGTTGAAATGAACTTTCCTCTGGGCAGTTGCTTTTGTCTTTGTTTCAACCATACTCAGGGAATACTGATTATTTTCTATGGCAAGAGCAGAACTAATGGGAAGCTTACACTCACACTATACAAAGAGTACCATAATTGATTAAGAAAATGAACTGAACCCAGAAATCACTTTAATGTGTTGATTCAATGTGTCATGTATTACATAGCTGTGCAGATGTCATCACCATGAGTGTTCCTGGTATGTGCATCATGCAGTACTACAAACCAATGTTTAAACTGTATAGAAACAAATTGTATAGTGTGAGCTTCTGACTGGCTACTGGTTTTGCCCAGATCTCATCACTTTCATTGAAAGACTATTAAAAAAAAAATTGGACTTTGTTTATTTTTTAACTTGGTGCTCAATATATTTTTTAATATTTCTTTTAATGTTTTTTTCCCCCCTAATTTTTGGAAGGATAGTAATTTTTCTATCTCCTTGCTTTCCCTTTTCCCCCAAACTATTGCTATTATTAATACAAATACTTAAATTCCATTGGTAGATAGATTGAAGTTCATTAACAATAGCCATATGGTATGTTGAAGTAGAAAGTGGAAAGCTGTAGCTAACTAGGCAAACCTATAGAACGGGGATTTGGTATATATTTCCAATTTGGCCTTGAGATAATTAAACTACTATATGAGAGTTGGTATCTAGGTAATACCTGTAAGTGTTCAGAACCTGTCATATTAGCCAGCTGGCCTCAGCTATCCAGACTGTTACTGTTGAAGGGCCAGACTTGCTTACTATTACAGATACTGAAAATTCTAAATATTTGAGACAGGTAGAGGAGAACCCTTCATGCCAAAAGTGTTCAAAATTGTAATCATAGTTATCAATAAGTTGTTGAGGTAAAATTTTCAAAGGCAATGAAATAACTAAGAGTGTTATTCCAAGATCCTAAAGCCATTATCTAGCAAAAAGCTTAAGCAAATTCTCTCTTAAACGTTAAGCAGGTCATCTGTTAGCACCTGGCTTGCAGTTAGACTTTGCAGTACATCTGGATATGCTGTGCAATGAATGAGGATAAGTAAGTGCTTCAGTTTGTGTTCTAGTTGTAAGGGAGAGTGGGAAAGTGTCTGCAGTCACCACAAACAAAGGGTATTAGTTGGAGCTAGCCAGTCAAGTCGTATTTGAGGCCAAACAGGGTTAAATCTCTCTGCTTGTTGGAGCCCTCAGACAAGAAAGGCAACATGTTTCATATCCATCCTCTGACAAGGGAGCATAAACCCATCTCTCCAGCCTTCCAGTTAGGTTACCTGACCCTAGACTTATGGCTAACTCAATTAGGGGGATCTCCTTTAGTTAAGAGTCTTGCCTCTTAGCAGAAACAGATATTCCATAGCTTACTGGATAGGATGGAGGGGACAGTCCCTGTCTCCTGTGAATGTGTTTCTCCAGCTCTTGTTTAGCAAGCCTTTTAAAAGGAGTTTGAGCTACTACTTCCTGCCCCCCCTTCCAAAAAAAAAAAACCAAACCAACTTTCAACCATCTGTCCATCTGCATCCTTTTGGTAGCTAAAGACCTTCTGAAATCTGGTCCTTTGGTGTGATCTTACCTACACTGAAAGTCAATAACTCTTTGGATTGTAAGCTGGGGAAATCACACTCGAGTTTGGGATTCAGAAGTCACTTCAGTTCTTCTAAGGTCCTCATTCTTCCTTCTCTGCTAGTGAAAGCAAACGATGCTCCTAATAAGGAAGTTACTTGTAGTGATTGCTTTATGGGATATGTGAAGTAGGTGAATTGAATTAATTGCTTGGAAGCTGCTTTTGTTTCTAGCTAAAGGTATCAAAATACCATATTTTTACTTATTGATAATTACAGGAGACAATTTGAGGAAATGGTATCCCACTTTAATATGGGATCAGTGGAAGAACTTGCAGAACATATTGCAAAAGCTACATCAGAAACAAGGCAGAAGATGTTGAAGGAATTCTACATTTCCAAGCATCCAGAGATGGAGTCTTTCTTCCCAGTTGAAATACCAGCACAAGTTTCACATGACTATGAGGAAAGAGAACTGGGTACAACACGCTCCAGAAGAAGAAAATCCATTGTTAATTTTGGACGATGTAAGTCTAGAACTTCATCAGGTGAAGGCCTACGTCTGAGTGGAACTGCAGAAACACAGAGCCAGCAGAGCTGTAAAGGAGGAGTAGAGCAGCTTCACAATGACTCCTACTTGCAAGATGTGTGTGTTGATGCAAAATATAAACAATCACCCACTGTTGCTACTCAACATATCAAAAGGAGAAACAGTCAGGCATTCAAGGATTTTATGGCATCTGGCTCATTAAGCAGTAAATCAGAAATAATTGAGGTGCTGCCTGTAAAAAGTTGTGAAGGACAGCAGGACTCAGAAGGAACACAGCTGCCAAGAAAAAGATCCCTGTCTCAGTCAGAAAATGGGGAGAGAAAAGCTCAGACTTGTAAGAAAAAGTCTTTTGTGGACTTGCTTGGAGATACCTCTATTCTCAATGACCTCTTCAGAAATGATGGAAATGGGCCTACAGAATCGCCAAGGAGATTCCCTTCAGGCCAAGTAGAAAAATCAAAGGAGAGACCAAAAGACTTCTGGGACATGCTCAATGAGCAGAATGAGGAGAGCCTCAGAAAGCTCACGGACATAGCAGTCATAGAGAAGCTATGTGAAAGAGCACCTCATCCCCCAGTGACAGAAGAGAGAGAAGTGTGTGAAAGTTCTCTTTGGAAAAAAAATGAAAATTTTCTATGGAAAAAATACAGTCCAGATGATTCAGATGAACCATCCACTGCTACATCTTGTAATGTAGTAAAATGAAAGTTTTTTATGTGAATTGCACTATAATTGTTTTAATGTTCTACTAGAATATCCACAACTTCAGCAGTATGCAGCAAAATGTGATACCTTCATGAAATTGAAGGCAAAGTGATGAATTCATATTTATGATTATACAGATTTACATTTTACAGATATGAATATATATGTAATTACATATGTATAGTATATACATGCATAATGGTGCATATGTACTAGATATTGTAAGCTGTGATATATTAATTTTAAATAAAACTTTTTTGAATGTTCTGAGTGCACTTTGTTTTCTTGAATTCTGATTATATTGCTAGACTCAGTAGCATTAGTAAGTAATTTTTCCCCTTTACATACATTTAGACACCCTCAGTCATCTTGGCAGAATATAATGGTATTAACAGGATTTGACAATGATATTCCACATATTTTCTGAGGTACTAGAGACTCAGGAACTTCATGAGACAGGGATGATATCTTTGTGTCTAATAGCCTTTGGATTTTTTTTAATTATTTTTTTTTTTTATTGTTCCCCTGTGATTTTGCTCAGTCTCTCTTTGAAGCTGTTGAGCTTCTAATTATCTTCAAAAAAATTAACTAATCTTCTGTTGAATTAGTCTCCTGTTAACACTGAATATTACGGTTGAGTGTATTGCAGCTTGAATTCAGGTTCTGCTGATAGTCAAAAGGTTTGTCAGTCATATTATGCTTACATAATTTTAGTTCTTGCTGTGCGATGTCTTGCTTCACTATGATGCTTTAATAATTTCTGCAACGGGAACAACCTGTGAATGTCTTGGACATTTCAACAAGGATTTTGCTTACCACATTTGAAGTACGCAAATTGGACTAGGCACAGCAGTTATCTGCCTGAGGGAATTTCAAGAACCATGGGATCATAGAATCATGGAATGGTTTGAGTTGGAAGGGATCTTCAAAGATCATCTAGGCTAACCCCCCCCCCCTGCCCTGGGCAGGGTCATCTTTCACTAGATCAAGTTGCTCAAAGCCCCATCCAACCTGACCTTGAACACTTCCAAGGATGGGGCATCCACAACTTCTCTGGGGAACCTGTTCCCAGTGTCTCACCGCCTTCAACATAAAAAGAATCTCCTTCTCATGTCTATTCTAAATCTACCCTCTCTCAGTTTAATACCATTACCCCTTGTCCTGTCACTGCAGGGCCTGGTAAAAAGTCTTTCTCAGTCTTTCCTTTAAGATCCCTTCAAGTATTGAAAGGCTGCACTAAGGTCTCCCTGGAGTCTTCTCTTCTTCAGGCTGAACAACCCCAACTATCTCAGTCTATCCCTCTGACCTTTTTTGTGGCCCTCCTTTTAACCTGCTCTAACAGATCCATGTCTTCCTTGTACTGAGGACCCCAGATCTGGGTGCAGTACTTCAGGTGGGGTCTTGTCAGAGTGGAGTAGACGGGGAGAATTACTATCCAAAATTGCCACGTGATCCTGTAGTGATCAGTCACAATTATGAAGGTTCAGCCAATCACCCAGCTTCAAGTTAGACCATTATCTCATCTCTGCAGATGACCAGTAATTCAAGGAATAATGACTCGAGTAGACTGGGTGTGTGCACCACAGGTCCCTCCACCATTGAAAGCATAGAGAATCAGTGTTCCTGATCACACCTGACAAATTATTTATCTCCATTACCCTTTGAGCCTGTTTATACAGCAGTATAAGCTTGACGAAAGCACTGGTGCCAGTCCCTGCTTTATGCCACCTCTGCTATGTAGGCAGATTTCTGTCTGTAGTGCTGCGTATTGTGTGTTCCTCTGGCTTTGGCATGACAGCTGCTGGGTGCTTGTTCTGGCTGCTGTGTTTCAGCCAAAGCAAATTATTTACATGTGTCTTCCACATTACTTTATCCTCAACACCGTAGTTGGAATGAGCCTGGTTATGATCATAGCACTTCTCACAACATCAAATTTTTATACTATTACTTTGCACTAATAGCTTTCAGAGCGAATAATTTTTATGTTGGGCTTTTTGAACATTAGTTTCGCCCAACACTTCACTAGTGCTATGTAGGGTTGCAATCTCAAGCTTTCGGGATGAAGATGTGTAAAAGTGGGATCAAGTTCAACCATAATTCCTCCGACACGTGTATCAAATGCATGTGTTATCAAATGGAATGGTAGATAATAATGTTGATTTTTACCCAGTTGTGCTCCCCATTCAACTACTTCTGTAACAGAACGTCTTCATTCTTCCTCCTAAAATGGTGAAGAACATGACCTCAGGGTTCTGTTCAGCATTTTGGATGCAAAACATAGAAAAATCTATACATCTCTGAGAACATAATAAATGCTTTCCAAAGTGTACTTGGGGAGCCAAAAAAAAAAGCTGCTGGATCTCATTTTTATTCCAATACTACCAGTATTTCAGAAAGGAGTGGTTCGCCTCATCAGTTGTTAAGAATATGCAATACAGTATGTATGGAATAAGGAATTACTGCATACTGACAAGTTAGCATCTTAGTCATGAAATGCTAGCTGTAATAAAATTTCCAAATGAAAACTGTTCTTCACAGATTGGAGGAGTGGTTATAAGGTAAGCAATGCCATACTGCATTTGCCGAAGAGTCTGTCACATTTCTTAATACTATGGGATCATGTGAAGGAGTACCCTATAACACATAACCAAAAGAGGCCAGGGCTGTATGTTGCTCTGGAAACCTTAACCCTAATCTTTGATTTTTGTAAGCTTTGAAATCTCAGATGTAATGGTCTGTTAGTGTAGGGTTTTACATTAGGTATACTGTATAAATTGTTTTATGTGAAGACTAAATGTTATGAAATTTTAAAACCTTGGACACTGAAGCTGCACAGCAGCAGTCTGTGAATGGTGGTAGTTTTTGTGGTCTGGATGACTGCCCATTGGAAAATAAGCTTAAATTTGATCTGGAGCAGCTTCTACTTTAGGTCATGGGAAGTTGTTGTAGGGTTTGCTCTATCTCTGTGTTAACCATTATGCGCTTATTGTAAGTGGAAGCTATCTAAAAACCTAACTGGGAAATCCGACCTAACTACCTGGAACAAGGATCTCAGTATTTAACATACATGATAAAGTAGTAAAAGCCTTGGTCTTTACAGGCAGCTAACATAAGTAAGATAAATGTGTTCCCTAACTGTTTTTCTCACCCTGAATCTATACTGTTACCGCTTTATACCCAATGGTATTTAAGATCCCAAATGACATTTAGGATAGTCAATTGGAACAGCTTTTTTTAAAAAAGTCTCAATTGAGAAAATAAAAAGACATAAACTGTTAGTTACTGGTACATTTGAATTATGTACAGCTGAAGGAAGTCAACTTTAAGGCAGGTTATATCTGCACCCTTCTTGTTGATGTTAATAAACAGAATAAATTAAGGCCTTTTATTGGTGGCATCAGTACTGATTTTCTTTACAGAATAGCATTCTTCTGCTTAGAGAGGCGAACTGCTGCTTAGCTAAGAAGAGAAGATTTGGTGGTATAAAGAATATGGTCATCAAATATGTAAAAAGGCTGCTGTATAGAGAGAGTGAATAGTCCCTTCGTGTCCACAGCAAAAAGGGAAGAGTTAAGTGGCTTAAGCTGTACCAAAGATAATTGAAGTTAGATAATAGGGAAACTGTATAAAGGTAAATGTTGTGTAATAGGTTGTGTAGTGCCGATATTGGACCTTACCAAGAATAGGAGAGACAAATATCTGTCAGAAGTTGCATAGGCAAAACTGACTTTTTTTTTTTCAGGCCAGATGGAGGGACTGGTAACTTCTCAGTCTGGGGGCCAGAAGGGGCTAAATAACCTTGTTGATTTCAGCTTGTATCGGGGTACTAGAGAGAGGCTTCACCTGAGCACCACTGGTTTGTCAGTCATGGTCTGGATCAGCAGATACAGCGGGGGGCAAAATCTGATTGACTTAGGTAAGATTTCTCATCTTACTTCTTTTAGAAGAACCTCAGAGCAGTGGAACTGTATGGGTAGAAGGCTGAACTGTAGGGCTGATTCCCAAATATGAAACCGTCATCATTTTCCTGAAGTAATCAGAAAATTATGTTTCTCATCTATAAGGTGATGATATGCATAAATCAAAATCTCCATAAAAGTGCATGCTTTATTCACCTGTATGCCAAGTGCTGATGATATATTTGTGGAAATACATTTGTTATCTGCAGTTGAACTGAGCTACAGGAAGATGTCTTGAAGTAAGATTTATGTCACTCTGTAGCTTCCTGTGCAAATTTAACATATTTTACTAGGGAATATCACCTAAGCCATAAATACTGCAATTTAGTGCCCTGGGGATCTATGTATAAAATATTTTTGTCAAGAAGAAGATGTCTGTATGACTTAAAAACAAAGAATCTGATCAAATTTAAAAAACAAAGAATTTGACCTATATTTGAAGGCACGTCTTTCAAATACTAAAAGCAGAGATCAGTTTTGTCTTCTTGGAAAGCTGTGATTATCATTTTGTTTGGCTTTAAAAATTAAGGAGGCTTTGGGGGATGCTGTGTTTAGGATTATAGTAGAATGGAGTTCATACAGATTCGGTGTGCAAGTTCTTGCACGGTTGCAGGGAGGCAAAGGCTATAGGGAAACTGTAACAGCCTCCTAGCATAAGGAAATAGCTTCATGGTAGTTTTCACCTGATCTCAATATAAATCAGCCAGGGGGAGAGGGGTATCTTTTTTGTCATCGCTTTCAGCTGGAAATGGCTCACTAGGTTTTTACTGTTCCTTATTGCAGTTTCCTTGTTCTTTTACTCAATCGGGTTCTTATGGGTCTGGCTCTGGGTCCGTGACCTAATGGGGTACCAATAGTTCCCATTGCCTTCAATGGAAATTCTTTGACTGGAAAAAAAAAAATAGGTTGCCAGTGATATAGCAAGAAATCTGACCCTGCCTATGCTAACAAATGCAGCTCTGTCAGCAACCTGTTTACAAAACTGTCACTAGACTTAGTTAAAAACACTGTGTGTGTCCTGGGCCTGATTTGCAGTGTAGTTCAGCTCTTAAGTGTGTTTTGCAAACTGGAGCTATGCTTATAACTACATTTAGGAGTAGCCATGTGGTACACAGATTTCATATTTGGTTTGGGGGAGGGAGAATGAATAATTTCAGATAATGAGTATGTTTGAGAAAGCCAGGGGTGTGCATACAAACATTTCATGAATGCGTTAAGGCAGTTTGAAAGGATGTATTTGCTCAGCTTTAGCAGGTCGTGACTTCAAGCACTGAAAGGCAGACTGCTGCCAGTGCCATGGCTTCAGCACAGTGAGTGAAAGCAGCATTAATAGGAGGGAAGGGAAATTGGTAATAGCATAATCAAAGTATCACTGGATAATTCAAAGATGATAGTACATTTACTATGTATGAAAACAATGGTTTAAGTTACTCGCTTAGGAATCTTAACAGCAGAAGGAGAAGAGGATTCTGTTCTTCCACAAAGCATTTAACTGCCTTTGCTGCTACATATTTTTCCATTCCTGCAGTGCCCTGCGTATTTTATTCACTGCATACCTTCCAGCTTATGCAACAAATGAAGTAATACTCTTATGAAAATTCTCTCTCCTTGCATTTGCACATTCCCTGATTGAGTACATCTTGACTTGGTGCAAGTCAACTACATTCCTGATGAAGGCACCTGAAAATTAGATAACTGGCTTAAGGTAACTCAGGAAATTCAATTTCTGCTATCCAAACTGGACATCTAGATGTGCAGATGAGAGAGGTAGGCAGTGATTCAGAGCATTTAAGAGGTGTGCCCCTTTTCCTATAGATCACATGTGGATCATAGGAGGAGCCTTGTCATGCTAAATGACTCTGTCTCTTGTGTGATTCTGCCAGATAACTCTGAAAGAGGAGGAAAGTATATCTAAACAAGATGATTGGAGGGCTTCAGAGTTGTTTGCTTGGCATCCTAACCTTTGTTTAGTTGGCATCCAAAAAGCTGATTTTCCTTTTTCAAAGACCAAAGGAGGATTGTGCTCTAAAATGAAAGATGTAATTGAATGTAGGTATGTTGTATATGCATGATACTTGAGGTCAGATTATCTCAATTGTTCTTTGAGTTTGCTTGAGCTGAGAGGACGGAATCGAGTGGTCAGAACCTGACCTTGTGTCTTATGTGTTTACACGCAGTGTGACTGAATTGAGATTGCTCACATAATTTAACAAAAACTGGACCATGAGCAGGCCTGCTGCACTAAAGCATTGTTTTCTGAAAATGAACACACACAGCATATTGCATTAGAATTTGCACTAGTCTATTGTAGCATGCTCCAATGGCTGAACATTGGTTGTATATTTGATATCAACATTTGCAATCCCTAATGCTGCACCCGTTAAAGACAATGGCAAAACAGTGGGGATAGCTCAGATGCTAAACAAACACTGGCTCAACTCAGAATGAGTCTGTGTTTTACTTCAACAGAACTGTTTATACTAAAGGGATTTTCTTCCCCTGTGGTTTGATATTAAGTTGTTTCCATCAAGTGAACGCTCAAGTAAACATGATCTCCTGTATCACCCTGAAAATCATTCTATGCCAATTACTTTAAAAACAAATACCAGATGTCCGTTTATATTGTTTGAGGTAAATGCTCACAACCATCGGCAGCACTGGCCTCTGTGTGGTTCGGGCTGTGATGGAAGTTCCAGCACAGTTTCTAGCTGTTCTGGTTTATAATTCAATGGCAGAGAAAACAAATTCATACTGTGGTCTAATTGGGAATGTAATATAAGTACGTCTGAGAAGGCTGTTCTCTTGAAACTTCTCTTTTGTGCTTTGGTCTCATCACCTCTGAAATAGATTTGGATGTGAACCTGGCTTGGTCCTTCTACGTGCAGATAACTGTACTAGCATAGCTAGAGTAATTCAGGCTCCTTTTGTCTCGCTCTCTGCCCGCCACTGTTTTGTAGTTGCGGTTATATATATTGCTGTATTACAATATGCTACTTCTAATTTAAGAGTCTTATACTTGCAGGGAATATTGAGGAGTATTTTCTCTTTAATCAGATATAAAGGTTCTGTTCTGCCTCTGACATGTCACTATGCAGTACTTGAGAAAACCGGAACCTAAGTTCCCTGTAATGGACATTATTACTTTACATTACTACATGCCCTTATCATTAGAGGTAGATAATATATTACATATATACACTGATATATATACTTTTGTATATGATATATATACTCTATGTATTACATACTGTATATATAAAACATATATGTATAGCATAAATTACAGTTATATTGTAGATTATCTATACAATATAATGGGCTTCTAACTTACACAGAAAGAAATTGTGGTTGTATGAAATAGATATTTTAAGCCTGTGGCAGAACAAATAATAGGCATTTTACCTATATACTTGACATACTGTTGTCTGAGCCTTGGGAATGTAGAATAATTTTGTCATTTAGAATTTCTGGTTCTATCAGACTTTTGTAATTGGGTAATTTACCATCTGATGGCACTTTGCTTCAAACTTAGAAACCTTAGGCTGCTAAGAAAACACTGAAAAATCACAGTCTTGCATCCATAGGAAATACCTCAATTCAGTGGCATTCATCTCTGATTCTTTGTAAGCTGCTCACATGAACAAGGAAGAAGAAATTAAATAGGAAAATGCACTTGGCCTAGACTGTGGTATTTCTCTTGAAACATTTCTGGGTATGTATGAAGGGATTCTCTTCATAGATTCTACTTCATTGAAAGAGATAGAAGCAGTAGGATCACTTAAAGGGAAAGGTTGGACTTGCTGTTGCTTGTGTAATGGAAAGGTTAAAATCCTCAGTAATGATGAAGCAAGCTGTTTAAAGTTGGGTTTTTTTAATCCTTTCCTTTATCCTTTGGGTCAGGCAGTCTGCATATTAACATCTGTGAATACCAATAAGAGGAGGAATTTCCTAGCTAGTGATTGAAAAAGCGGAAGACATGGAACCTGTTTGCACCTGGCAACCGTGATGTCCAGAATGTCAAACTGTTCTGCCACCCTTACCTCAAGAAAGGTAAAGTTTTAGGCCTTTTTGCAATGCTGCAGTGTTTTCTTTGCATGGTTAGGTATTTAGACCGTGATGGTAGGTTCAGTGTGGTTACAGTTTTTCACCTCAGACATGAAGTCTTAGCCTCGACCATGAGAAGAGACAGCTGTCTCCTGGTAGTCTTGAGGATGATGTGTCTGGAAAAAAAAAAATCCTGGTAAGAAAATAATTTCAGAAAGTTTAAGGGAGTTTAAAAAAAATAGAACAAGACATTTTTATTTTACTTTCCTCACCATGGAAATCCTAAGAGTCATCTTAATGGAAGACTTTGAGTTTAAGACTCAGAGTAAGCAATAAAACCCTCTGTAATTGAGTTACTATAGCTTAAGCACATCACTGGTTTATCTTTTGTTGTTTCATTCCTTCAGAGGCGAGAAGTGAGTGTTCAGAACCACTGTGAAACTGCAGTGAGTCTGTTCCTCCTGGTAGCAGAGAACTTCCATTTTTAGCTTTGCAGGATTACAGGGTAACAGATGAAGTCTGTGATAAGTGTCTGGCTTTACCTTTTGTTTTTGTTCAGGCAGGGAACCAGGAATTAACTAGAAAAGATTATAGCTACCCAGTAGCTTGGTTTGGATGAGTTGAGATGGTAGCCACTGTGCAGCTGTGGCCTCTTCACAGCTGCAGAGGCTGCAGCTGATCTGGGTTGCAACCTGGAATGTCTTCATTCTTGGCTTCATGCTGGGACAGTCATAGTGAAAAACTGCAAATCTGAAAGGGAAAGAAAGAAAGGGATCTTTCCAGAAATGTGAGGTACTTTGCAGAGAAGCAGCGTGATGTCCTTGGGAAAAAGTTAGTATCAGTGAGCATACAGTTGAAGACTATGCCACAATGCATTTACACCAGTTTGCCTGAGCATTTGTAATGCTGGCATTTCCTAACTTTTCAGTGGTTTTATAACTTAATATTTCCAGAGCAGTTTTGACGGTGTGCCTTTTGAAAACTTTCAGATAAAACCAAAAAGAAAAAGGAATTCTGTTACTCGGAAGTGATTGATTACCACGTGGATCATCAGCAACACTTAGAATCACAATTTCCATTGCTTGACCGATTGGAGTGGCTAGCAGCAGGAAGCTGTAGGTTACAATCTCTTCTGTGGACCAGCCAGTTATGGGAAGAAAGGATGTAGCTGCTAGTGGGTGTCACAGAAACTGGTTGAAAACAAAAGAGTGCTGGCATTCGTGAATTCTTAGTTCTATTCTACAGTCTGTTTGTGTATTTAACACAATGGATCATTATGCCCTGGCTATGTTGCATCTGTCTCTTGGAGTCTGCTCTGCTTTTCCATTTCTTTCTTGTTATCCCAAGCTCTTTGGCTTGTTTCCAAGTTAACAAGCTTCCTCAAGTGTACTGCATGGGTACCATCAGTGGGTATTGATGGTACAACAGGCAGAATTCCTCAGTTCTGGTGCCACAGCAGCTCCTGGGGGCCAGGACCAGAAATTGCACGAGAAGTCCCAAACTGCCCTATAGATCCTTTTGTAACTGGGATGATGGTCAGTTCATCTGTGGGAAGGATGCACACACAGTCTGGTGATGCACATGGAGGAGGTGTGTGAGGTCAAGGGTATCTTCTGTTTCAGTGGAGTGTTCAGAAAATAGTGGTGCTACTCTCCATCAGACTTATATGGACCATGGATAAACCATGGTTTTCAGAACTTTGTAACTTGGCCAAAGTCTGGCAGGTTTTCAGAAGGCTATTGCTGGGCATGAACCTGACAGTCTGATCCCTTACAGTAAGGTAACCCCTTTTCCCACACCCAGTATCTCTCCCAAAGCATGCAGGTGAAAGATCTCAGTGAAATGGCTGTAAGAAAAACATGGGGAAAAGGAAGATTGCTCCCCTTTAACCTCATATTCGGAACAGCTGTACTATTTAGTTGAAACTTACCAGAAAAAGTCAGCCTGATGCAGGCACTCAGCATGGAAAATTTCAGCTTGAGCACTTAAGAGTTTGGCAAAGTTATAAACAACTGAAAGCAGGGTCCTATAATGGAAAGTGTTAAGCAAGCTTAACTATTGGTGGAAGTAACAGCACTGTGTATGATACATGTACATTTGTATGGATAAGCAGATATAGAGTATCCAGGATGATAGAGTGGGTATCAATGGCTCAGCTGTATGATGGTATTACTGATCAGGTACAAAGCAATGACTGAGGTACAGAAGTGAGTCTGTAAGCACCTTTCATTGTTAATTTTAAGCTCTGCAGGGGCAGTTCAGCAGAGGTGCTAGAATTTAACGCAGGAGAACTCCTTACATGCTGAACACAATGAAGCTACTTCTTTTAGACCAGCATAGAGGAAATATTTAAGGAGAGCTGAGCAGGAGCTTGGCCAATGTCTCAGTGGTTAAGTGCACTCGCTCGCTATAAGGTTGTGGAGAATTAAGCTCTGGAGGTGATATTGAAGCAATGGAGTAACAGCTGTGGAAAAGTTTGCCCTTTGCCTGTTCTGTGTGTAGTTTTTTCTCAAAGCTATACAACATAATTCCTATGCTTTGGTGAGGAAAGGCTGTTTTTTATATGCAATAGACTTATCTGTCTGTTTTACTTCTCTAGATTATAATGGAAAATATTATTTGAAACACTCAGTGATTTTAGCTTAACTAAACAAGGAATCACAGAATCAACATTATTTTTTAGGAAAATTGTGGGGAGGGCTTTTCCTCATCTCCGTGTGCAGTAAAAATAGCTTTAATATGTTTGCATCAGCAGTTTCGCCTTTCGAAAGCTGTGTTTAGATGGCATAGGCTTTTTGCTATTTCTCTTTGGCATGGTATGCACATACTGTAGTAATCCATTTTTTCATCAGCTTGTTGCTAATAATGAGCCACCTAAGCTCTGAAAACCTCCTTCTGCTCTTAGCTGTAGAAGAATGCTTAAAGGGTTTAGGGATGTCAGTCATCATCTTGTTTTTTAGCAGAAGTGTGTGTATGTGTGCACAGGGACGAGGGGAAGAGAGTCCAAGCCGGAGTTCAGAAATTACACTCTGTGTGTGGTCTGAGGTTATTTCTCATTTCATGAAATGCACGCTTCATTCCTGGCTCAGGCAAAACTTGCACGTCACTGAATAAGTCCCTTATCCAGTTTCCAAAACACTGAAGAGATTTGAAAGGGCTCTGTGGGTGGACTGCTACTATCAGCAAAAGCAAATAAGCTAACCTATTTAGCTAAGCATTTTTTAATACTTAAACAGAATAACCTTCAGCAACACTGGAACAGTTGTGGCCAGCCAAGGGAAGAGAAGGGGAAAAAAACACAGAAGTTTAAGCAATCACACCTTAATTAACATTAAAGCCTGGATTAGAGCTCTTGGTGTGTGGAGGTGCTGTCTGATCAGTCCAGAGAGAACACCAGTGAATGATTAAAAGAGCTGACTGTGCTGCTAGGAGTCCTGTTTGGTGTGCTGGTCATAGTTTATTCAGCATTTCACCTTCCTTTAATCAAATGCGGTGCAAACTTATTATCATTACCCCCAAAAGATTAATCCAAAGACTCCTTGTATCAAGCTGTGTTGGTGTCCACCATAAGTAAATGGTTCTACCCTGGAAAATCATGGGTGTTCAACAGCTAAAGCATTATTGTAGCAAATGCTAGCTCTGTGCTAAATCTCAGCATCCAAAATAAATTACAGTTTATTTCACAGCAGAAAAAAAAATAACCAACCCCCCCCCCAAAAAAACCAAAACCAAACACAAACACAACAACAACAAAAATCCCAGAACTCAGTCAGCATGACAATGCACCAAACCAGCAACTGTGGGTGAAACCCAAGTGACAGGACAGCACCAGAGAGCCTTACAAAATGTTACTATTCACCTAATTGGAAATTATTTGGCCAGAACAGGGTTGAATACTCCAAATTAGGTTTTCAATCCAGTATTCAGTGATCAGAGTAGATCTTGATAGATTTACACCAAATTAACAATGTAGCCAACCCCCCAGTTTTCCAGCCCATGAATTTCCAGGACTAACTTTGTTACTGCTCTGAGCTAAATCAAGATGGAAGAATTTCTTTCAAAGTGAATCCTAGATAGAAATCTTGGAGCCTGAGAGATCAGAAACTGTGAAAGCTCAGGCAGGGCAAAGCACAGCAAGATAATTTGGTTAAGGCACCCTGTGCCAGGTATGCAGCAATGGTCTTGCCTGGGTAACACAGGACAGACCCACACCTCTCGGAGGTCTAGCAGAGTGCAGGGCTAAAGGCGTTTGCCCGAGGAGAGAGGTTTCTGCTTCACTGTGGCATGAGAGAGGAAATCATCGGGTTGTAGATGGAAGATTTTGCCAAGGTCTCTGCAACCCAAAACGCAACTTCAAATACTTCTCACCTGCCAGTGCCAATGTTAAATTAGGTCCCAAGGGTCTCACGTTCTGAATAAACAGAGGAAAAATGAATGCTGCTGAGAGGCTGTTGAATCACAAGGGAGAAGGAAGAGGCAGTTGATGGTTTTGCTTCCTTCATGACGTTAGCAATTCTTATTTGCCTAGTGCAGGCCGAAGACTGTTGAATTGCCAAAGCCATGTTGCACGTTGTCTTTGCAGGATACATGGAGCCAGGAAGAACTGGTGGCACTGTGCAGATCTTGTCTGTGTCCACGGCCCAGTGTCACAGACTTCCCCCTCAACATCTTCCATGTGGGAAGGAGAGGGGGGGTTTAGCCTTCCCTTTGATGTTGGATCTGCATCTGTCCCTAGCTGCCCTCTCCCCATGGGGAAACTGAGGCAAAAGGCAGTTAAACGGTGCATGCAAAATGTCTGTGATGGACTCAGGCTGCCATAGACCTCAGCTGCAAAACTGTTCTTCCTTTCTTAGATTGTGTAGCATCATGCAGCAGATCTCCCGCTGGGCTGGTTGACAGACCTGCCAAAGGGTGAACACTGGAGGGGGCTGTGACATGAAGCACTTTGTGTGGTCAAGGGTGGATGGTACGGAAATCTCAAAAGTGTGTGCAGTTACAATCTTGACAGGTTATTCAACATAGGCCCAGAACAGATAAATGTGTTGGGGCATACATAATTAAAAGTTAAGGCTAAACAACTCTGGACAGTGGAACAACTTAACTGATGGGGTAGGGTGGGATTTGAAGAAATTTTTAAGGTGTACTACAGGCATATCACAAATGGTCCAGAGAGAGTTCTGAATAACAGCATAACAACGCACTATAAAAGTCATTGTATGTTTCCCCTGTTCTTGGATGACAGCAGTTGATGTTGAAGTTCTCTACATTTTCAGCTCCAAAGCTGAAATTTGTCTTGTGGTGTTGTTTATTTAGTCTGACTAGTTCTGGACAAGGTGTTAGCCCCTCATTCATTTGTGCTTAATGCACAGCAGCAAGTCCAGCTGCTGAATATGGGGCTTTTCTAAGCAGTTGTCTGCACCAGCATCTCGCTACTAAGACCAAGCTGTGCTGCCAGACCTCCACGACACTGTCCAGACAAGGCTTTTCCAGAGTTGGATGGGCCTAGGAAAAAGACACCAAAACCAAAAGCCTTTTTGAGAAATCAATGCCAACTTCAAATACCACACTCTAAAGTGCTTCTGCTTGTGAAGCTAGCAATCAGAAAACCTCTTCCTGGAAGTGTGCTCTGAACCAACTCCTATTATAGGACCTGACGCTGAGTTCTTGGTGGTAAATGACCACATTACTCTTTGGGGCTGTGGGTATCAAAGGAAAGATGCATGTGAGAAAAGTCACCAGCTGAAAGCAGGGGCATGTTTTGAACTCTAGAGGTAGTTTAGTAGCCCAAGCCTGTTTCTGATTAAAAAAAGAGTCTTTCAGATGAATGGAATGTAAACCACATACCAATTATTGGAATCGCATAAAGGAAACTCCCTTTTCCATCTGTCTATCCATCCATCCGCCCACCCACACAAGTACAGTGTCTCAGAAATATGCCTCTGTAGAACTGATGGAAAAATTCAGTGCTTGCTTCCTTTTTTCTTACCTCCCAGGTGCTGGATGACAACTGAAGAGATGAAATTGCAGTGAAGCCACTTAAACACTTATCAAAGAAATGGACCTGCTAATTAAAAGGATAATATTTCCTGGCACCAAGACAAAACACACAGAGCTGAATCTCAAGGCCTTCCTCAAGCAAACTTCTGTGGGAATGTGGCTGTGTGAGGGCTGCAGGAACAAGCCTCAGAGTAAGACCTGCCCAAAGTGAAAGCGTTAGATTAGTGCACTCATTAGAAGAAAAATAGTAAGGCATGCATATACCTGTTTCATTTGCCAAATGTCTCATTGCTTTGCATTCCCATTGCACTTTTAACTGAAGCTTTTCCATGTAGCTGATTACAGTAATTAATGTTTCCATCACTTCTGCGGGGCAGGAGGTGTTTCTGCTGGGTCAGCTGTGCATTGTAAGTGTTACATTATCTATTTTACAGATGGTAAAGACACAAAGTTCAGAGACAGCAAATCCATGCCAGCATATGGTAGAGTCCCATTCCTGACTGACCACAATACACACTGTTTCTCCTAAGTATGCACTAATCTCAAACACACTGCTTAAATGAGCAGATCTTCCCTGTATGAATGAAGGCAATGTATCTGTTTTGGTGAGCACTCTCTACTAACAGCGATGACCCCATGTAAGGAATTTAGATCCACGATAAAGGTAATACTATGGCATGCTTTTTATGTTCCTACTATAATTGCAGGACAGTTCAGCCTCACTGCAAAGGCAGCCTTTGGACAGCTGGAAGAAGTTTAAAGTGTTAATAATTTGGGTAAGAGTTGGGTCTACAGTGGTTTTATGGTCTAGTTCATGGTAACTGTTTTTCGATACTCTGCTGGCCTCTAGAGGGATAATTTATACACAGGCTGAAGCAGTAACCTAGGGATTTTAAGCATTACTGCCTGCTCTTCAATTTTCTTGCCAGGTAGTTCTTTTCTATTTTGCAAGGCCTTTAAGTAGTGAGGCTTTGTAGCTCTTTGGAAACACTTTTTTTCACTTCCATGATTTTCCTTCTCTCTGGGCAATTGAGGTAAGGTATGTTTCTTCTGCTCAAATAAATAAGGGTAGAAGATCCTGGCAATAAATGCCTCTCAACCACTGAAGTGAGAAGCTCTGAGGAAGACGTACCAGAGGGGTGAGAGAGAGAGAGAAATGCAGAAAAGAGAATACAGCATTCTATGTATAACATTTATCCATAATTTAAAAGCTCCTAAATGCTGAGAATTCTTGTCCTGAATCTTCTCATGTTCACTGAAAAGCATAACTACCTCATGCCAAAAGAAAAACATGAAATCATGGTTTTGAAATCCCCGAAAGACAGCACATCTTCCTTGGCTTTTTCTGTTTTCTACTTCTCTACTCACTGCAAGGGTTTGCTGTATTCTCTACTTCATTCCCAGACCCTATGTTTTTTGTGGTTTTTTTCAGGATATGTGTATTAAATCTGAGAAAAACACTGAACAGAAAGGTTGACAATTTTCTGCAGAGGATAGATAACAGTCTGTAAGCAGTAACTGCTTTCAGGGAATATTGTGGCTTTGTTCAATATTAATATATTCCTAATGCTTAAAGTGTACCTTTCTGTAACTTCAGAGCATGGCAGGCATCTTGGTACATCTATGTGAAGGCCTCAGTTATTGTTCCAAAGTCATCTATACCCTTTATCTAACACCAACAGCATACGTCTCCCAGGTCCTCAGCCTCATTCTGGCCCTTTGCCTCCATTCCCGATGGCCAGTTCTCTCCCAGTTGAAATGTCTCCTCAGGATATCTCCATTACCACTGTATTGGCAGTTTTCTACTTGGAGTGAGGTCAGCTTGCTGGAACCCAATCCAAACTAACTTTTAATTCCTCTGTGCCTAATGATATGATAATTGTAGAATATGCTTATATTAGCTTCTCCTTTTCTGTTTCAGGTGACTATCAGGAGCTTTCAGTGTAGGGAAGAGCCTCATCTAGAGACCATCCTGATGTCAAATGCTATTTTAACATTTAAGTTAACATATTCGTTGACCACTTTCCCCCACAAAGTCCTTTGTACTATTTAAACATGCATGGGAAATATTACTGGGTGCAGCAAAATGTCAAGTAAGGCCTTTGTGGTAGGATACACATCAGTCATGGGATTTGCTTCTGTTGAGCCTTATTCTAGAAAAACACTGAAGGAAGCAAAATGCTGTAATAATCAACATCTGTAGCTGTAATCTACAGCAAAACTCATTTTGACTTCAGGAGGACTAGGCTTCCAGTCTTGTGTGGAAAAACAAAAGATCCCACACCACTCCAGCATGCCTGTCTCCTGTGCAAAAATTTCCTCTCATTCCTTCTCTGTGCTGTTCTGCAGATATGTCATCAAAGTACCACAAATTCAGTTATTTATCAAAATTTACATATACTCTTCAGCACAAAAAGGAAGCTGTCAGGTCAAAAGACTGAAGCATAGTGTAGTGACATACAAACATTTGGTGAGAACTTTTCTAAAATTATCTGAATGGCTACTGATGCTTGCTGTGTCCCACTTGAGAAGCCAGACAAGATAGCCTGTAAAAAGCTAATCTTCATGAGGCTGTGTATTTACTAAGTACAGTTATCAAAGATCATGGTGAATCTATGTAGTTCGTATGTATTATTAGTAAAAAAATACGTCTCCAAATGGAGAACGAGTGAAACAAAGGAAATTCTGACTGCTTGATTCAATTAAGAAAATTAATGAAGCTGTGTAGAGCTGCAGAGTTTCAGTGTTGTTTTGCAGGCTTGGTTACTGTGTGGTGTGCAAAAGCAGGCAATCAAAAAGCAGTGATTGGCTGGCATGGCCCTAAAATGTGCACTAGAAATTACTGGATTAGTGGCAACAGTAACTGCAGATGCCAGGAAACTGCAACAGCGACATGTCATCTGTGCAACAAATAACTGGGGTCAAAGAGAAAGCACAAAGACCACATTCAGAGACTGAGTCCTTTTGTTGTGGGAACCAGCCTCAAATGCAAATGCTTATTTGTTTGAACAAACCTTGAAGAAACTGCTGGAAATTGGAACAAATTCAAAAAATATGCAGGTCAATGTGAGCCTTTCAGGAAGACAATGCCAGGGTATTTTGGATTCATCAGGTTGCAGGTGACAGCACAGAACTGGCTAAAAATCTTGTAGCAATTCTGCAACTACTACATGACGCAATAATAATCACCATGTCACTAAACAGGAGTTAAAACAGAGCTTGATATATCCTCCGTGCTTCCTCTAACTTCACAGCTAGACTGTCACAACCTAGAGGGATGACTATGCAAAAAGTCTTGATGCTATGAGCAATTTAAACAGGGGAAATCCATCCCTTTCTCTTGGGTGTTATTACAGTAAGGTTCACATATAGTTGTAAAAAGCTGAGGCTAGAACTCATGAAGTACAGGAGTGCTGCATTCTTTGGCAGAGAGCGGCAAAAGGATATTCATCTGATCTACTGAAGTACTGAATATCCAGACAGCTTTCCATGAAGCCTAAATTAGGTGCTGAATCTCACCACCTTCCCCCACTCAAGCTTTGGTCTGAGTCACTCATTATGCTCTTGAATTTGGAGGCTGTAACAGGCATGCAGTGTCAGTGAATATGGCCCAGAGTGCCCAAGGGCTTAGAAAGAAAGAGGAAAAGAAAATAATTCCTACCCAAATGAAAATGGAGCTCCAGTTTCAGGTGTGTCAGTTTTGGGTCAAAACTTCACGAAGTCCAAGAAACCCATGGTAGGTTTTCCTGCATGGACTAGAGGCATACCACATGCTGGAAGGTCTTTCCTGTCCTTGCATTTCAGTCTTCCACATCAGTGAATGTCACTGTGTTCATGTTGACAGAGAAACTTAGCAGCTACTAAGGGCTGCTGGGTAGGAAATTATTTTCTCCTATTGCAAATAACCAATTTCTACATCTTGCTCTAGGACTACATGTAAAGGTCTTATGAGAATGACTGAGAAATGTGGTCATTTATGGCACCAGCTGTCACGGTATTCAATTGAAGCTATCAATCAAGTTGCAAGTGTTGGTGCTTGCCAGTGGAAGCAGGAGGCAGCAATAATGACAAGGACCTGGAGGCAGTCATTTTATGGCATAGTCTGATGTGGTGGGGCAAGATTTAATATGACCCCACATTGGCTAAACTGTAGTGTATTATGGCAAAAAGTTTGACTCGTATACAGAAACAACTGTTTGTAGCCTTCTTTAGTTGAAAACAAGCTGGAGTAGCTCACTCGTTTTTGCAGACGATTGTTCCAGTGAATCATGGGTCTTTTACACTCCAAGCAACATCAGGGTCTTAGGAAGATGCTGAACCAAAAGTTTTTGAAAGAGGTAACCAGATACTTATATACAACTAAGGGGAAATTTTATTTTATTGATAGTAATGCTTCTGTAACTTTTAAATATCTTTTTTATAGATTCATAGAGTTTAAAGCCAGAAGTGACCATTAGCTTCTTTCACAACCATTGAATTTCATTTGCTATTAGGGCATTAAGCATACTTACAGTACAGGAACTTTAAACAGATTTCACTGTGCTGTATACTTTCAAGACTGGCCAGAGCAACATATGCATAAATAGCCTTCAGATGTTCATTATAATTAGCAAATCTTAGTATATGAAACCCAGCAAATTTTTCCATATTATTTTGCTGTATCAAGAACAGAAGATATGAGGGGAGCGATTCCGGCATCCATTCTTACTCATCTGCACACAATGGCAAAACCAAGAAAACTGATTTCCAGTACACCAGTTAATTTTACGTTTTTTTTCCTGGAAACAAGAATACAGAGATCCATATTTTCCAGACTCCATCCCACTACCTTGCTTAGGTAATTTGAAATTGCTGAATAGGATTTCCAATGGGAACTCCAATATGGAGTTCACCTGTCATGGCTGAACTCTTTTTCCTCAGTGAGATTTTAGAAATTCTCTAAGAAAGGGAAGAAACTCATTGGAATAATAGGAGAAAACTGCTACTTTAGGTTTGCATGGGACACTCTGGCAACGATCCGAGGGACAGGACCTTTTAATGAAAGACTTTGTTATCTTTTTTTTTTAGCCTTCATTGTTGGGGAAACTGGAAGGTATTTGCCGAATGAAGCAGAGCTCTGCTGGTGAAATGTTGCCACTGACAACTGAATTCTCTCTCTAACACATTTAATCTGCAGCATATCACCAAGAATTTAGCAGGTAATTTCTCACTGTTTGCAGGGGTCTCACTTGCAGAACTGCAGAGCACTCACAAGAGCCATGGAAGTCAATGGAAGTGGTGTCTGGAAAACATAAAGTGCCTGCTAGTGCCAAAAAGTCTGGGAAAAAAAATAATCCTAGGAGCCTTAATTTGGGCACCCAAAAGAGGTGGGCGCCTTGGACATTAATCTGTTTGTGCTTCAATTCCCATCTTTTATACTAGTTCCTCATTTCATAGGCTTGTTATAAATGCAGTCTGTGAAGCACTCAAGTATTATAATAAGAAGGAAAACAGAGAGACTTGCAAACAACTTAAGCACATCTGTCTTCAAAGTTGTGTCTGAATTATGCCGAAGGCACATGCAGAACGTCAGGGATGGGACACGCTGATGACTAGCAGCCCAGTCTGTAAGCCCTCACCATACCCTGAGGCACACACGCAAGTGAACTCAAGGAAGATTTTATGGGCGAGGAAAGTTCTGGTGTTCTTAATTTTAAAGAATTGAATCTGCAACTTCATTGTGTATTTTTAGTTCTACATGTGTGCACCACACATGCAAAATACTGCTGTCCCTAATAGCTTTGCTTTTCAGGACCTTTATAGTTCTAACCCTAATTGGAGGTTCCTAAAATATTCCTTATATTCCTAGGCTTCTCTTTCACTAGAAAGCTACTTGTGGGTTTTCTACATCATGTAATCTCTCTGAATCAGAGAAATAAGTATTTATTTGTTCAGAGACACACCCACCCTCCCTCCCTCCAGAATCACAAGGAAAATCAAAAGCTTTGTGTTCTGTAGGATTGCCCTGTCTTACCTGCTTTGGTTCTCAGTTCTGTAAGTGGTCATTTACTTATCTGGTTGACAATTATTTAGCATCTGTTTTGTTCCTACCTCCCTATTCCCTGCCCTGTCCTTCTTTCTGAGGTTGTCCTGTCTGTTATTTGAATTAAAGGATTTCCCTGATAGTATTAACATTCACAAAAGCTGCCTCATACTGTGCACAAGGTTGTACATTCTTTTCCTAATACAGTATGAGTTGCTTTCTCATCTTTTCTTGTAAGTGGTACTTAAATTGGCAGTATGTCTCACTTTAGGTCTATCAAATACCACAGAGCTTTCTCTTCTACCAGTAAAGGAAACCTCATAAATTTTTAATGGATATCATTCAATATATTCCTTACTTCAAAGGCACTTCTATGATCTTACTGGTATTTCCCTTCTTGAAGATATATTAATCAAAATTGTCATTACATATAATCATCACTGGAAAAGCAAAAGGTTGACTAGATACAGTATAAGTTTACAAAACTGTAGGGACATGGCTGAAAGATCACACTTACGGCTGTAAGCCTCAGGCTGTAAGATCCCCTTCCAATGCCTATCCATATAACAAAGGAATTTTGCAGTACACTACTCTCACAGCCCGAATCTGTAGGACATTTCTCATTCATCACACGGAAAATTGATTATTTTGTAATGAAGCCAACAAATCTCTAGATCGTGCATGTGCCTTATTTGACATGCTATGCTGCTTTTTGTTCCTATTCTGTAGTTCATAGAGACCAAATATGGTGTCCTTGGGTGAAACAGGAGACCAGGGGACTGCTGAGTTCTTCAGGATTTGCAACTTCCAGATGTTTTTACACAACTGTTCAAAATTGAGATGTTTGTTAGGTGTATGGCTTTCATTTTGTTTTTCTACAATACGCTCTTTTGCTCCTTTGTCTCCCCTTCCTTTGTGAGGTATTTGAAATGGTTTAAGGTACGGGCATATAATGTCTATCTATTTTTATTGTGGCTCTGGATCCAATCAGTGCTGCTAGTGGTTGAGTGAACTTCTCTGTCTAGTAGCTTTTTACAAGCTTCTTTACGCTGTCTTAGTAGTTGTGTCTTTCTTTGGCAAAAATGTTTGACGCTCCTGGATTGAATGAAACAGAAATTTTCAAATTAATTTCTGAACTCTGCTAATGAAAAGAAGTAACGTGAAAAAATAAATCACTACTTTGGAAAGACCCCTATATTGTGTCTCATAAAAGAGCCTTCAGATGTTCTTTAGTATGAACGGTATTTATTTTTATTGCTCTTCCTAATATCTAATAATGAAACCTTTTATTTATGTGCTTCATCTTCAAAGTCACTTGAAAACATGTTACCTGAACATCTGCAGGACTGGATGTCCTTCTGCCATTCGAAGTGTCTCCACTACTACATGAGATAAACTTAAATGATTCCAGCATGACTTTACCACATGCCAGACTTCTGGGAGGATGATTTTGCTTCAACTTTAACCTCATCTCCTATTTGCCCAAATGTTTGTGGCATATTTTAGACATTCTTGGCTGTAGATTCAAACATGCTGTAGCAAAATAATGCATTTTTGTATGACACAAAAATTGGATTTGATTTGTTTGCAACTGGAGTTTTTTAACACATGCTACTTGGTATCCTTAATCTCAGAATCTTGTGAAAGTCTAGTGCAACACAAATGTATTTTAAGATCTTCCATTGCAGTTGGGATTATTTACCATGTTCTTCCTTCACTGTGACAAATTTGCATTTTTACTGTTGGTTTAATTGTTCCATCATAATCTAGTTGTGAGAATTTAATGCCTTTCCTATTGTGTGAGCTGGTTGTGTTCATGGTCTTCTACAGGAGTCAAACTTTGCCTGTATGGGTGTTGAAGGGGAGTTTCAAGCAAGGTAAGTGACCACAACTGATTGGCCTAGTTGTAAAATGTTCCCTCCCCAGATGCAGGCTGCAGTGCCTAAGGCTGCAGTGTAAGTCTTTAGTATCTAACAGGGCTACTGCCTGCCACCACTTTGGTTGTCCCGTGTCAGAGATTTTCACCGGAGACAGAATGATAACAGCGTGCTCCCTGATTCTCTGCTGGCAGAGCTGGCTATGTTAACCTAGCAGTCACTTAGGGTGATTTACTGTGGTTTGCAGCTAAGGGGAGAGTATTGTCAGGCAGCAAAGCAGCTCAAGAAGTCCGTAGCTTCCTGCACAGCATCTCACATAGATCCCTGTACAGCAGTGGATGTCAGGAGTAACTTTCTGTATCAGTGAGATCACACTGATGAAAAAAAGGATTAATTGTACTGGTGATCAAGTGGAGAGTTTTGCAGTGGGACTTAGCATTCATTGGGATCTCATGTTAAGCTTACATGTGGTATGAGTCTAGTTCATTCAGTGAAACAAGCAAAAAACCCCAAACCCCCAATTTGCACAGACTTTTAAAGGAAGAACATAATAATTCAGCGAACTCAAATTCGGAGCTGAACTTTCATCTCCTGCTCCTGAGCAGTCATTCAGGACCTATTTGCCCTGCTTGGACCTATTTAATTTTTCTTTTTTCACTTGGATCTTTTGGTAGTTGAGATTGGGAAATGGCAAATGAATGTGTTTTATGGGAAAGTTTAAAGGAAGGAGTTCATGTGTAGCGTGTTATCAATCATGTCTTGTAAATATGATTACAGCATTTACACTGCATCACATCAAAAGCCAAATGTTATGTGACATCTCCACCATCGTAAACTTTATGGAAGCTTTTTTAAAGTATAGTGATCCATCTCTGAAACTGGATGCCTGCTGTCAACATTGAAAGCAGCTCTGATCTGAAAGAGCTGGTAGCAGAGGGTGCAAATGCCAAGTCGTCAGTGGTGTGGCTACTTAGGGAAGAACCAGAGATTCCCTGTCACCTGCTGCAGTTGCAGTGAGGAAGTTTGGCATCTCTCCAGCCGTGCCTGTGATGAAATCATTATGGGTGTCTTGCTACAGCATCTGGAGAGTCATCTGTGTTTAACCTCTGCCTCCCACTATCCTAGTGGGATTAATTTTGGTTAATCTCATTGAGTGTTTTGTTTATAGAATTTGGGCTTTTTTGATAGAATTTTACAATAATTGTGACTTTTTGTATATTTCTATCAGGACACCGCAAAAGTAAGTTTTTCACATTATGGCTGGGGACATGGATCTGAACAGAAAGACTGGGTCTGAATTTTTCACTTGTTACTGAGTTGAATCTAAGTGCAACCTATTTCTGGCTTACATTTTTACCTGCTGTCACCCTCATCCATTGTGTACATCTGACCAGTAGCCTTTATGCAAGAAAAAGAGTATGACTTTGAGGAACACAGTGACTCAGCATGATTTATGCTTCACTCATTAGCTACTCATCAACTCCCCTGACAAGGATTCTGGGTAATGTAGTCCACAGGGCCTCTCCTTGGGGTAAACAGTACCAGATGGTTAACGTTAGTGCTGTGAGAGATTATGCTACAAAGAGCCCTGGGCACAGGAATCTAACACAATACAATTGCTCTCCAAAGAGCGGGCTGTGTGCCTGTGCTGTCTGCAGAGGCTGTTTCTCAGAGAGAGAGCCTGCGAGACTCTACACAGCAGGACTTGTGGGCATGGGGAGGTGGAACGGGGACATGCACTGAAAAATAAGTTTAGCCCTTGGGTGCTGGGATCTGGGATGCAGGAACAATGCAAAAATGGTTGGGAATTGGGATTTCTGTTCTAAAGGAAATTCCAATGGTTTGAAACAAAGCTTATTCCAAAACAGAACAAAATGCTAACATGCTCCCATCAAACAAAAGTCTAACAGGGTTTGATTACTGTGGTAGTACTGAAAAAGATTTTGTTTCGGTATTAGTGTTTTAGTTCTACAGAGCTTCGGAAATTAAATTAAATTAGCCTATGTGATAGATAATGTCCATAAAGTGTAGCTATTTAACATTGTCTCTCTCTATATTGCAGTGTTATATAAACTTGGTATTTGTTACAGTCTGAGCAACTAAAGCTTAATCAAAATGGAGAAATATAAGTTACATATTCCAACCACTTCCTGATGAATTCGTGGAAGCCAACCCATTCCCACAAAGCTTTCTCATACTGACAAACTGGATATTTTTAACCCATTGAAGTGGGGACATCAGCACCTATGACGTTATGGCTGTGGCCTAATGGAAGCAGTTCCTTTGCTACCATCTGTAGGAGGTCAAGAGCTGTCTGATAGCCCCATCCAGCACTGTTGTGCTAAGCCCAGGTATTCAAGTTTATAGACCAGGATTTAGCATATTAGCAGTTTTCATATGAATTTCCTTCTTTTCAGTTTGGGAAACCGAAGAAGTGCTGAGTTCTAGGCAGTTTCCGTGGCACTGCTGCCTGATCGGACATCTGCTTCATCACTCCATCTCAGCAGAGGGCAGTGGCCTTTTCTCATCTGCTTGTTCCTAGGTACAACCAATATTACACTTGTTGTAGGTAACACCAATACTGTCACAGGCAAAGCTGATTTATTGTAACCAGAATAGCATTTTAGTTATCCCTGATACATTTTTAAATTTTGTTGTACGATCCATGACAAGAATTTCCTGTAAGGCACAGTTCGTCCCTGATTTGCTCAGGGACACCTTGGTGCATCTCTTTCAAAACCAGCAGCTGGATCCAGCAATTAAGACAATGAAAACCATAATTTTGTGCAGACATATTTGTGGGACCATGATGCTTCGGCCGCATGACTTCTAGCAAATTGGCTAGTTTGCATTCCCAGCAGGCAGTAATGAGAGATCAATGTGTCTGGCCTAGTCTTTGGTTAGAACTAAGCAGAAAAGATAGAGACCCAGATAAACCATTAAAACAGCATTAAGCATAGTCTCTCTATCTAAACAAGATAATAACTTAGGACAACAGTGATTTGATCAAACAGGTGTAAATTTATTCTGTCCCTTCAGGAAAGAGAAGGTAGCCTGGATCTGCAACTGGAGCTCATGTTTGCACTGGTAGTTGCATGCTTAATGTCATTTTTAAAAGGGGCATATGCTATAAATGGCTGTAGTCTCCCACGGGAAGTCACAAGATATCACTGAAATCTGTACGTGTCAAAAAATTGTCCAACATGTCTTTCTTGGTAGCAGTAAACAGTCTGCAGTTTGTATGTATCCACCAATGTGAATAGAGCCCTTTATGTGCAGATTTCAGACTGGAACATTTAATCAAGTCAGCAGTAGCAATGGCTATGTCTTGCCATCAAGAGGGGTAGGTGTCCCCTGTACTACAAGCACACCCAAGCCAGTCTACATACAGACAGCAGTGTACAGCTGTCCTCCCGGGAAGAAGAACAAGTAGTGTTAGGGGAGCTTTGGCCTCGTTGACAGCCTATGAAATGCAGTCAGACAGCAGAGGTGAGCAATTTCTCTGCTGCCAAAATGTATTTATTGCCAGAGCTCCTTACACAACATCTTGTCGGGTGTCCTGCTCCATGTCTGTCCAGCACCTCTCCGAGACACGTCAGACCACCAGTGCTCAGGCTGATCTGTACACCTCTGGCAACCTGATATTCCTTTCATCACTCAACTACTCTACTTACTGCTGAAGACCAACAAAATGAGGCTGGTTTTATCTAAAGCCGAGGTGGATATGATGGCACAAGAGACCCTTTCAAAGGGTTCAGCAACTTCAGCTGTCGATAGATAAACAGGGTATTTTGTAGCCTGAGAATTCATCTAGATTTGTCACTGCTTCCTGGTAGCCAGTAAACAATGGCCAAAGTAAAGTATCATTTCAGTTCCATATATTAGAGTATTTTTTGCTTCACCCCTGTTTTGCTTTTGTTTGACACCATGGGAGAAATTCAGTTGCTTAAACATAGATGTCTAACGTCATTTTAGGTGCTATGGGGTATCACACCTTGCCAGCAGCTGTGGTCCCAGATGGCTGCAGAGCTCCCACAAGTCCTTTACAAGGGTTTAAGGTGTCTGAGGGTATCTCAAATCACAGTAGTTTCCTGCATCAAAGCAACTGCCGTTGGCTTAATTGCTGCAGTTGGACTATGTCTCCCATGAGGTACCTTAGCTATAACACCCCTGCTGTGGTGTAGAGGAATAGCTCTGGCTTTTTACCCGTCCCAAGCATTTATTAAGTGGAGGAGATTCATGTATTGTTGCAGAGGGATGAAAAGACCAACAGAGAAAAGTTGGGATAACTCTCCATGCTTTTAGCTCATATTTGGGGAAGTGACCGCTTCAAAGCACTGCACACAGAGTTTGTTCAGCCTTGAGCTCTAAGTATTTATTGCCCAGCTTTCTGAGGTCCAGATCGCTTAGTCCCACCACAGATGTAATCCACCACCACACTAAAACCCCATTCTCGCCTCCTTGGCAGAAAAGGGGCCCAGAGAAGTGGCAGCCCTCTGCAGATCCATTGAGCTCTACCAGCACCCCTTTGCTAGGTCCCACCCCATGGTACCCCCACACTGTCCAGTGACACCAGCCCCGCTTCTGTCAGCCAGAAACGGCAACAAGTTAGCTTTGGGTGGCTGCCACCAGCTGGGTTCCCACGTGGCCAGTTTTGCGCAGATGCTGCTGACTCTGCCCGTCCGCGCTGTGAAGTCAGCTCTGCGCCGTGGCCGTGGCTCCTCTCTGCGCTTGGCGCAGGCTCTCCCCATTGGGAACACAGAGCAAAACAAAGCCCTCTGCCACCTCTGGCTGAGCTTTTTAACTTTGTTACTAAGCCAAAAGCTGTCACATGTAAGTTCAGCGTCCTTCTGTAAGTATACTTAGAATAATAATCTATTAACAATCAAAACATATACAAGTTCCAACCAAACCTTCAAAACCCAGCAAGTGAACTTATCAGTAAGCACATAAATGATGACCTCCAGAGCTGTATTTTTTCCTTCTTTGGGGAACAGAGATGCATTTAAAATTAAAACTCTCCTGCATGTAAAAGAAGACCTTTACCTCATCTTCTCTCTCTCCTTTAAACCCATCACTTCAGACAATGTTTACTCTTTTCTCATCATTCCTGTCTTGAACTATTGTCCTCTGCCATGCCTTCTGTTTGTCATGCCTGATTTACATTTAAATTCTTTGGGACAGGGGAAATATCTGTATTTGTAAAATGTCCAGTAAATTTATGGTGCTGTGTAATTTATGATGGTAAGTGCAGGACATATTTCAGTTTGACATTCCAACTTATATTTTCAAAGCCATAAATAAGGTATTTATGAGCAAGATCTTGAACATTTTATTTTTAACGTTATACTTGAATGTTTATTTCAAGGATGGATAAATATTGAAATAATGTGGGCAGAACATATTCCTCACTTTCTTCTTCTTCAGGCAATATTGAGTGGCCAATGCCCTCATTACTGCCAGAAAAGGGATATTTTACTCCCTTGTGAGGACCCAGCATACTGTATGTCACTAGGGAAGAGTGAGCAATAATGGCTCCTGCTAAAAATGGCCTTGGAAAGGTCAAACAATAACTCCCTTTCAAAAGGACTTGTGAAATAAGCTGATATACAGAAATGTTATTTAGATGTTGCACAGAGTGAGTATGAATGTTCATCTCTTAAGAAAATATTCGAGTGCAGCTGTTGCTCTCTTGTCCCGTATGGTTATGCTTTTAAGCATGGCTTGAACTTGAAGCATTTTCCATTTATTAAAAAAAATTCTTTAACAAAATCTTTTTTTCCAAAAATAATATTCACACGTGAGTCTTTGCTTCTGATATTTTTCTAATTAGTTAATCTCTTGTTCCCAGTTCCCTTGCCCCCTTCCTCCATTCCATATGCATTTTATACCCACAGCCCTGAAATCTTCCTAACCAGTTCAAGAGTGTGGAAAGGTTGGGCTGCCTTGTTTTTGCTCCAGAGGCTCTTAACTTACCTGTTATGACAGTGTGTAAAGTCTCAGACCAGGTGTGCCGCCTCTTCATTGCAGACTCAACCAGTCCTCCTGTGTTAATGTACTCGCTGACAGAGTTTCCTACTGTGTGTCTCTGTGAGACTCTCCTAAACTCAGCCCTCAGCATAGGCAGATGCTCTGTTAATGTGTCGCTTACATCGTTATGAAAAAGAAAAACCCCTTTAAACATGGGAATGTGTTCACGCAAGGTACTCTGGGCCACCTGGCAATGTGGCTGAGAGTGTAGGTTAGGAGCTGGCCTCGTATCTGGACTGACACTGAAACGTAGCTGTAGAAAGGTCATTTTCTTTTAAAGGTGATGTTCTGCATGGGATGTTAAACAGATGCCCTTTCCAGTAGCCATGCAGATGGAAGCAAAAATTACACTGAGCCTCCCAAAGAAGATTGGTAGACTTTAAATCTCACTGGCAAGGCAACAGCCTAGAATGCTTGCTGCTTATCAAATGGCCTTCAGGAATGCCTTTTTTGAGCATCACATTATTTTAATGAAAGTAACAAAAACAAAAGCAGTTTGTCTTCCCGTACGTAATCTATTACTGGCTGAGTAGAAAAGACACATGCTGTTTCTGCATCTACTTCTGTGGTGAATTTTTATAAGGGAGATGAGAACAGAGCCCTTCATGTTGCCAGGAAATGCTGAAATGGCTATGATATATGACTGATACATAGAAGTTTTATCTGAATTGCCCAACTTCTGCTGTGCAAGCAGTGCATCCATTGTGACATTAGATACTAGATTTTGTTTTCCTCTGAGCATCCTGTTTAAATAGTCTGTGACAGTTTAATAAACCCAATTTAGTACATCTGTAACCCTCCACTATCCACTGCTCCTAACCATTCCATTCCATGTTTGATGCTGGGAGATGGTGGCATGCGGAATCTCATGATAAAATTTCTTCATTACAGACTTGCAGTATAAAATGGCTTGTGGTCAGGCAGCTACTGCGAATCATTATATTTCCTCATCTGTTTTTGTTTTTTTTTCTTTTCCTTTTGCAAGTGTTGCCTGCATTGGTTAACACCATGCTCTGAATCGCATATATATCTATACAGCACCTTTTCACATGTGCTTAATACCTATAACTTCTACTGCTTACATGACAGAGCTAGGAGGTCAGCATTCAGTGTGTAGTTTGAAAGCCACCTTGAGAAGATGTGAAGAAGAGATGCAGGTTCTTGATATCAGCAGAAAAGACACTAAGCATGATGTTTAGACTGAGTAGTTAGGGAATGCTTATTACTAGTATTGCTGAGGACTAGACAACAGAAGTTTAGAGAAAAAAGTACAGTTCTCGCCAGTTCCAAAAATTAAGTGATAATGGATCAAACTTCAAAAATTTGTGAAACTACGTTAAATCAACTGTTACAAAATATATAATTGTAGAAGTCGCATTCTTTTTCTTTCTTTGAGGCTTATGGCTGCACCACATTTTTCAAGCTTTAGTTAGGGAGTCCAGATACTAGTCACAAAAAAACTTGATTCAGCAATATAGCTGCTTGAGGCTTTAAGAAAGAGGTTCCAATTATCCTAAGGATCTGGGTAAGATCATGCATCAGCAACTCTAAAAAGATAAAAGCAAGCTTTAAAATACCTGAAAATGCATCAGTGACCTAACTGATTTGATAACAATTATGCAGTCTCTGCATAATTATATTTTTTAAAAAAGGATGAAGTCTCTGTTCTTCCCAGTCTTTATGTGTGATCCAGCACCTGCTGAAGTCATTGGTAGAACAACAGGATGATTTCCATCAGCCTCAGAGCAGGCTTTGAATAAAGTCTTCGATCGGGAAGATTGGAAGGCTGGAGCCACAGACAGGTAATGTGGAGAACATGAGGAAATACAAGGCTTTTAGGGTAATTCTTGTGTGTTTTTCCTATTCCTATTCAGCACGCAACTGATGTACAGATAGTGTTCAGCTACAGAAGTGAGGTCTTGTTCCAAATTTGGGACCATTTAGAACTTGCACTTTCACTGTCTTTCATTCGGAGGGAGAGTAGATGTTCAAAGGAGTTAATATTAGCTTGCCTTCATACGCTAAGTACGACATAAGGGCATGTAAAATATATCTCCAGATGAAAAACTACATCTTGTAAGACTGAATATGACCAAGATTTAAAATGTGACACTGAAGAGTCAGAAACAGTATGACTGTAAAAAAAAAATAAAAAATAAAAAGAAAATCAACATGAATGTGAACCTCCATTATCTCCTTCTATATGAAGGCTCAGTGGCAGGGTTTCATCCTAGAAATTCCACTCTCGCTGGTTGACAAGGGACTTCCATGCATACTTTAAACTCCCAAGCAGTTCCTTTAGCTTCCTTGGGACTAAGCAGGTGTTGAAGTTTCTTCATATGTGTAAGGACTTTCTGGTGTTTACACCCAGCCACATTGACACACGGACTAGGACCCTACTGGCGTGTCTGAACACTGTTCAATGCACAGATGACAAATTTCTGCCTCTCCCCTCTATACAATTTTTTTGTTTAAATAGCTGATAGGCCAAAGAGTGACCAAAGTGTCCAGGTTGTTGCAGACAGGGCTACCTAGGCGTATTGCAGTCTCGTCCCAGTGGGCAGTTTTCTTCCCACCAGCTGCCATGGGGAGGTGGCTCACAAAACCGATGCTCAGCTCCTGGTCTTGAGAATTGTAAATTTCTGAAATTCAAATCACAGGAAGCCTGTGATAAAATCCTATGGACATTACCAATAATTTCATAAGACCTAGGACTACTTAATCATGGCCTACTGACCGCCAGAGATTTCTTTAGTTTTCCAGATATGGTGGTCCTAGAGAGTTTATTTTTCAGTATAGCTTCCTGTTAATCCTAATTTTGATCAATGATGGGAATAGTGATTACCTACACCTTCAAATCTATTTAAAAGTAGTAAATATTATGTTGTTTTTTTAAAAATCCTGGCTGTCATTGTTCCTCTCTCTTCTCTCTTTTTCTGCTTTCTTCTCTAGCTCCTGATTGTTCAGCTACAGTAGCTGTATGTAATGTGTGTTTAAGTGCCTAGGAAAACAGCAGTTTGTACCCTCAGGAGTGATGAATGCATTTCTAAAGAAGCATTATTTAATCTTCTCATACATGTTGATGCACAGACTTTTCTTAATTCTGAATTTGTATATTTGGGTCTTTATAATCTCTGTAAGAATCAGATCTGTGAAACTAACTGAGGTATTGTCCTTTGTTGCTGTTTGATCAGATTCCAACTGAATTTAATTCTGAATGTCTGTGAATCTTTGGTGTTTGCTGTCCACAAATATTGAATGTTCAAGCTTAAGAAGAACAAATTCTTACCCCTCCTGAGAGGGAGGGGAAGAATTTTAGATAAGCGCTTAAATGCTTATGGAAAAAAAGTCTTCTATGCACTTGGCTGTGGTATGTGCAACTCAGAACTCACTCACCAGCACGAGAAGAACTGTATCTTGGTTTTAAACATGGAGGTTTGGGTAAGCCCCTGTGTGAAAGTACCATAGAAAAGACTCGCATTCCCAGACAACAGAGTACCCATGGACCCAGGCAGCCTCCTTCCAGACTGCACAGACATTTAACTGGGGTGGTGTATATCACCTCAGATGGGCAAGGAGCTTGCACAATGAAAACCTCGCTTCTTCAGTGCACTGAGAGCCTCTGAGCTTGCTTCAAAGTCCACAGAAGTAAAAGGTATTTGGTGCATAAGCATAGAGAGGTGTGTCAACGAAGATCTGCCCTGTGTTGCCATCATCTTGCTCTCTGTAAGTGCCAATACAGTAGCACCAGGGCTGGGTGACCACAGACAGGGAGTGCTCTCCACAAAGGCTTTACACAGAGTGCTGGCAGAACCAAGAAAAACAGACAAAGTAATCAGTGATTTCTCCAACCCCAGTTCCCTGTGCCTCTCTGTGATTCCTTACACGCCTTCCAGGTATAACAGCCACCATAAAAAATTAGGCCTCTTAAGCGACAGGAAAGATCACAGGCTTGGATTCTTTCTAGAGCTTGCCCAACAGCAGCCATCATCTGGCTAAACATCACTGTGCAATAAGTAACTCAGATCAAAAAGCAAGCTGTATTTACTGTCCTCTCACATAAAGACAGGCTAAGAAAGAGCTATTTATGTACTACTAAAGCTAAAGCGGTACAAAGATAATTTAATCTAACATCAGAAAAAAATCTGTCAGGAAAAAATTCCACTCTCAGGAAAGGCTATTATTGTTATTCCTAGTTCAAAGTCCAGGAACACTAATGTATTTCAGAAGCTAATAAAATTACTCTTTGGGATTTTTTAAATTTGCAGTCCACTGTGCTTATATGTTCCAGGGATAAAAAGGAAAAATACATCAATGCTTTGAAGAAGTGCTGTCTAAAATGGAGTAATTCCATCTAAAAACAAATCAACTGTAATATTATAAATACATAGCTGTGATACAGTAGACATCGAAGTTGTTCACAAGTCATTGTACAGGTGGGGAAATTGCAGCACTATCTGGGGAAGTGGCTTGTGAAGGTTACCTGGAGCAGAGCTGGTTTCAGAAGTGAACAGTGAGGAAGTGTGCCCATGAACTTACCAGGTCAGTTTAGGTAAGTGAGTGTCCCTTCTTGCACAAGTAGAGGAAGAAGGATGAATATGGAGCAACATCCTGAGCATCTAACCGGGCTTTCTAAGACTGATGATGCTAGGCTAATGAAGAATACAAGATTAAAATCCAAGTCTCCTGAGCCTGTCACATCCATCGTCCTGTAATCCCTGCCCCTATTTTTAGTAAACCTGCTGAAATGTAGTGGAAAAGAGCACACATTTTTTTTTACTTTGCAAGGAAAAAGTGATTGAACTTCTGAGATACATCATGACCTTTTAGTGTGAAAGTCTTGCTAAAATGGTAGAAGAATTTTGGCAGGCTAGGGAGAGAAGAGGAAGAGGCGTTAGTGAAAGGGAGGAAGGCAGGGCACTAAGGTACCCTTCCTGCACTAAAGACCTGAAAACTTCAGGTTTCTGGGGCACGCCTGCCTACTCCCTCGCGAGCTGCCCAAAGTAGGCAGGTGACATTTGGTGTGATACTGCTTGGATCGGAGGAAGGCAAGCAGACCTTCATGCTCCTTTATTTCTTATTTCTTTTTGTGCACCTCATCTGAGGTTTCCAGCTGATGTAGAAACCAGCTCAGGGATCTCAGCAGCTCCTGTCCTACCGGAGCAGGAGTGTGGGAGTGATGGGGAGTCTCCAATTTCTTTTTAACTGCTGTCTTCACAGTAACATGACCTCCTTTCTATATTTAACCCCTGTTTGCCCCTGCAATATACAGCTCTCTCACTCCTACATTTGTCCATGCTGGGGCAATATAGTGTTGCAGAGATAGGGACTCACCTCTCAGAAACTCTGTTTCACCCTCACACTTAGCTATTGCTCCTGCAGCTGTTATTGCCTCCCCCTTCTGCTGTACTGAATAACAAATAATATGCACCAGGGAGTGGAAAGCGCCTTCTTACAGCTACATATTTTGGTCACGCTGTAATGAGATGAACAGGAGAAATGTCTGACTACCGACCACCCCAGGTGCTATGCGGGAGGGTGGCTGCTGTTGTTTCTCTTGGTGTTGCTACAGCTGTTGTTCCCCAACAGGGATACACTGCCAATATTTTAACTCCATCAGTTACAGAAGTCTCACTTCCTCTGCAAAATGTACATATGTGTATATACACATGTAAGTATATAGTTCCCATAGCTCGCCTTTCCTCCTGCCCCTCCTCAAATCCAGAGATACTTCCCCCCACTTCCTTTCCTCTTCACCTGGCCGAAGCTTGTTCTATTGGTCCCCAACTTAGAAAGAGCATTTGTGGGGGGCATGTTTCTGTCTGGCCTGGGGAATAACTCCCCCTCGGAGAAGGTGCCATGCTCACGGCAGATAAACTGGCCGTACTGCCGGCTTGCTGGTGGGGCTGGGAGCCAGCCTTCCTGCTGTGCCCGCCCTCCGGACTTGGGCACCAATTCATCTGCAAAGGGGAGAGGAGAACAGCTAAGGAGAAGGTGGATACTGAGCAATACAGCTTGCAGTTTTATGCCTAGTTAACTTGTGAAATATGCCTGTGTGCAACGAACACTGACTAAGGAAACATGAAGATTCAAAAATTAGCACGCAAAGGCGTTGTGAATGTAGCGTAACCGAAGAATGAATCAAGGTGAAAGTATTACTTGCAGCAGGCACACATGCGGCTTCAAGAGGAAAAGACATCACTGAAGCTTGCTTCACACCTCAGCTATTTCTTTTTGCTTAATTACATTGTGTTTTACAAATTTTTTGAAGAAAATTTTAATATGGAGTCTCTACATGGATTATTGTTAGGGTGAGAATAACAGCACTCTGGTAATTATTAGAAGATTGGTTGCAGTAAAGCTTCTTTTGCTTTCTTTTTTTTTAAAGCTTTTAAAACTTAGCTTCCTAATATGCTTTTATTTGTTTTCATATGAATAGAAACACATAAATATGCCACAGCCAGCCTGGCAAGTGTTGCAATTTCCTAAGAAATTGAATGTAAAATCATTTTCAAATTGATAGTAATCCCCCTCCCTTTAGCTCACCTCTTCACGGTCCTTGGAATTTTGCTTTGACTGTGAACCAGAGTTTGATGAAAAAATCTTCACTTCTCATGTTTGCATCCTGCAAATGTTATGTCTTAAATCCCTCTTTTTTCCACATGACTTCATGTGCTAGCAATTTGACTTAATGAGCAGCTACAATAAATGTACAGTATGGAAATATTGTTATAAGTCTGTTAGAACGTTCCCATGCTTAAACAAAGTGTTGCGTTGAAAGAGATGTAAAATATATAATTACACTGAGGCCTTGAACAAAATCCCACTTCTTAGTTCATTCTTACCCTTTTTTGGACAATGTGAGTAGGCCTTGTTTATGCCTTCTTTTTGAACAGTACTTCTGAGCTTCTAAGCATCAGAGCTTTGCTTTCCCTATCATGATCCATGGATGCATTCAAGCTATTAAAATGAATAGATTTCCTTGTGTATTGTTTATTTTATTTGAAGCTCTGCCAGGTTCCTTATGTAATGATGTCACTAAAAAAATCTCACATATACCCATTGGTAATTTTATCTGGAAATTTAATTTACTGGAGGCAACAAACAAGCAGAGCCTAGAATTAAATGCAGTGAGATTTCCTCTCTGGTGTATTTACAAATATTAGACAAGTTAAATCTGCCTTCCCTTCTGCTTCAGTGCCAGCCTGCTCAGTCTGTGTTGGCTTGCCTACAAAAGCACAAGTCATGGATGCAAACGTAGATTCCACAGATGAGGATTGCAATTTTTTTTTTTTTTTTTTCAGTTCCTTTGCAACCCAGATCTTTCAAACATTAAGGAAATAAATTAGTGCTCACCTATAACCTAAAGAGCTCCAGTCTGTCTTGTCCCCTGCCTCCAGGCTTCGGAGAAGTGCCTGTGCCTGATCCATTTCAGGGTACCTGGATGTAGGTCTTTCCCTGACTACATGGGTGAGCTGCCATACTCACATTCCACATTTTCCACTGACCTGCCAGGGCTAGCAAGGATTTCTCACCTGAGTGCAGGCTCCCTCTGTGAGCCATGTTTTCCCTCCTGCGTCCTAGCCTTCTTTCTTGCTGAGAGACAATGTGAGCACTAAAAATCCCTGGCTATTGTGTGTTATGGGAGACAAAGCACGGCTGGGGAGTCCTGCCCCATGGGCCATGAGACAACCGCACTTCAGCCCTCATGCTGTGAACAGCGTTTCCAAAATGGGAATACTTCCTGTTGACCCAGATGTTTTGGTTTGTCAGGCAGACATTTTTATTATTTCTAATGGAAATTCAACATTTTCTGCTGTAATCAGGCATTTTTTGGTTGAAACTCCATTTTTCCTCCAAGAGAGCTTTGAGTAGAAGTCCCCTGAGCTATCACCGCCCTGCTCCCCCACCTAGTTAGTTTCAGACACTGCTCTTGGGGTTTGTACTAAACCACCTTATTTATCTCTGGGCTAGGGAGCTCATATAAGCTTTTATCATTGTTAGCATCTTAGTGTGCTACAAGAAAATCTCTCCTTTCAGCACTGATGTTGTAGGGAGGCCTGGGCAAACTACAAAAGGCCGGGTGGGACATTTTGTAGCAGTGCTCAAAAACAGTTAGCTAAACTGTCCTTGGTCTTGAAACTCTAGTTCATCCTCATAAAATTGAGATAACAGATTTTCACATGAAATGTCTGTTTCCTGTTCTGCCAGAAGATGAGAAAGGGCTGAAAATCCCACAAGGAAGGCTGGGAAGCCCCAGCCTGATACCGGCCCAACCCACCACGAGGAACGGCGTGCAGCATTCCACTAGGTCCTGCTTCATGGACACCATTCCTCAGCAGACATATGTTACTCCAAGGACTCCTGCTCTGCTTTACACTACTCGGCATCACAGGGTCTCTTTCCTGACCAGCTCCTGAGAATATTTTGAAGAACTTATTCAAAACTCTATTTCAAGCAGTTTGTAGCACCAGCACAATAATAGCACTATCACACTGTTTTACAAGGCCATAATTTGGTTCCCTCCCTGGCATAAACCAGGAGAACTTTATTCTGGTAGTTTCTCCACTTGGTGACTGGCTTACTGCCTTGTAAAACAGCACGATGGGACTATTACTACTGGAGGAAGGGACAGGCATTGGAAGACCCTATTGGTTGACACCTCTTTTTCATTTGGCATAATATTTTTCTTCTTGGAAGTAATGTATAAAACAAAATGTTAGCAACTGTAACACTTCATAATTTACTTTTTCCCCACAATGCAAAATCAATTTTAATGTAGTTTGCTTAATTTATAACCAACCTACCAATACTATTATTCGTTGTTTATACAGCACCATAAACAAGGGGGATGCGGCCACTGCACAAGGAGGGGAGGACGAGGTGGCCACGCTGCACAACCGTGAGCAGCAGCACTTGCACCAGACCAAGCAGTGGCTGCGGGGAGGGCTGCAGCCCCCTCCCAGCTTCTTCCTGCAAGTCCACACTGGCTGGAAAGTTGTGGGGCATTTCATAACGCTGGCAGTGTTTTTCTAAGTACTCTCATGGCTCCTTCTGAAAAATTTTTTTGCTTACACCTGCAAGGCTTCTACACAGTAGGGAAGTACTTACTATCCCTGTCTGATACAGGAGCATTTCAGGCAGAGGGGCAATGCCACACCGGCTGGGCATTTGGCCACCAGTACCAGTACAGATCCCATGGCCCAGCCCTTTGCCACTTGCCTTTGGGATCAAACCTGTGTTGTCCCTGTCCCAGTGCAGCACACAGGTTCCCCTCTGAGTGATGACCCATGTGCCAGAGGGAACCCAGGATGCTGCAAGGGCCTCTGAGCATTAAACGAGTTGGACTGTAATATGGGCACAGAGAGGAGTGCTGTGTTACTGCTGCAGCACGAGTACTTTCACATCTTTTCTTTAAAACTAGGCATATTTTGTAATAAAATACCTCTTTTAAAAAAAATTGCTTTCAGAATCTCAGAGCCAGTGCTTTCATGTACGTAAAAATTCTCATTATTCTCTTCTGTTTTGGCACTGTTTAACACATTCAGTTTGGAGCAGTAAATTGCCAACCCAAAGCTGAATTACCTGTAGGAAAAAGAAGTCTCCTCTGAAATAATGCTGCCTAGGCTTAGTTCCTGGCTAACCTGGTCCTGGTTAGCTTTGGCTCTTGGGGTCATGGCTCCTCATATCAAATCAGACCCAGACTCTGTAGAGGACATAAGGAACAGCAATTACTACTTACATGAAAATAGTGAGCAAAGAACAAATTTTGCTCAAACTACCACTTGTCTACTTTTCCTTTTAATTATTTTTCCTAATTGGGTTTGTTTCAAACCAAATTCTGAGAGCATCTACCCAGCATGAGGTCAGGGTACTGCTGCTGCTGCTCAGAGAGTGGCAGCTTTTTTCAAGAGCTTTCCTGGGGACTTGGCTGGTGTGGAAATCCCTGCAGACATGAAGGTTGCTTGCTAGGTTTCACCTCCTTCTTTCTTGCATCCTCTGAGCCAAGGGACCTTTTGGGGATGGGATAATATTGCATCAACACCAGGGCATACTCCAGCTATACCTGGCTAGCATAGGACCCCAAAGAGTGCAGTGAGCTGTAACAAAACAAAGTCTGGAGGCTGCTACAAGCTTTGCTAGGGCTAGGTCAAATAGCCAGTTAGCTCTTTTTTCATCCTTTACCTGGTCTTGTACAGTTCATAAACACTGCTAAACATCATACATCCATACGAACAGCATTTGCTCTTCTAACCATGCAATTGCACATCTCCTTGCAAACTTGCCAAATTTCTTGTTACCTGCACTTACACTGTGAACTGCTACTGCATGATTGCTTTCAGGTTCTCTTACTCCAGGATGTCACTGAACCACCTAAATGTTGTCTCAAAGCCAGGTTCGGTCACACATGTCAAAACTTGTCATTAGAGTGGGACTGATCTCCTCAGTTCTCTTTTCTGCATTTACAGCTCTGGTTTGAATTGCTCAGGAGGACTGAGCACTGAGCAGCGACTGCCGTTGAGGCCAGGCTCTCCCCTGCAGATACCTGCTGCTCCTGATTCTTTTCTGGAGAAATGTGGGCTGAGGGGAGACCTTGTTGCTCTCTCCAACTACCTGAAAGGAGGTTGTAGTGGGCTGGGTGCTGGTCTCTTCTATCAAGTAACTAGTGATAGGACAAGAGGAAATGGCCTCAAGTTGTGCCAGGGGAGGTTTAGGTTGGATAGCAGGAAAAATTTCTTTACTGAAAGGGTTATCAGTCATTGGAACAGGCTGCCCAGGGAAGTGGTTGAGTCACCATCCCTGGAGGTGTTCAAAAAACAAACACATAGACAAGACGTATGTCTAAACCCCATGGTTTAGTGGGTATGGTGGTGTTGGTTGACGGTTGGACTCGATGATCTTAAAGGTCTTTTCCAACCTAAATGATTCTGTGATTCTATGCTCCCTTGCCTGATTTCATAGTGGCAGGATATGGCCACTGATGCCTCTGTGCCTCACCTGGCTGCTGCTGGTCCTGCTGCAAAGCAGCAGTGAGCTGTGTGGATCACCATTGCTCACACTCCACCGTGTCCCTGAGAACCCAGTTAACGAGCTTATTGCAGTGAACGCTAATTAGCTGGACTGTGGACGATGGTAGCTGAGAAGCAGGTTAGACCATCCAGTCTGACCTCTGCTGTAGGGGTAGTAACCCACAGCTGGGAGAGGTAACTGGAGCTAATTCCTACATAAACTTGAGTCAGATCCCTTTAGGGAGCAGCTTGCTAATATATTTCAAACAGACCAAGAGACAAGTGTATGAGAGAATAACATGTGTGCATTCAGTCTTGAAAATGCCCCGGTAGCTGTACAACAGCTTTTCAGACCCCACCAGCAAGTTTCCCTGTTAAACCCCGCTCAACATCTCTTCATTGTGAACCTGCTGAAGACAGTGTAAAGCGTGATCCACACCGCGGGCCTTAGGGTGGCAGGGAAGGGGCTTCACCGCTGTGCCATTCCCACCCTGTGTCGGCACACGGGGAGCCCGTGGTGCAGGCCAGTGTCCCCACTCTGTGAAGCTGCCGCTGTCCCAATGGTCCCAGCAGGCTCCGGCCGTGGCAATGCCCGTCCCACCAGCCGCAGAGCAGCCGGGTGGGGGCACGTGGGAGGATTCTGGGATATGTTGTCAATGTCAATATTTTTACAAGAAAATATAACTTTTTAATTTAAATTGTGGAATCCATTTCTCTGAAGGGAAGCGTGGAAAAAATTACATAAGCTCGCAGATCAAAATCCAACAAGTTTATTCAAATCCCAGATCACTTTTTTTTTTTTTTTTCCTTAATTGAAGAAAACATTCTGTACTGAAAGGAGAGTCTAGTTCCCGCTTGGTAATGTTCCCTGCCTGTGTCTTGGCTGTGTCTCAGAGAGACTCTTCAGAGTGCTGCTGACAGGATTTAAAGCTCGCCAGTGGTGCTGGGCTGAGTTTAAAGCCCAAAGCCAGCAGCCGTGGGGGTTGTCTGTGTTTGCATGCATAGTTAATCAGACATTGATTAACATCTTCAGCACAACAAATCCCTGTGGATCACAATTTAATGAATCCCTCCTTGGTCCTACAAAGAAAAACGTGGCGTAGTGCAGTCTGCGTGAGCTTGCAGAAAACTGGCTTCTGACTGCAAAGTGGGAATGTTTCTGGTCATGTCAGCAGCACTTTAGACAAGTTTCTTGCTTTGTATACACATTTGAGGGTGGGACCTTTTATTTATCAACCAGCCCCTTCCCCCCACCCCCTGAAAAACCCCACATTATTCACTGCTAACCTTTGGGGTTTTCCCCTTTTCTTTACTTTTTTTTTTTTTTTTTTCTTTAAAGCTTTCAATTAAAACCACAACTGATCATTTTATTGGCCCAGTGTTTCTACTCTGAGAGATTGCACACCTGGAGGATTTTACAGGAGTTTAGTTTTGGTCTAATTCCTATGGGGTTTTGTCCCCCACTCTTAACAAGAATCAGAATAGCTTACATTCCTGCACCATGCCTTTCCTCCCAAAGGACCCTAAAACCATTTACAAACTATAAAAGCTGCTTTTTCTGTAAACAGAAATCACTTTACCTATCAGCGAAGTGCAGTCAGCTGGAGGGGAGGGAGAGTGGAGAGCAGCAGCTGCTTAAAGGCACCCCGCATTGTTACATTTTAAGCTGGAAAGTGATAAGTACTGTATCCAGCTGAATGTACAGCTGGAATTTAAGAAGGTAGGATGTAATTTTTCAAACTGTAATTTGAGCGAGAGAACATCCCCAGCTCTTGCCCCAAGTGCAAAGAGGCATTTAATTTTAGCATACAGTCAGGCTAGCAGCTTATGACTTATGAGAAAGAAAACCAGTACCTCTGGCAGGAAATTATCCTAAAGCTATGTAGAAAGGAAGAAAAGAACCAAGTGGGTAATCAGCTCCCAAGACAACTGTGTAATATTATTTCATGAAGGACTAAGTGCTGAGCAATCTCAGGCTGCTTTGTTTTTCAAGTCTCAGAAAATTACAGCCCAGGGCAATATGGCTGCAACCATTCTCTTGGTGGCACTCACAAAAATCTTCTTTCTCATCATTGTCAGAATATTATAATGATGATAATAATAATAATAACAACGACAACAACTAGTAGTGAAGATACAAGTAAAACCAAGTTCATATGAACATACTTGAGGCTGGTTTTGTTTGTTTTCAAAGAGATTTCTTTTTCATGGCTCAGAATTACTAAGGTCTGTTATGGCAAGTCGTGTACTTGGCAACGTGTACCTGAAAGGTACAGAAAAATCAACACAAGTTTGGAGTTATCGTGTGTATCTTACCGAATTAGGGATGGTGTGCCAAGGGAGAAATCTATATGCATTTTAAAACACTACAGCAAGAGTAAAGATTTTAAATGAACACCCTACTCAAAATGAGTTTCACAGAAGACATTAACAGTTACTGAGGCTGTAGTTTTATGATCATCATAGAAAGAATAATTACTGCTTATTTAGCATTCCTCATCCAGGGGTTTCCCAACGATCCCAAGAGACTGCACGAGCAACAGAAAGGGCTGTTACTCTGACCAAAGTGATAAAAAGGCACCATTCCTCTTCTAATTCATAAATTCAGAATTTTTAAAATCAGAAGAGGCTGTTAAAACACCTATGCTGTCTCCAGGCTGTCACAGACCAGGCATTTCCCAACAGTTGCTCCCTTCACTGAGCCTGGTGCTTGGATGTGCTCTAGAAAGAGGCATTTCTTCCACTGACAACCAGAAGCAAAGGAGTGTGCACTGCTCTCCTTAGTAATATTTTTCTGCATTTTCGTAAAACAAAACGGTGTTAAAGCACTGTCATCCAGTGAACAACATAACAAACAGAAAGCAGGAGGGAAGAGCTGAAAAAGGACTGAGTGGCCTGAGGTGGTATATGGGCAAAAGGGAGCGACCTTAGCCCAAAATGGCAAAAATGAACTTGTGCTATTCCTGATGCATTTGTCCCACGGGTATCTGGACTCTGAATATGACTCCTGTGTCCTGCTTCAAATCAAATCTACATCCTCTCCTACACTCTTCTGCACTATTCGTATGAAATGCAGGTGTTAATGCACTTTGACCAGGGTGTTTGTTGCTGTTCTGAAGTGCTCTTGGCAGAGTATGAATAAAATAACGCATTTTTTTAAAAAGACAGAAAAGGTTCATAGGCAAAATAGAAATAGGATAAATCCTTCCTGAATTTCTAAACATATACTAAATTGCAGAGGTGAAAAGAATTTTAAAAATGGTACATTCTCTGTGTACCTCATTTTCTGCTTTTCTTCCCATCTGGACAATGAATATAATCCAGTTTCACTCATGCCAGTGAAATCCATGTTCAGGTCAGAGCAGTACCATCATGACAGAACACCTATACCCAAACACCAAGTAAACAGGTTTTCTGCAGCTAGATTATTCTTCTTCCTGATCTAGATTTTGCGGCTCAGTTAACATCTTCTCTATAAATTTATACTTTCATTCAAAGGGAAATTAGATTTTCCAGCTACAATGGCTTCCTCAAAAAAAGGCCTGCTAGATGGTAAAGTTAGAGTTAAGGCAGCTTGACTGCAGCAGTTGGTACATCTAATTTATTTTCTCATATTAGCATTAATTGAAGATAACCCTTTTAATTCCATTTGCTTCCCATATGCTGTTTCCATGTTAGAAGGTCATCACAAGGTATAAGTCATAACCGGGTTCACTTCATGGAAACACAGAGCATGTAATTCTTGCAGGGAGATCAACTGATATTTCATCCCTCAGCGATAAGAGTCCACAACAGGATGAAGATAACATCAGAGTCATTGAGGGAAAGAGTAACTGTACCTGAAAAATACATCATGATCAAACCTGTAAAGTATGTGTGCAGGAAACCTTAGAAGGCCTCAATGTTTTTATCAACTGTATCTTTTTTAAGTAGTGAAGTGATATAAAAGCAGGGGGAAATGATTATAGAATTTCAGTTCCTTTACAGTATTTCTTTCAAGGCCATAGGTCAAGTAGAAATAACCAGAAATAACCCTGGCCAATTTTATTTGTAAAGTATAAGTGCAACCAAAGCCTTGGAGGCACATTATTTTAAGTATGAAGTCTAAGTTCCTTATCCAACGAACATTTACCCACCACCTGATTTTGAGAGTATTCCATGAAGTTCAACAAGCCTAATAGGGTGAATAATTTTAAGGACTGTTGAGTATTTAAAGATATTTTTCATCTCTACTTCAGCTTTGTTCAACAAAACGTAGAGTATATACATAGAAGCTCTTTGTGCTTTGAGAAGCCTGCCTAAAAGTTGTGTTAATTTCTGTAATGGACAATAAAGAATTTGTACCTTGGACATATGAATGAAATATGTACAGTAAGGTGTGCTTTAATATGAGGAGAATCGCATTCCTGTAATGGAGGAATAAAAGTCCCGTAATGAATTTACATGTTAGCCTGGAATTTTTGTGAACTAGGTAGAAAAGACATTTGGGCAGTTAGTGCCCATATTATCAAAGCTGTCTTCTGAATATATTTGAAAAACTACTTTTTGGCAACCATATAACCCTGATTAAATTACAGTATTAGCATAGATAATTCTGGCATAGATGTATGGCAATGGATAGAGTTTGTAAATGTGCATCTAAGTATTATAGCTTCAGGGTAAAAACAGAGCCAAAGAGAACTGTTTTCCTAGGAAGAGATCTCTGGCATCTGCCACTTATTTTTTCTGCTAAATATGAAAGGAGGTTTGTGGGTATGAGAGAAGGTTTTGGCTTTGTTAGAAAGCTTGCTCAAAGAGTAATAATAAGAGTATTTAACTTATACTTTGTGTAAGTAGTATTTATTGTGCAAGTATATAATATCTTCTGTAATAACTTTAATATGTCCATGTGACTGTTCAGTAGGATGTACCAAATGAAAGGGATATCTAACAGGTCTATTTTTATCACTACTTCTACCTCACAATCTACCACATCTGCATACCATGTGGAAGACATGGGCCCCAAATAGGCAGATTTGGAGTAGGTTCAGGACAATATTTTAGGCAAAATTTGAGCTTGGATTCACAGGTAGATTCAAGGTCAGCATGAAATCACCTTTTCTACTCTTGTAGGACTTCACATTGGCATGGCAGGCAGAAGCCATGAGAGCACTGTTCTTGTAAGTTATTAATGCTGGAAATCTCACTGACCGACTGTCATCCTTGTGACTCACCTCTGCTTGTCCCTAAATTTCAGAAGTAAAGCTATATTCAGGAAATTGTACTTGCATTTTTGCCCCTTGCAGAAGAAGCAGCCCTTTCACATTTCAGATGTTATCCAAACCTCTGGAGGAGTTTCTGATCTGAGAAACCACCCAACTCTTCCACTTAATCCCCCGGGACAGAAACAATCTATTGTGCTGAGTAGGACCTTGGTTCTGTAGTAATGTGATATGATTACATGGAAAGGGATAATACCCTTTCGTAGGACTCCTGAATCTTCCTATTCTGTAACAAGGATATACCCTATTACTAGAGGATAATTCAGAAGGGCTTCTGTTACATTTTATGGGAGCTTTCCATGAAGTTGTGTTCTCTTCCTTCCTTTTCCCTGCAGAAATGCAGTATCACTCCAGATTGAGTCCATCCCTCAAAATATTTAAAATTAACTGGATGGCTTGCATGATCTGCAGTGGTCTACGGTACCTTCATTTAAATCTGACTGAGAATGGGAGGAAGTAGCCAGCCATTTCCCAAAATACAAACTTTTCTCATAGCCATCACAGGGCTTTTAAAGGGTTTAAATCCACATCACAGGAGACTAATGCCACTTATAGTACTAGGTGGTTCCCTTTTTCATTCAGGTAGATGTGAGATCTTAGGATTGTGTAAGATCTGAACACTACTTCTAGAAGTGATTCTTCCATGTTAATTTTCAGGTAGTCACACTAGTAAGGAAATGCCAATATTCATGCTGTATCCTATACAACAGGCCAGTTCCTATAGCTTTTTGTATGTTCAACCCATCAGCTGAACTATTTCCAGGCACATGAACAATAAGAAGGGGTTTTTTTTGTTTGGGTTTTTTTTTCTGATTTCTAACACATGACCATCTGATTTAAATTTGATACTATAGATGCAATATAGTTACTGATTTTTCCTACCTCTCTTTACATTATGGAATGAAAATGCTGTTTTCCAGGTTTTCTTGCTGTATCTTCTTCTAAAGAGCCCAAGTTTGTGTTTAGGTGAACTTGTTTCACATTTCATGCTTTATTGGTGTTTTGCATAATTTTAAGTAGATTTGAGTTCACAGAATTCTGTGAACTCTAAACCAGACATTCTAATGATTAGTGAAAAGGTATCAGGGCAAATTCTCTTATGGACTGTGGTCATTATCATCCAAACCCAGACCTCAGAATTGAATATGCAGACCTACAAAGATCGTGCAAATGCCAACAAAGTTTTCAGGTGGTATTGAGTTGGTTTGGAGGCTCTTCTTGGATTCTACTTCCCTGCTGTCTGCAGCATGAGAAAAAGGGCCAGGCTGAAACTGTCCTTTACCAATTTTTGGGTATGGTTTTAATTTCTTGGGGCTGAGAGCTGTAGCTGGCATTAGATTGCTCTGACCGAGTATAGGAAATCAGAACATAACTGAAACGGGAGAAGGATTAGGAGGATGGAAAAAAGGGAAGGGACACAACCACAACCCCAAAACAGTTCCTACTGCATGCAATTCAACCCATGCCTATTGTGCTTAGCTGCCTTTTCCCATGCACTTGTTTTTGATCTACAGCACACGCGACGGTGGTAACTACTAAAACCAAGGGAACATTTGCAAGCTATCAAAGGAGGTGGAGTCACTCAGGCAACTGGAAAGGGAAACTCTGCTATTTCTCAGGATATTTATAGAAGGGTACCCCCACTGCCATTTGTGCTTCAGGGAGGTCCTTCCCTTGATTACTGATAGTGTGTACTTTAGCCATGTGTGGTGCAGCAGATTGGGCTCAGTACTGTGAGCCACAGTTCCCCTTTCCCAGAGCTTCCTTTGAACTATGCAGCCCTACGCAATAAACTTATGTGTGGTGCTGGGCTGGCCCACCCAGAGAGCGAGATATTTCTTGGACGCTGTCTTCCACTTCCCTATGGCAAGCTACTGTGAAAATGCTTTGGTAGGGTCTCTGCGTCCACACTGCTTCCCCCTTCACTCCTCACCCCAGCCTGCCCATGGGAGGCAGACTAGGATGATCCCAGCCCAGGCAGCACCTTTTACTCAGTGTTGTCTCTGATTTGGGACCTTTGATTACTGTCCCACTCCGTGCGGACTGCTTGCAAGGCAGGATGGTCGGTGACAACATCACATTTGCCCAAAGCTATTGTTTCAGCTTTTGTTTTTAATTGCAGCATTCTCAATAGCTGGCCTTTTTTCCTTTGATTATGAGAGAAACAGGGCTATGTTCCATGAGTTTTGTTAGTGATGGTGCCTTTCAAATCTCTAGCCTGTTCTCAAAACAACAGTTGGAAAATACTTTTCAGGTCCCTCTCCCCCAAAACAGCTGGTGCATTTTCAAAGACTTTGGTTTAAGATGAGAGAGGGAAGGGAACACCAGAAGGGGTGAGCAAGCCCATCAACTCTCTTATCCAAACACACTGTCATTCCCATGACTGATGGGGTCCTTGGCAAAACTCTGAAAGGCTTTCAAACACACTCTGTTCTGGGGTGGTGTGAGTTTCAGAGGGTCATTCTGGCAGGTGTGACTATACACAAATTAAGTGTTAGCTCCCTGAATAAGTGCTGACTCCAGGAAGATAACAAGTACAATTTTCACAAGTTGCTACCTTTGAGTAAAGCAAATTGTCTTAGAGCTTAGGGATATTCAGGAAAGACTCTTGAGAACCTTACAGTTCACTAGGCACCAAGCATTATGTTTAGTCATTTACTGCATCTGCCAATAAATATATGCTTCACACCCAAAACTGTGAATGTATGTTTTTATTCTGTGGCTTTAAAAAAACAGAAAAAACCTTCACTGCACATTCAAAGTAAAATTTTAGTCTGGTATCCAGGAAAGCATCCTGTTTGCTCAAAAACATCTCCAAGGACTAGCTTATCAGCAGGAAGAGGCTTGTGATATAGGTATCTTTCCACTGAGAAGAAAAAAAGACCTAACTTCATATTACTTTAAAAGAGTCCCAAACTTGAAGAGAAGCAGCCTTATGTCCATTGTTGATACAAGACAAATAGTTGATACAATACAAATCTAAACACAAATGTGACTCAATTTGACAATTTCAAATACACTGTTAAATGGAAAGGTCAAATAATTATGCACACCTTTTAAACTGAACTCTCAGGTTTTAGGTCCATATATTAGAAAAACGTGTTATTCTAGTGTTTTCTTCTACTATGAACTATGACTAAAAGTGTGTTATCAGCCTATAAATGCACTGCCCCAACACCTGTTTCAATGTCAAACAAAAGCACTTCCTTCTGCTTCCAAAAAGTGAGTCACCATCTTTTTTCTAAGTAATACTTTGCACATACAGCATCTTCCACCTAAATTTCCAGAAGTGGGAAAAGTCTCCCCATACCTTTGGGAGAACAGAAAGTGTGAAGGGAGGAAGGGAGAATGTGTTAGGTTCCCAGTGACCTAGGGAAAGTCAGAGCAGATGTAAAGAATCAATTCCAGTTCATCCCTCTGCTAACGTGTTGCTGTAACTATTAAACCTTACCCTCCTCATATTAGTAACAGTAAGTCAGTGGAGAGTTACCCACCCAACTTGTGGATCTACTTGGAAATATGCTTTTTCTGTGTTTTCCCAGGGTTCTCTGGAGAACAATAGACTCGTACATTTTCTTTGGAACTGGCATAGGCGAGTTGAAGGAAGAAACCCCAAATACTGTGTGATATTCATGGGTCTATACATTTGGTGGGGCTCTTGGTTTTGCCAGCAGGCAGATGGGTAGAAATCAAAGACTCTATTCAGTCACTGTACAAGCTTTGTGGCTGCTTCCGGACGAAATACTCTGGGAACTTGCCTTTATACTGGAAAATGCTGGAATTAATTTTGCTTTTACAATTGCACTAACCATGGTCAGTGCTTCAACCCCTGTCACTGAAGGACAAGAGAAATTTTTGTGCCATGGATGAGTCAGATTTGTCATGCACAAAAATCTTGCTCTTGGCAGATCTTCATAATCAAGTCCATTTCTCGTTATCAGGGATGCTGCAGTATTGTTTCCACCGCTTTGCCAGCTGCCTCAGATCCCCGCCTCTTTAAAAGTCCCAACTAAGTTGTCACAGGGGCCCAAACTCCTGCACGTGTCTAAGATTGGAACATTTTAGCACTTTACAGCCTACTCAAATTGGGTCATTGTGCATATGCCTCTGATCTGCCCTGCCACATGAATCACCCTTTAAATGAGAATTCTTACTTACCATTATACCACTTTAATGCTATAAAGGCAACTAGATGTTCCATTTACAACAGGTTCTGAATCCTGGCCTTGAGGATCTCATTGTGGTTTTAATTTCTTGAATACTTTTGTTTTGAATATATTGTCAGTGATTGAAAATGTATACAGGGTGGGAAGGGGAAAGACAGCAGAAGAGTCACCACATTACATAGCTTGTGAAAGGCTGGAACAGGGTGGCTGCTGTAGAACAATGCACATTTAGGAAGGCACAGAGCCTGTGCTGGCAACTTTAGGGAGCTTTAAAGTAATGTGGGTATAATATGTCCCCAGCATGAGGCTGCATTACTCTGCCAGAGTACTGCAATGGAGAATTACTGCCAAAGGGTAAATGCAGAAAAGTTCCCATGTTGCTATGAAAAGCAGTCATAGAGGATGCTTTGTTGTTGCAAATACGGGAGGGATAGGGCTGATAAATGGAGGAAATTACTCTCTTCTACCACCCCTGCCCCTATATATGTCGACAGTGCTGTCTTTATGGTCCTTTTATAGAAAATGGAGAGAAATCAGCCCTCTGCAGGAAATACTAGACTATTTCAGAACCTACTTTAAAAGGGAGTGAGTCATTCCCTACTCCACACTGTACATTGACTTGATAGCTACTGACTGTAGAAAGACTCTGGAGTGACTAACTCATGGGCATATGTCTACATTGTAAACTTTACCTGACTGTAGTCAGACCGATAAAATCCCACCCAAAATAACTCAGCACTGCAAGGACAACTTCTAGTGTTGCTTCATATATCTCTTAACCTCCCTGAGTCTTTTCATAGGGAGAGTCTTTGATGCCAGCATGGCAAATAGTATTTGTATTGCTTTAGGTCTTTGAACTGGGCTCCATGGCCTTTCCATAGGTCTTCATGAACAGATACTCCGGTGGCAGAGGTTGAATGAGGAAAATATTTTATAAAATACATACACACACACATATATATGTACAGATACGTAGACGGAAAGTCATATTTTTGTTGTCAGTTTGGAAAAAGGGTTGTAAATATGTCAGTACTTGATTAATAAGAGCTCATTTATTCCTTACTACTTCTTATTAGTGTCATTATCTCAGGGAGACAGCACAATGTTAACACTGCATGGTAATACATGGATCCAGTGTGAGTCAAGGGTCACAAAAAGCAAGAAGAGCAGATTAACACTGAGTCTGAGTGTGATTTATGTAAAATTAGTAAAACCGAAGCACTGATTCTTGTCACTTTACATATACGACTACTAAATTTCTGCTAAACTAGTTCCTTATGTGAGGCATTTTCCTTTCTGACACTGAATATGGTTTGGTCATGAGTTACCATTCTAGAGTTCATCGTACTGTATTTTAGGCACTTGTTAATTTACTGTAAAGCTTTAATTATGTAATACCTCTAGTTTATTTGGGGGGAAAAAAAAACCAAACAAAAAACCAACACAACAAAACCCCAACTAATGCCCTCCCCCACAAATAAAACACCCAAGAATGTGCAATTTAATTGATTAGATCTAAAAAATCAGTTAAGTGGTAACAGCATTATAGCTATTCTTTTCTTCCTTGTTGGGCAGTTGGCTAATAGGTTGGATTGCTCTGAAGATTGTTCCCAAATATTGTTTTTGATCTGTGGCAGAAATCCAAACTAAACTTACATGTGTTTCTAGTAATGTAGTAGTACAGCGATTGCTGAAATGAGGGAAATATGTTACCTAAACTTGTTATGCACTGCAAAGCTAAGCTGAAGCCTACAGAAGATGATGGGGGTCAAACCTCCGTTAATTTCCTTTTGCACTCAATTTAATTTTCTTCATCAGGGTAGGCCTTCAGTATACTAGAAGTAGAGTGGGTTTTTGTTATAAAAGGGGATGTTATATTAGAGTTTCTATTCACTGAATTGCAGGAGGAAAGGGAGTGGGGCAAATAAATAGTTTGTGAAGAGGAAATTCTACAGAGAATCAACCTTAGAAATAATGAAGTTAGGTGGAGAAACATTTGCCAACGTTCCTATAGCAGACCAAAATATCTGAGCCTCAAGGAGAGGTGTGAGGAGCAAAGAGGGCACAGAGGAAGGAAAACACAGAAGCAGAGGAAACAGGCTGTTTGGAAGGTTGTTATTTTAAAATGGCCTCAATACCATGCTTCAAAGAACAATTCAGTGTTAATATTAAAAGAAGGAAATAAAAACACGCAAAGAGTGAGAAATTAGGGTGAGAATAGTTTCTTCTTGCTCTTACACGTCATCTGCTTCTGTGAAAATACCTACTTTCTGGTTTATTTAAATATGAATGTCTACCCTGAAAAGCACCTAACAATGACTTTGCTCATAAGCCTAGGCAGAGACTTTAATAGATGTTAATAATTTATATGGCTTTAGTGAAAGCTGTCATTGTTTAGATCACATACAAACAAAAAGCATTGCTATCACCTGTCATAATACCCTATATTGTTGTAGGTTAAGATAAAAGTCCATTAGGGTGATTGGCTGACTCACTGCAAGAATTCAAAAGGCTGTTTATCTCGATTAGTTAAAGACCTGTAATTACAGCAGTTTGACCTCGAGGAAGGTAATTACTCCACAAAAGCTCTCTACAGGAAACCAGACATTAGCCTTGGCTAATTAGCTTGACATTCACAAGCTGCCTGTATCAGAATGCAGATGGTTTGGCAACACCAGCATGCAAGCAGCATGTACAAATGCCCCATGAGCAGCCCCCAGAAAACCAGCTGCCAGTCAGTGATGGCTAAGAGTGAAACTATTTTCTTGATGGCTTTTATAACTTGCTTTACGAAAAACCCTTTTTTGCAGAGACAATTTCCCATGGAGGAAGAGGGAAGAAGTGGATGGCAGCCTGGGAGACTGACTCAATTTATTATGGGAAAAAGTAAATGAGGCTGGTTCTGTAAACTTTTCTGTTATTCCAGGTCCTTCTGACAGTGATTATTCTTCTCATGCCTATTGGCACATTCTTCAATCCTTCCTCTTTCCAGTGTCTTACAGGGTTTATATTTAGGATGCAGTAGGCTCCCTGCATATGGTCCAAATACATCTCAGCAACAATCAAAGAAAAAAATAGCATTCAATTTACGCTAAAAGTTGCATCATTTGCACACAAAATAAAACTGAGTTTTGGTTTGAATTTACAGTTCCAACTTCCATAGACACATAAATAATGATTCAATTAGTCCTGTAGAGATGTTTTAATGTATACTCAGCATATAGCTCAAAATAAGCTCTGAGTTCACACTTTTTTAAGAACAGAGAATTTAGAATTATTTATTTAGTGTCCTTCCCAAGTGACAGCCAAATTTTAACCTATATTTCACTTTTTTCTTCAACATATTGCATATCTAATTAGGTTGTAGATCTGGTGACGTTTGTATAATGAAAGAAAAACTTTGTTATTTGATGGCATGGCAATGTATGGTGGGCCTAGACACTGAAACATTTCAGTAAATGATCAGCCTGTGAATTTGGGTGGTAGCCCAATGACCCACATCAGCCACCAGAATGCCTTGGCCTTGCTCTGAAGGTATGGTGAGAGATGAGAGTCACTTACTCCTCTACATATTCAGTGTGCCCCACCACACTCTTGGGGTGTCCACTTGGGGTGGCAGCAGATCCTGCCAGCCAGAGTTTACAGTGGCATGACGTATCACCAAGAAGGGCAGTCAGGAAACAGGCAGTTTGCCATATCTCTGGTTAAATGGTAAATGCTGATTTGCATCTGGATTAAACAGCAGTTTTGCCCAGACCTTGCTAAGATCCCACACCAGTGATGTCTCTTTCCTGGCTCTAACCTTTCTCCTAATGTCTTTGGGAAGCCTGACCTCAGCTTCACACATCTCTGCTCTGAACATTGCATACAATGGGCAAGTGGTCTGGTGGAAACAGAAACAGCACACCACTTCCTGCTGCCACTGGACAAAATTACCCTCTGAACCTCAGGGGAAAAGCATCTGAGAAGAGCTAAACTTGAAATTGCCCTAAACCAGCCATTCTCCTCCACAATTTTGCTGGAATACACCTGTGTCACACATAAACATGGTACTAGGATCAGATCCTATGTCAAAATCATCATATATGTTACTAGTGAAAGCGACAACCTTTAGAGAATTCATCTGCACAGTTGTGGTTGAAGACTTTCATGCTATTTAAAAAATATTTTTAAAATATTTTATATTGAAACAATATTTTGTGATAGGTTAGAATGTATATAAAGTTTTGAGGACGTTACTAGTAAAAATGTAGACACAGAAGTTCAAGCTATAATTAGACATATTCTTACAGCATGCCTAAAATTTATAATACAGTAGGTATCCTGGAGAGAAGCAAGATAATAGCAACACATAAATAATAGGTATACCTGCTTTTCCTTTTCATTGTTTGTTTTAAAAATGTTTTATTCAATGTCAGAATATTATATTATCTCAAATGCAATTTTAAAAGCAAAATGTTACAATGTCATTTTGTTCTTCCTGACACAGACATTTTTTATGATGGAAGACATGCTCTTGCAAATCAAGAAAGGATCCAAAAGAAGGATTAGTCAAAAAAATGGAGTGAGTTATTGAAGTGCTGGTAAATGAGTATCCATGGGTGTTGCTGGGGAACATTTCTGCCTGCTTCTTCTGCCTCTCTCTGAACCTTACAGTGTTTAGCTTTCCATCAGCTAAACCACTTTTGCTATGCCTTCTGCAAGTGTCCATAAACTTAATAGAAGAAAGGACTAGATTATCTTGCAACTTTTATGAGATGCAGATGAAATGGAGAATGGGGAAGAAGAAATCCCTCCTGTGGAGTTAAATATGTTTGTAGTCCTTTCTTTTAACTGTTTTTTTCCCCTCTGCAAGATGTGAGATGGATGAAGAATGCTGGAATAAATATTAACAAATATACTTCTCCTGTGTTTATTTGTCGTTCACTTATTTTCTAGTCTTGGCACAAGCAGTGCTTTATTGCTCAACTAACTGAGTAATATCTACATTTGTTAAGTGTTGTTTGAATCTCCCTAAAAGTAAAAACCAAAAGAAAATATGTATACAAAGGAAGTTTTTGTTGCACTGAAAAATGTCAACTAGCCCTGCGGAAGAATGTGCTAATCAAAGATTTGCTGATATGTAGGGAATCATTTCACAGACAAAATGAATGTTCTTTCTCTCACCATTCCCAACACCTACTCTTGCCCCAGATTTGCCTCTCTGTTATATTAAGGAATCTTTAGAAATGTCATTAAATTCTCCATTATGTTCACAGACATTCACAGCATATCTCAAATTTTATGCTTTTGCAGGCAGGTCTGGAATTGCCAGAGGCACATTTACATTGCTCCATGGAAGGCTATGGAAATGCTGTTATTGTAAAGGACAACAAAAAATGTTTCTACAAATATGTTAGCAGCAAAAAGAATCCCAGGGAGAATGTCTGTCCTTTAATAGATACAGAAGGGAATGTAGCCACCAGAGATGAGGAAA
>JAVJGG010000074.1:37288488-37312314 GCA_035590195.1 Aviceda cuculoides | reverse complement strand
GCAGGGATGATGGTTGGACTCAATGATCTTGTAGGTCCTTTCCAACCTAAATGATTCTATGATTCTATGATTCTAAGGACCTGGTCCTTGTGCCAGGCAGCTACAGTTTTCTGCTGAAAACAGTGCAGCACCACTAAACATGGTTCTGGTGGTGTGACACTGTCAGCACTATCAGAGCTAGCTGCTCTAAACCTGTCTCAGGTGTGTCTCATGATGTTCAACTGTTTTTTCTCATTATAACACAAATCAATCTCAGAGAAAATACCAGGATTGTAAAACGGATAAATTTTTACAAAAAGCAGCCTGTTCACAGCCCCTCTGAACCTCCCTTCCCAAGCATTTCTTGTCTGTTGTCTGTCAGAAATGTCTCCTTCCAAGGCCATACAGAGAGTCTCTCTGCTGGGGTACACATGGGTACACCAGTGCAGTCATAGGGCACTTTTTTGGGGTAGAGAGAAGATGAAGACCTTCACAAAACCCCACAGGAAGCACAGCAAAATAACTTCTTGTCTGCCCTTAATTCTGTCCCTTGCCTTAATTCTGACTTACTCTTGCCTTAATTCTCTCATGGCAATTCCCCTCGATGTAAGAACATCCTAAAAGTAAACACTCCTATGGCTGCTTGAGATTTCTGCGTGGGGGCCAAAAGTTAGGGGTAGCACTCAAACACCAAGTGGTGAATTCCTCCAAGCATGAAGCATTTCAGGAACGTGAAGGGGTAACAGAAGCTATGGAGGCTCAGGACTACAAAGGAGGACCTTGCGTAGATTCCTGATCTTCTAGGTAGCGTTGCCACATGTTACAGTTCCCTCACTTGGCCTCCAAATGCCATGCTTCCTGATGTATCCAGAATCATGCATGACACCCTTGCAAACACATAGACATCAACCCAGTCTTCCTGCAGGGCACTGAAAATCCACAGAGCAGGACTTACAAACTACAGTGTGTGCCAAGACTGGAAATTAATATGCTGGCGAAGGTAGCTTTTCCAATTTCTCAGTTCCATTCCCTGCCATGAAATTTCACAGGGCTGAGAACCATCCAAGCTGCCTCCAAAGCCTAAGGGACAGTATTACAGTGAAGTGAGAAAAGGACACATATCTACTCTCCCACTCCATGCAGCTATGGAGTTTAAGCCTACCTGCTTTCTAGATGCTCCAGCCCAGGCAAAAGGGGACAAGCAAGCAGCTGCTGTTTTCTAAACCCATTCAGTCCTTATTCTTGACAGTCTTTGCCAAAAAGGCTATCAAACATGGTGGTGGGGCATGGGGTGCTTGGGGATGAGGGAGGGAAGTTGGGTACAGCTTTTTTTCCTTCAGGAAATAGGCTAAATCCCAGCAAAGAGCCACTGGAACCAAACCAGTGACCCTGAATGTGATGCCTCCTAAGTCTGCTTTTGGAAAGGTAACTTGTTACGCATATGGGATGAAAAACTGTACCCTGGAAGAACACAAAAAGTAAATATTTAAAGGAAAAGAAACACAATGAAACAAATGCCTTGTGTTTATATTTCCATGGCTAGTGCCAAGTATCTCTCAGCCTGTTACCCGTCTAATGTTTAGTGTACCATATGTTTTTTAAACCAGTGGATTAAACTCCTTCATGGTTGTGAAAAACATCAGTGTATTTGTTCTGGACTTCCTCTCCCTGCATTTGCTGTTAATTTACAAGTTTCTCACATCTCCCTGACAATTTCTGTCTGTTTACATGTTTTAGATTTCTGATGGAATGTATATATTGCTCTTACTGCCACCCAGAATCTGTTGCCCATTATCCCCAGGAACATCAAATGTTGTTCAGCCGTGTTGTAGTGGACATTTGAAAACACAGGCCAGAAGTATCTGTGGTGTCTTTTCAGTCCCAAGCTCCTTGATGACTGCTCAGAGCACCATCTCCCTTCAAAGAGAGGAAGACTACCAGGTCTCAACCTTTGTTCAAAGCTCAGGAAAAGTCTTAATCTGAATCTTCTGAGTGAGGAAGAATGAGAACCAGAGACTCCTAATTCCAACCTAACCTCTCTCACAGCTATTTTAGCTGCATGCTTCACTTTGTGACATTTGATTGTCAAGCATCACATCAGAAGCCAGATAAGGAGCTGTTTTTTTGCACATCATGGTTTTGCATATCTCTGCACAGCCAGAGATGCACACATCTTCTCAGTCTCAGAAGCTCAACCCATGCAAACACAACCACCAGTGCCACCCATTTTTCTTCCTCTCAGTTCTCTGATCTGCCAAACAGAAAAAGGGGTTCTATTAACTCCCATTCATATAGGCCTATGAATTACACAGCAACACTAACACAAGACACAACTTTAAAACTCTTTAACGTTACTGATATCTGTGCTGAGGTTTAGGGAACTTGGTTGAAGCATAAGTAGTCTTTTGTGTGGTTTCCAATTCCCCTGGAAGCAGAAAATATGAAGCACAAACAGAAATGGAGTAAAAATTAGCAGAAGTGCTACCCTCCTTTTAAATGTATAAACAATTGGTGGCATGTTCATAATGACTTCCAGTAAATATTCTGGAGAATGTGTTTGTTAGTGAAAACCTGATTGGAGCAACAAGTATAGACAAATGACACATTTTGATTTGTAAATGTGATTGTTCTCTGCAGGAATCCCCTTGTCAGAGGGGCACTCACCCTCACTGGAGATGTATGAGTACACCACATGCAACATGCACGTCAAACATCACAAAATGTTTGGCTCTGGGTGCCTGTATAGAAGGAAGCTGGTCGAGAGAGGTCACTTCCACCGCTGAATAAACAGCCTTGCCCACACATTTCCTACGCGGTTGCAGGTACAGCGCTTGGGTGGGTGTTTGATCACCCCTGCTCTCAAATGTGGCTGGGCATCTCACATCAATAGGGAGCACGAGCCAGTCCATGAGATGCTGGGAACTTGCTCATTAAGGGTGGGAAAAACAATGAGGCTGTCGCTTTAAACCACAAGAGCAATCTTTTTCAGTGTTAGATCGTGGGCGAGAGCTCATTTCTGATGTGAGGGCAAGCAGTGAGCTGTGTCTAAATATTCTGAAAGTGCATTAGTTTACTTGAAAAGAAAAGCTCTGACTCGGCTTATGCAATGTGATAAATGTTTGGGTGTCACATTACCTAACCTGAAAAAGTCTGCATCTCTTGCTGGGAACCAAGGCAATGGGAAAAATTTCAAAAATTCATTGTTTCAAGTAGGAAAACAAAGTGAACTCTTTCTCACAGATTGTGGCTGGGAAGAATATTAACTGGTGCTCAGCTACTCATAAGTGCTTAGTACTAAACTCCCATTGATTTCAATGACATGACTGCTTCCTGTGGGAATTAGACTCCTGAATTTTTTTAGTGAGCTGGTCTATCTTTCTTGTAGCCTGAGCCTTCAACAGAATATGAGGCATCAAAACCTGTTTTCACATAAGCACTTTGGTTTGGCTTTTTTGCTGCTGCCACCCAGCAATGACTGGGAAGTGTCCTGTTTTAACTGTTAGTTAAAATCCAGAGCCGAGACTGACTGACAAGTCTCAATGATACGTCAGTGCCTAGCTCCCATTGCTTTCCAGAGCAAACAGCAGCCCACATGCCTCTGTTGAGCTGCCCTGCTCAGCCTGGAGTGTTGCTTTCCATCAGATGGATGAGAAATAAGGAGGAAACCATCTTGTCCAGACCACATCAAGCTCAAAGCCCACTGCTGACTGATTTAGGCTTTCCTTTCTTCTGCTTTGCATGCCTTCTGTCAGTAAAAGATACAGCAGCACAGCTCCTTTTTTGGAAGAAAGTCTGAACATAAAGCCAACTCTTACTCTGAACTCCAGAGTGACAAAAAAAAGATCTCAGTGATCTCTGGATGCAACAGTTATAGAGCAGACACAGTGCTGCAGCATTTAGCTGGGCAAGTTTCCCACCCAGTGTGAGATCTTTCTTCTAAATAATCTTATCTCAGTGTCTGTGATAGATAGGACACAACTAGGTACAAATCATAGCAAGAGAGATTCATACCTGATTTTAAGAAAGCATTTCTAGTAGAAGGGCTGGTGAAGCACTGACAGGGATAGGGGGGGAGATTGGGACTTCCCTGTGCTGAAGGGTTTTAAGAATGGGTTTGGCAAATGTCAGGCAGGAATAACATAATTCTGTGAGATATTTGAGTCTTACCAGACTTCTCTGCCTATTACTGACCTTTTCAGAAGTAAGCCAAGTAAAAATCTCCTTTACTCTGTACCGCTAGGCAGGGAAGGACTAGGGCTTTGGGGGAGGAAGAGTGTCCTCTAGTCGCCAGACAACAGATCCTGTCAGCCTCATGCCAACTCCAAGCACCACCAGAGCCCAGCTCCCAGAGCTGCCAGAGCAGACGCAGAAGCCGGACTGCCGCCCTTTGTGCCGAGGATGCAGGGATCGGCCTCCCTCACTGCCCACATGTGTCTGCAGTGCCACGGCCACAGCTTTCACCGGGGTGAGCCCCAGTGGTGGCCCCCGTGTTATCGTTAATGCACATACTCACATTTAAGGAAGAAAAAGGCACCTTCAGTCTAGACAGTCTCCACACCTTCCTAACACCCTTCTCCCCTGCTGGGTCCGGACTTCCTCTGAAGAGATGTGTGGAGACGGGGGATGCCTATCTCAGTCCAAACACATGTACGCGCACACGTTCGAAGAAAGTTCGCAGCTGGGATATTAGACTATCTCAGCCTCCAAGGCTGCCTCATAGGAACTCCGGGCAAGGAAATTGCTGTGAGGTTGCAGGTGGAGCATGTTTGTGTGGTACGGTGGGAAGGAGCTGTACATTGTGCGCTTCTGCATAGAAATACAGACTATGTCCTGAGAACACAAGTGTTGGCATCTTCTTTACAGAACAGCCACGGGAATGTAAAAGTTGTTCAAAAACTAGATAGGCAATGCCTGGTCAAAGTGCTGTCCAGAGAAATGGCAGGTGTTTGTTCTCATGGGACCTCTTCATGTCACAGCTCGCCTGAATATTAAAAGGGAACATTTGTGTGTGAAGGGGTAAAGAAGGGTCAGGGTCACATTGTTCTTTGCTCTCTTTGTTCTGTTAGAACAAAGCAAGGAGTCAAACTTGAATCCACAGAGCAGAGTGGCAGCCAAACTGCGTGCTTGGGAACCTGTTTGCATTTGTAACTAGCATAGTGTTAATTAAATTGAAATGGATTCACAGGCATAGTTTCAGTGCTGGTTTGTTTTTCTGTAAAACTTTGTTTCAGGGAAAGGAGGGAAAGAGGAGAGAGGTTCCTTTTGTGCGTGCGTATGGCAGTTTAAGCACAGTTACTTAACACTCCAGCCTTCTCTGCATGCATGGTGCAAATAAAAAAAAAGACAATTCACAGTCCAGAATATTATTAGAGTTCTCATAGTAACCATATTTTAGCTTTGCTTTTTCACCAGAAATTGTACAAGGAGTAAAATAGGATAGTTACACTGTCAGTAAAACTTGGGGTTTAGAAAAATTAAAATGTATGATTCCTATGAATAACAGCTCAAAATTTCAACTGGGATTAAATTACATGTTATCTCATTAGTATTCGACATCACCGTTACAGCCTTCACTTGCAGCTCTGCCCTGTAGAGTGCCTGTGTGAACATAGCATTGAGCAGGCTCTATGTTTCTAAGCCAATCTATATCAAGTTAGTTCAGTGATACACACACAGAACAGACTTTTTGCCTGGTGCTCTGCTACCAGTCTGTGCTTGCAAAGCCAAGCGATATACACAGCACGTTTGACATCAATCTGTGAGACACACAAGAAGCACACTTCCTTTTTTTAAAGTCATTCTCCAAAGCAGAGCTGAACCTGATAAAAAAGCCCTTTTACTGAAAAAATAATAAAGAAATATATTGCTCAAGTAGGGAGAAAGATGACATTTATATATGCTATGAGATGGCTAGCGCTGCTGTGTTTATAATGCTATTCATGTCTGGTTCAGCTGTGAGGAGTGCTATATAAAGTCAAGGGACTTGTACTACTCTGAAATGTTCAGAGCAAAAGCCAGGGCTCACACATCAGGCTAGAAAGGCTGGCTCCAGAGCCACTGTCCTGCTTATCACTAAAGCTATGGACCAGCCAGGTCACTCTACAGCTCTGATTGCACCCTAAAGCCAGGAGGAGCTGGGAGATGGTGCAGGATCTGGCCTCTGGGAAGGGACAAGGGCTTCTGCCTCTTGCTGAGTCTTTAAATGAGGTGGAGAAGGGAAGACATGTTTCCATGCTTGATCGGGAGAGGAAGTTGCCAGTGCCACCAAGAGACAAACTTGGCTGAGAACAGGAATAAAAAGCACTCACCATTTCCATAGTAAGGACCTGGTCACTGGGAACAGCAGTGTCTCCCCACTCTGAAGGGGCTGAGGAATGGGTGTGAATGACTGGCTGTACCCTGCCTTTCCCAGGCTGACTGTTAGATGAGGCTTAGTACAAAATACAGAAGCCGAACTGGCTGCAAAACATGACATGCCTGCTCTGAAATGACATTTTGCTCAACCTCTTATGGACACATTTATGTACATGTGGTCTCTTGCTAAAAACACTGAGCATTCAGAGTTTAGTTTATAACATACATGAATGTCTTCTTGAAAGGAAGGATAGTGGCTGCCTTGAAACTAAACCAACTCGCTGCCTGTTGCATTGGGAGGGATGTTGAATCCAGCTATTTGTAATCACAGCAGTGGAAGCCTGACTCCCATAGCTGGTATGATTCCAAAAGGCTTTAAAATGCTTTGGGCCATATTATTTGGTATGCTTTCACTTATTTACACTACTTTAATTATGCCAGTAGTGGCTTAACCTACCACCTGAGGATTTTTTCTGCATGAGGGAATCTGAGAGCAAGATTTTCTTTGTGCCTTTTGTTAGAGTTTTGAAGTTCTGTATTAAATGAATTTTTTTTTCTTTTTTGTGGATCCCTTTTTGCTTTGATTTTTTGCTTCAGTCAAAGTAAATGCAACTGAAATATTAAACTTTGCTTGATTTGAGGGGGAGGAGGAAGGAGAGAAGTGAACTCAAGAAACCACTTTATTTTTCCCTGGGAGCAATAGGTCTTTCCTTCCTGTGATTTCAAAGCTTGCCTAAAATTTGCTGAAATCTTTGACAAATGCAGGATGTGCTTTGGTTTCATAATGAAATATACAGCTAGGATTTTGTAAAGTTGAAAGCAGGCCCCCAGTAACTGCTAAAGATGCTGCTATCAAGCAGTCATGATTCTCCCGTCACTTTCTGTGCTTGCCCACTATGTGCCTAAATTTGACATTAAACTGATTTTACATTGCCTATTTGTAGAAGTGAAAAATAACTCCGTGGTGACAAGACCCCCTGTTGAGGATTGTGGGAAAGTAAAGAAGTTGAATGGAAGGATAGAAATGAGTCATACTTCTAAGGGTTGGGGGTTCAGGGTTTGGGGGTGGGATTTTTGCCTTTTGTATGAGTTTCAGATGCAAACTGATGGAGTTCATATGGTGGCAAACACTACTGAACTCAGGAGAAACTCAGATCTAAGAATCTGCCCCTATGTTTTGAATCTTGGTCCTTTTGGGAACAGGAGACGCAAGTGGTATGATGAGACACAGTGTGATTTGCGTGGGCCTGGGGTTCAGAGAGCAGATTTCCAGTAACCTGTTTGTGCTCACTGCTGCCTCTCTTGACAAATTCCGGCAGCTGAGCCCTCCCAGCCTGTGGGCTTAGCCTTGTTGCCCTGCTTGTCTAATTGAGAGGTGCTGATAACTGTGAGAAGTGTCTTTTTCAGATTATTTATGAACAATTTTATTGAGAGACTAGGGAAATCAGTGAACCATCACCACAGCTCGCTGTGGCTAACTCATGATTTATGACATCTTCACTGAATCCAGCACTCCTGGAAGCCAGTTTTGCTAGGCACCCTACAAAAACATTCAGTTTAGCATTCCTGCATTTGCAGGATGCATCTAATGACAGAGTTCATCTATGCCTTACCTCCTATTGTGGTTGATGTTCATCAATCCACTCTCAAAACAGGTGAACATGTTTGAGGAGGAAAGCAGAACCAATAGAGGAAACCCTTGTGATCTGTCACCTTTCAGTATTTTCCCCTTAATTAATTTTGTTTGCACAATGAATAGACAAGCAATTTCTCCAGAAGTGGTGTTTCAATGAGAAACTCTATTCCCAGGTAGCAGATAGGCACAAAGACTAATGTGTGAGGAAGTAATTTAATTTATTAAATCACTGTAGTTTCAGCGGTGGACAGGGGGAAGGGAAGACACATAGACAGAGGGAGAAAATAATGCAAATGGTGATTTCAAAGAGGAGTTACTGGAATTATTCTGATTTGCCCTGATTCATTCTCACTGACTATGTAGAGTCAGGGATGGCTAGCCAGCTGATTTAGGTAATGGGGTTTCTACATTTGGGTGACATGAATACCCAGAGATTCACCAACAGAAGCATATGAAAAACTATATGCTGTGCCAGCCAATGTGAAAAGTTCCTATTAACTCTAGGGACAATCTGTATTGTAGCACACATCTGTTTTCCCTGCTGTAGCTTAACATAGAGATAGAAAAAAAAGGCAGTGGGGATGCAGTAAAACACAAACTAAAGCTGTTCACAGTCTTGCTTGTGCACCCTTGACGAAACAGGTGCAGATTCATGGTCTTGCACCTCCCTTCTACACCAACTACATGCCCTGGCCTAGAAAGGAGGCAAGCCAACAACAGGGCTTCAAACAATATTCCTTCAGTTTTGCTGAAGCTGACTACTGACTTGGAACATGAAAGGTTCATTTGGAAGAAACAAGAAAAACCAAAGTATCCTGTGACAGCCATTTCCCAGATTCTTTTTTTTTTTTGAAAGAGACAGGAAAGATGGTTTCAAAATCACCTCCACCATGGACTTCCCATCAGAAGGCCGAGTGCTGACAGGGTGCTGGGGACTCTAATGACACCATTTGGTCACTGATTATTTGTAGGCTGGGGCTTAGTGGGTGGCATCGGAGCTCTCTGTGAACTTTTTCATTTTGTTGTTGCTTTTGGCTGTTGTATTCTTCTTTTTTTTTTTTTTTTTTTTTTTTCCCCTCCTGTTCCCTGGAGTGGCAGGGAAAGGGTGGTGGTGGGAGGACACAGCATTCACAGCTAGCCTGAGACACCGGCCAGTTTATTTACTTAAACAACAAACATCCAACATGCCAGGAGAGCAGTGACAGAGGGCAGTTCCTGAATGGGATGAGACAGTATGTCTTCTAAAGCGCCCACCCACGTCGCCTGAAAGGGTTTAGCGGTGCTGACTCCTTGTGAGGAAATGACAGCTTGTGTGTTCAGAAACGTCACAAGCTACCCAGCAATGTGTGTGATGTGAGGATCTCACAAGCTGTTTGCTAATGGCCAGAGGCAAAACTCTGCTTATTTTCTCTTTATTTCCTTCACCCCTCTGTGTCCCCCTCCCCCGGCCCCCTTTTGGGGGCTGTCATTCTTCTCACCATCCTGTGTGCAGCTGGCATTAAGCAGCAGAGCTCATTCTCCATCAGATGGAAGGAGAAGGGGGTTATATAAACAAACAGAACAACAAGAACATTTCTAGGAGCAACATCAAACCTGACCTTTTGTTTTATGGCAAAAAGTAACAAAGATGTTCTTGGGAAAACAGCTTCGCTGAGAGAGGAATAAACACGAACCCTTGAACTGTTGTGCCTGTGTGTAGCTGACCAAGCAGTGCTTTGCTTTCTTACCAGGGCTCTGAACTCTGCTGGACTATAAAAACTTACATTGTCGTGGTCATTCTGTAAAGGCTGGTAACCTCAGAACCCAGCTGAAATGAAGCAAAACAAATCTTTTGCTATCTGTTGTTTTTCTAGCAATCCTTGAATTGGATTTCTGCTGACAGCTCCTCAGCATGGCAACGTATGACACCAGTGCTCTGTGATCCCTGCTGCTTGCCTGCTGCTTTTCCAAATTGAAGCAAAGGTGTTGACTTTGACCTACAAAGCCCTGAATGGTTTTGGACTTTCCTACTTGATTTTCCAGAGGTGCCCCAGATGCTATGTTTAAAAGAGAGTGATGAGACAAATTTCTCATTAAGGATGCTTGATGGATGGCATAAACTCCTCAACATCCACTCCAAAATATTCTCATGAACCCTGAACATGGAAAAAGCTTGCAAAAGAGTAAGACATTTCCTCTGAGTCCTGTCACAAGCCTGATGAACCCTTGAAAGAGGACCAGGGAATCTAGAAGTTTAGTCCTGGGTCTTCTAAACACCAACTCAGCAGCTCTGGTAGAGGGGGTTTTAAGTGCTTGGATACTGGTAATGAAGTACCAATTTCAATTCAGTTTCTGCAGCACTTGAGACACTCATTTCCTGAGTCACAGGGAATGAAATTAATTTCATCTAAGTTCAGGTGCCTAAAATTTAGATATCAACATTTATTATCTAATTAATGAGTGCTTATCACTTAATACTGCTGCATTTAGACATTAGTTGATATGAACTATTAGACTGGACTTCGTCAGCAGTAAATGGGCAGGAATTTTTGTGACCTATCTAGACATCTACCATGGGATTAGAGGACCCATGCCCCAGAACTTCCCTTTTCTCTTCACTGATTAAAGAAAGTGTCAGCAAATAGTCATATGCATCTGAAACTCAATTACCTAAATAAACTTAGATAAATATCAGACAGTGATCACATCAAAATTATTTTTTTACCATTCTCTTTTAACTAAAATACCTTTCTGTGGTACATATTCTTCTTTATGACTGCTTACTAACACTGTGTTCTTTCTATCCACAACTCAGGTTGGGATCAACAGCAGTGGTTAGCTGTCTTATGACCACACACCACCTAGAGAGCTTTTTGGATCTGGACTTTACTACCCTAACTCACAGTTTACCTCATCCACTTTTGTCTGGTTGGCCTTGGCATTAGACGAAACCATGTGCAGACATCCCCTTCTGTTCCTTATTCTTGTGAGAATTGGACAAACTAAAGCTCATTCTCAAAGTACACATTCTTTGGCAGTTTTGAAATCTACTAGAACAGAAGCAGCAGCACCCACTTGCACCCCGTGTTGTTAGGGGTCTGGTGAAAGCAAGTTCTGAGGTGGCATCAGAGCACAGCTCACCAGCCTTCTCTGAGAGGGGCACTTCTCTCTCTGTTTTTCCCACAAAACACTGCAGCAAGCTAGTAAATACTTGGTGCATCTGCAGCAAGCTTCACAGATTATTCATGTAATACAGTTTTAACAGGGGGATCCTAAATTACAGAGAATGATGTATTTGGAACAAGGAAGGCCAGATTTCTGTGCACCTATGTACACCTGCAGTTGTGAACCTGTTTCTTTCCATGTGAGAACCACAACTCTAAATGAAATAAATGGAACTATTTGAATAAATGGAAAAGCTGAGCTCCAGAACTTGGGACATGCAGAGCTGATCCTCTGCACTCTGACCAGGCCATGAAATCACATAAGCATATGATTATTTGTAAAACATACCTATCTACTCCAAAGATATTGCTGTCTGTCTGACAGCAGTTCACTTGTACTGTTTCACTGTGTCAAGCAGAAGGAGATGAATTCATATGGAACCTCTCCAGGTGCTGTGAGGACTCCCTTCTCCATAGGGAGCCATGGCATAATGAAGACACAGCTACTCTGACACCTCTGTGGACTAGTCCATTATAAATGTTAAAGGTATACAAATACCTACATACACACTGAGAATAACTACACGTTCACAGAGTTCTATTGGCTGAATGAAGGTGATCAAAAAGTACTCTCCTTCTTGCATCTGGCTCTTCCAGAAGAGGTCTCAAAATAGACAGCATCCTTCCATTCCATGTGGAATAATGATAGCTTGCCTCTTTTGTCAAAACTGAGATATATCAGCAGACATAATCTCTCTTGGCCATGTCACTAATCTCTCTTGACCATGTCACTGAACACCATTTCCTAGATTGTTACCTGTCCTAGAGTTGACAACTGGTACCTGGTTTTACCATTAATCAACTTTCCCATTCTGTAGTCTCCATGCTGATCATATGCATAACTAAAGTGTCTGCCCGAGAGATGTAACCCTGCATCCCTCCCTGCACATAGGGTATAGCCCTATGTACTGAGAGATTAAAACTCTACTAATAGAGCATTTTGAGTCATGTACTGCTACTCCAGTTTGTGTTTCTTCAGTTGGTATTTGCTGTAATGGATGCTCTGTGGCTACTGAGTCTCACATAGCATCACTGAAGCACGGAGCTACTGCTAAATGGTCTCTTTAAAAAGGCAATGGTCATTTATAAACATTGCTACCTTGCTTTGGGTCTCTGAAAACATTTGCCCTGAACATTACACCATGCAGACAGTCTTAATGGTCAGATGGTTGAACTACAGTAAATACATGATTCTATGTTTCATTAATAAACCATAGCACAATCATTCCCTTGTATAATTTTAATTGGAGCATCAGACTCTCCCTGGGGAAGTGAGAAGAAAAGTCTAGTCCAGACTTTTGAACAGACATTCCTACTGCACTCTACCTGAGGGAGAAGACACTTGTATTATCTGACAAGTAATGACTGAATCTGAACAATTCATGCTTTAGGCATATGTTTTAACTGACAAATTTTGGCCCATTTGAAAGTCATCACATGAGAAGCAGTAGGAATCCTGTTTGTTCACAAACGTCAAGAAAATAACAAACCTCTAAGTTAGTACTGCCAGCAGCACACATTTTAGTTGTGTCAAGAGTATGAACCATTTAACAACACCTGTGCTTAAGGAGGAAAGAGGTGGGCAACTGGCACTTGAAAGCTTTTTGCACTTCAATAAATTATTGCCTTCTGCTCATACCAGCCAGGAGTAACAGAGCTTTTTGGAAAGTATGTTTTGGAAACAAGCGTTTGTCTCCAAAGTATCCCTGCATGCTTCTTGGTGCAGCTCTATCAGTGGACTTCTCTAGACAGTGTTTTGACTGCTGTGCTTCTTGAATTTGTGAGGTAGCCTGCAGCCCACATTATCTAAACCACATCACTTGTTTTCGAGCTAGAGTGGAAAATCTGACTGCAAAACAGTAGAGTAGATACAGACATAGATGATGAAGAGCTCTCCCATGTAATAAGAATACCCTTAATACCTTAATCCTAAAATATTTAGAACAAAATGAAGCAACATCATATTAATATACAAACTACTACTCAAGTGTGTGAATATATGATTGTAAAAATGACCTGTCAGGTGTTACTCTGAAGAGTTCAATGTGATAGAAAGTCTGCTGAAATCTATGTGGAATGCAGATGAATATCAATTGTCCAAGAAGCTCCAGGACAAACCAATAGTCATGATTTCAAATAAATTCAAATACCCAGTGATTTTTAGAACTGAAGGATATGCCTGAACTCTGGGTAATCTGAAATTTGGTTCCATTAAATCTGAACCATCTGAGATTACCACAGTGCTGTATTACCAATATCTCTACTATGCATTTACAGTATTATCAAATTCAGACTCTCCCATTCAGAGATACAGTCCACCCACCCCAGATATCTGCCAGAAGAGAAACCAGCTGTTTTCTGCTAAGAGACCTGCCACACATACTGATTTTACCATTCTGGATTGCAAGTTTTTGGCAGAGACTCATTGGGCATCATTAGCTTCACTGCAATTCTCAGAGCAATTCCTACACATATGAAAATTCTCCAAATGGGGGACCAGAGTATTTTAAGTGATGCAGGAAATTTTCCAGGGAATTATATTGCCTCAGTTACATAGAAGGTCAAACTAAATTATAATAACAGTCTCTCATGACCTTAAATTCCATAAAATCTAAATAAATCTGGAAATAAGTGCAGTTAGAGATGAACCACATTTTCAGTGAAGTTATTTTTTGCTGATGTTTACTTTCTAACAAGTAAGCTGGAATTCACAGTGAACTTGTCAAGTTGTCTGAGCCACACAGTGAAAAGCAAAAGTTCTATTAGACATACTAAATAAAAATTTGAGAAGTTTGCTTTGGCATTTTGAAGTTACATTCCAGTTAGAAATTTATCCAGCTTTATTTTACAAGAGAGAAAAATCTCTGAATGAGACTCCACATTTTGGGGTTAAACAAAATGCTTCATCCATTCTCTTCAACAACGCTTTTCCACCTTCCTGGTTTGCCTGTGATTGAAAACCCAACTGATCCTACAGGCGGACTATAGGAAGATGCAGTTTTTTAATGAAATCTGAAATTTGTTCTCAGGAACACATCCTGCCAGAGCACAGCAGTAGCAATGAATGCATGCACAGCAGCATGCCGATGAACCTCTGATTGCAGTCTCGGCAAGAGATGACAAGAATGCATGGTACCCAATCCAATGCACATGCCCTTTCAATTTGAGAAAGCAAGGCAACAGATGAGCTTAGACTGTATGAAGTGGAAATACATTGCACTCCACTGTATTTCTAATTTACTGACTCTTAGATAAAGGTGAATAGGATTGAGATTATAAGCATTTATATTCTTTTTGGTTTCTGTTGAAACAAACACAAGAGCTCCAACTTCTACAGAAAGTCCTGGGCTGTATTTTTTTAATTCATCATAGTGTTCAGTAGATAAAGAAATAATACTGAGATTAATCATCATATGGGACTGCAAACCATTTGTCTGCTTCAGGAAGCACACATAGTCCTCTTCTAAATTGCCACCCTACTGTGAAACCATGTACAGCCTTAATAAATGGGACTCCCATCTACGTCCCAATGAAGAAAAAAAAGATATAGGCAATGTCTCCCTCCACAAGCTATTTTAAAAATTGATCTATTCTGTGTCCTGTCTGACAGACACAATAATGCAAGTCTGTGAAAAACATGACAAAATTGCACACAGATAGACGGACCCACAACAGAGCACGTTGAACAGCTGCTAAACCTATAGAAGTCAACCTGTTTCCTGCACTGATTGTGTACGGATCTGAGCTTATTGAAGCCAGGGTGATTTGGAACAGCTTAGAGAGGAACTATTGACTGAAGACCCCTTTTGTATGGAAAACCATTGTTCGGTAGAATTTTATGACTTCACAGCTTTTTAACAAGAGGAATTTTAACACAGACAGTTTCCTGTGAGGTTTCTTTATGGAGTGGGTGAGCCGAGTTCCCCGTTTCTCCACAGATTAAGCTGTGTTCTAAGAAGCTTTCTCATCTTTCACCTGCTGGAAGAAACAAAATGCATAGCCTGGGTTTAGCAGTGCAAGTCCCGCATCAATCAATCCCACCCACCTGAAAAGAGGAAGAAGAATTGCCAACATAATTATTAAAGTTGTGATGGTTTTTAGAGGAGCTGCTGGTGGTTACCAGGGTATCTGTCTTCCCTGGCTAATAGTTACATTATCAGGAATCCCCTCCCTGTTGGCCAGGATATTTGCCAGCAAGAAAGGCTTCAAGTTTCTCTTCACCACAGAGTCATTCCAACAGGGGGACAGAAGGGACAGCTAATGACTACCATGCTACATGGGGTCTTGTTATGCATGGCATTCAATGATCCAGAGGCAAAGGATCTTTCGCCAGATGCAATAAGGTGAGAAGACTTGGGCTACCAAAACACACTTTGAAATATACTCCTGGTGCATGTGGGTCCTCTTGACTCATCCCATTGCTGCAAGGAGGCTATATTCCATGGAAGGGCTTTCTTCAGTGGCTTGTCCCCAGGGGGCAATCCAGCAGTAAAAATAGTGCAATGTCATGTGCGTAGTAACACTCATACAGCATTTCTAATGCTGCAGCATTAGCCCTGGAGCACATGGAAGGAGAAGCAGATACCAAAATATGTAGACATCAAAAGTACCCTCATTACATCCCAAAGTCTTATTAAAATTCACTGTAATCCTCCTTGCCAGGACCCTTCTGCCAGACTATCACTCATGGTCTTTACAACCTGTACTCATAAACCTGAAGAATTATGTTTCATCTCCTATTAGATTTTAAATGCCATTTCTAAAATGCTGTTCTGTGTTAGGACACACCCGGGACACTATCTGATGAGAAACTAAAGTGTAACTTTTTATTATACTTTCAAAATATATCTAAATGGAGGCCAAAAGATTTTTATGCTTGTACAAGCATAAAAATATTCTGAACTACCATGTTCCAAGGGGACTTATTTTTCTTAGTGCTGTCCTTCTTCCCTGATACTAGAGACATTCCCCTGATCATATGTCCTTCATGCTTCACTCTGTTTCCACCCCCCCCGCCCCCAACTCAGGAAAGCTTTATGTTAATTAGAATAAGCCACAGTCAAAGCAGAGGACATGAGTGAGCCTAATGAAGTGAAGACCCTTTTCAATATATTTTAATATCCTAAATCCTCTTGCTTTGTAAATTGCATCATTGTAGGGTTTATTCTCCCCATTTTTTCCAGTGTTTGGACTTGATAGGAAAGCCTAATGGTCTCAAAAGAAAAAAGCTGCATCTTGAATGGCAACAATTGCTCCCTATGTGGTAGTGAACTCCCACAACTACAAATTGATGTCAGTGCACCACAGAGGTGGGGGGGTGGGGGTAGGGGGAGCAGCTGGAAACATACCTCGGGGACAAATGCCATTTATCTGTCATTTTGTTGATGAAGCACCACACAGAATCTTGTCTTGACTGAGCAGTGAAATGGCAGGTCCTCTGGCACTCTTTTTTTTTGCAAATCACACACATATTTAGAGTAGCCCCATGGAAAATATTTCAAAAAGCCACGAGCTTATTTCCTCTTCCTGGCATTTGAAGTTCTGTGCTCTGCTGGCAGAGTGGAAACCTCAGAGAAACCCACCTGTAATTCCCTGGCACCGTGCTATGTGGGGAGGCTCCCTAATGCCGCTGCACGGAGAGTGGCGGCAGCTACAGCTTCCCTCTACGCTTGCACCAGATCTGCAGCTGCAGCTTGAGTCATTTTCAGTTCTGGATTTGATAAGTGCTGCTGTGGTTACTGTACTCACTGTGTGGTCTGGAAGGGAAGAGGCTCTCCCTTGGGGGACAGCAGCACAAGTGCCACACGCTTCAAGCAAGACAACTTGGGGCTGCCGTAGTGTCGTCTCACTTTTGTACCTGGGGGAAAGCTGCCTTATTTGGGTCACTTATGCCTTCATTCTTGTCAGAAATTTAGTTTAAGATACTTTCTCCTGTTATACAGTCTGTGCTGTGGCAGCCTTTAAGAGTGGGTATGAGTTTCACAACTTACAGAGTGCCAGGAATGTGAATGGTGCCACAAATATGAGACATATATGGTCCCTGCAGCTTATTCTCAAATCTAAGGTATGTTTACAGCAGCAGCAGCAGAGAGCTGAATTCCAAAGATTATCAGCCCAACTATTTCTTTAATAGTTATCTCTGAGCTCAAGACATATTTGATAAGAAAGTATTTTACCCAGCAAGACCTCTTTGTTTTCTTCTCTCAGAATGAAATAATTGTCACACTTCCCAAACCTTACGGGTCAATACTGTACTTTTAAAGGAGATGACGAGAGAAAGGCAAATGGGATATATAAGAATTGCAGCACCATTATGGCCAGGTGCATGAGAATATTTATTACTTTGTAACAGCTGAAAATAATTTGTGAGTATGCAAGATGTGTACGTGAATAATTTTGTGTCAACTTGGTAATAAAAACCAAACAGCATTATAAATAACCTGACAGTCTCAGAACATTCATGTCATGCATGTGGCGGGAGGGGAGAGATATTAAATATGTTTCACACATAGTTTATTCCTATGAATGCTAGGAGGCCTGGTCCCCTCAGAAGTGGAAAAGGACTTAAATGGTCCTGAGACTGCTTGGGCTTAGACAGGTGTTACACTGACCTCCAAGCTGAGGCGTAGCTTTCCCCACACCAACGCTATGCGTCGTGCTGCTGGACCCATCAGGACAGTCACCCCAGCTGGGTGAAAGCAGCTCACCAGTGCCTAGAGGAACGCTGCCTTCCTCCCGAATTATACTGACACATTCAACAGAGAAAGTAATTTCTGAAGGCAAAACAAGCTGAATTCCGCTTTTGCGTACACTGGCTGTGTCTCTCTCTCTGACCAGGCCCATCCATGACAGCTCGGTCAGGGCCGGAGCTGGGGAGAACAGCTTGTCCCAGAGTGGGTGGCCTGTTGCCTTACACTGAATTAATGGCACGGTTTCAGATTGCTCAGGGGCAGGGTCAGCAGCGTAGTTTCTGAGCAGCAGGGACCAAGAGTAGTCTTGCGAGAAAGAGGAGGACGCCCCGGGCAGTTGCCAGCTCCTGGTGCAGGATGGAGGCAGGCAACGGTACCCAGACCAGGAGTGCAGCACCTCAGATCCCGTGAGAGGCTGTACCTGCTCTTTGCACTGCTTCCTTGGGGAGGGAAGAGACATCCCACAACAGAAATTAAGATTTCATAAGAAGGTGGTTGATGAAGAAAAAGGAGAAGGCCAAATCTGTGTGCAGGACCAGCTTTAAAGCAGGACTCAGCCATCTTCAGCATTGGCATGGATGCACCAGCTGGATGTCTACAGTTACTGGAAGGTGTGACAATGCACTGAATAAGCAGTTATCACCTTCTTGCTGTGTTTGTGAGCACCCCCACTGTATCAGACAGTGCTGGGTGGCCCTTCTTTTGGAGAACAGGTAGTAAATTACTCTGCATTTAAATGGGATTAAGAATATGCCCACCGCAAGAACTACATGGCAGCTGGGAGAGCCAAAGGCTGTCTCTATAGAGTCATTAAGAAGCCATTAAGAAAAGCAAACCTGTTCCTGATGTTAAGCAGAGGTCTGCATCTACACTGGAGAATATCCAAAAGTCTAAAAATTAAAAAAAATAAAATAAAATTGAAAATACATTGATTTTCATTTTTACTGTGAAGGCTGTAACATTGCAGGATGAAAATAAAAGTAAGAGGTGGCTGAGAGTGTATCCTTAGAAATACCAAAAGCAACATCTGAAATTTTCAACTAGCAAATGAATGTGTGTGCCTGCTGTCCACAACCATATGAATTTCATTATACTAATAGTTGTGTTGATGTAGCTGTGATGGTACAAGGATAAAAGCAGTCAAGGTTTGTCAGGAGAAGCAGTACCTTTTACTACATTAGGACATGAAGAAGGGCGTATGTGCCTGTAAGATTGCCTGTTTTTTCCAAGTATAGCAGTCAATCTAATAAAGGACATTATCTCTCCTGACAAACTTCACCTCATTCTTATTACACTATGCAGTTTTCTTTCTTTCTGTCAGACTTCCTTATACTTTAAAAAAAGTTGTTTGTGTACAACATTTATTTACCATTGCTTTAATACTATTCCAAAAGGCAAGTTTGGAGGGAGGGGAGGAGGGGAGGATGTTCCTCTGCTATAACCTCTTTCTCTCCCAACAAACCATCAGAAGTCATTTATTAGCAATGGAGTTGTCTGGACTGAAACTGCTGGAAACAAACTAAAACAATAGATTCAGAGTACAACATGTTGTTCATGTGCTTGCCATATGCCTGTGTTGCAAGCACTGCCAGGTCGACACACAGTTATTCAATATTGAAAGAAAATTATTCAACTTTTACTGAAATCCTCTGTGATTTCATCAGTAAGATGCATTTCTGTAATCCAGATGGGATCAGTGGCATGGCTTAATAACAGAGGCAGCTCTGGAAATCAAGGTGATTATCAACGTACAGGCCACCCACTCTGTGCCATTCATGGGGATCTGCCAAACAAAACAGGAAGAGAAACTGGCATCTACTGTGCATCAGCAGCAGAGACATTTTGTTATTTAATTTATTGATCTATTTATTGATTTATGATGTGGGTGGAGCTTTGAGGGGAAGAAAACTGCCTTTTAAACTCTAAATCTATAAAATCAGCATGTGAGGATAGTTAGACACTGTTCTGCAAACATTTGTGTCAGACACAAAGAGCTTCTGCTGGGTTTTTTTTGTACCGAATACGTCATTAAACATCCTCCTTTTGAAAATTGTGCTGCTCTGGAAATAAAGCAGAATGTGCTTTGTTTATCCATTCTGAGCAACTCACATATTGTATTTGAGTGCAGGTGGTTAAGTGTGATACACATAAAACATCTTCAGAAGCTTTTAGTCTGGAGAACTTCCTTACCAAAAAATTTCAAGTTTTAATTAAAACTGTCATCTGTGGGCCATACTACATTGTCTTGCAGGAAAACAGCCCCAGAAGAGTGATTGGAAGAAATAGGGTTAGAACTCAGGTGGAGTTACTGTAAAGTATCAAAATTAGGAGACAGACTTAAACATGAAATTGCCCTAATGCTATCACAGCTGTAGACCCAAACAGCACATTTCAGTGATTGACATCTCAAAGCAGTATGTCTCAAAAATGCAGGACTACAACAGTTGCCATGCCACGGGAGAACCTGCTGAGGGGGCCAGTCAAACAGCTCATTGCAGAGAGCAGGAAGGGCCTTGTAACCTCCAACTCTTTTCCGTTGTGTGACTGAAGTCATGTTTGTGACTTACACCAAAACTGCAGACAAGGAGAAAGAAGAAATGGGATGGGCCTGGGTTTTGGCCACTGATGGGTACGTACTTCAAGCCATGTGGCAGGGAGGAGTTTCAGGACCCTTAGGAGTAAAGGAGGCCAGGATTGAGCTGCTAGAGCAACTCCACAAGCCTGCAGCCTTGTGGAGAAGCAATGGGACAGACAGCAATAATTAAAATGTTTATAGATTTTGATTGCTCTTAAAGCACAGGAGCCAGAAACAAATGATCTTGCCTGTTGCTGCTTTTTCAATTTCCCCTCTACAGAAACTCCATCCATTTGCCCTTGGGCATTAGGCATTTGCCTCACAAGCTGATTTCTATCTTCATGTCTATTTCTTTTGCTCTCCTAGGTCCTTGTTCTAGTCCCTCAACTGTGACACATTCCTCATCCTTCTGTCTGCAGCCCTCATCCTTAGGTTGTCCCACTGGAGGTTACGTCCAGAACTCACATCTTCCAGGCATCTCTCCAAGCCTCTTTTGGAACCAGGTCCACTTCTTCTCCTGTAAGTCTCTCATCCCTTTCACTAGCCACCTCTTGTCTCCAGATACCCTTCATCTCCACTAGATGCCTTCCTATCAAGCTGTCCTGGTTTCAGCTGGGATAGAGTTAATTTTCTTTCTAGTAGCTGGTATAGTGTTATGGTTTAGATTTGTGCTGAAAACAGTGTTGATAACACAGGGATGTTTTAGTTACTGCTGAGCATGCTTACATAGAGTCAGAGCCTTTTTGGCCTCTCATCCCACCCCACCAGTGAGGAGGCTGGAGGGGGCACAAGAAGTGGGAGGGGACACAGGTGGGACAGCTGACCCCAACTGACCAAAGGAATTTTCCAGACCATATGGCGTCATGCTTAGCATACAAAGATGAGGGAAGAAGAAGGAAGAGGGGGACGTTCGGAGTTATGGTTTTTTGTCTTCCCAAGTAACCTTTATGTGTGATGGAGCCCTGCTTTTCTGGAGATGGCTGAGCACCTACCTGCCCATGGGAAGTGGTGAATGGACTCTTTGTTTTGCTTTGCTTGTGTGCGCGGCTTTTGCTTTACCCATTAAACTGTCTTTATTGTCTTCACCTATTAAACTATCTCAGCCCATGAGTTTTCTCACTTTTACCCTTCTGATTTTCTCCCCTATCCCACTGTGAGAGAGGTGAGTGAGTGGCCGCATGGTGCTTAGTTGCTGGCTGGAGTTAAACCATGACACACGCATGCCTTTCTTCAGTAAAAGGCTCTCTTTCCAGGTGACCCAGACATTTTGCCACTGGAAAACACAGGACAGAAGAGAGAAACTAGGTAAAGGCAGGTCCTTTACTGAAGTTACAAAGTATTCGACTCATGCTAGGAAAAAAGTTTTCATTTATCTTCATCTTATAGTTGCTTTAATTTTCTCAGTTATTGGTCCCATCCAAGGACCAAAACAAATTAAGGAAGTCGAGAAGCCATTTCCCAGAATGATCTACCCATGTGCCTGAGATCAAGAAAACACAAGAAAAGAAGCAGGCATAGCCCAAGCTGCAGCAAACCCTGGAGGAGCTCACTGGTATGAGCTCCTTCAGTTGTTTAAGCTGACTTGGATTCTTTGCACTAAAACATTAGGCAATCGGGATGTACAGGTTTAAAACAGATATTATACCCCCAGATGACTTAAACTGACTCAAGTTACAAGCTTTGCTTGTCTTGTTACTCTCACATGGACTCAGAACTCTATTTACAGTTTTAGAAAGTCAGCCCTTTTAAGTTGAAGCATGCTTTAAAAATGCTGCTGAGAAGTCTGTGTGTGACTGTTTGGCTGTGCTGCTGAGGGCAGCATGAATCCTTGCCCCATGTCCTTTGTGGTCCTGGACTGTGCCCAAAAAACCTCCAGGCAACTTGGAGCTGCCAGTCTGCCCAGGGAACTCCAACCTCTCTCTTGCTGCTAACGCTGAAATTCAGTTCCCTTTCCAGCCTACTTTTCTTTCTCCCACTCTCCCATACATACTCAGCTCCCCCGTCACTGTCCCCTGCGTGTGAGGGAGAAGACCATTCTGGTCACATTTGAGAGATTTCCATTCTGTTTGAAGTGAAACGTTTACTATAATCCTAAATCGACAGTGCTGCTCAGCTGGTACACATAGGCTGGAGAGTAGGGGGTGGAGTGGATTAGAAAGGAGATGCATGTGAAATCCCAGGCTAGAATAAAAAGGGAACGTAAATACTCAGTTACACTTCCACACTAAACGTTATTGGTCAAAGCAGAAATAAAACCAAAACCAGACAAACTAGGAAATTTGAGTGACAGATTAAAGCGGCCTTACATGCTGTAAGTATTAGACGAATGCAACAGTAAATCTGTATCTGTAGCAAAAAGGGCAATATAACCACCTTTGATCAGCGAGAAGGTATACAACATTCTTTCATGTTCTTCAAAGGCAAAAAGATGTTTTATTTACCTAATGTCACTTATACCATTGTTTGCTCTACCAGAGCAAGATCTCGAAGTATTTCTGCTTGTGCAGAGCACAGTGAAAGATAAGAGCCCATAAAGCAGTCAGATGATCCAACTCCTAGCCATATGTTAGCCCGTGGGTAGGAACAGAACAACACAGGGGATTTAGACCAAAGTCTGCAAGCAGAGCAGACATAAACCAGAACCAGGTGTGCCCTTATGGGCTGATCTCCTGTAGTGTTGATCCTTCTTCAATATTGTGTTGACATCAGTGGGCTTTTGGTGTGAGCATGCCTAGTTGGCTCTTTCGGAAGTTATTAATGTGGACAGCACGCTGTTGAGAGGTGTATGAAAGGCAGTACTTTCTGCTGGATTGTCAGACTTTCCAGCTCAGCATGGAGCTGAATGTGCTGTGATGTGCGTACAGTTGAGGTCAGAATAAAGATCACAAGCTCTGGTGTCTCTACCTGGATTTCACTGAGTTCTGGCTCAAGGTAAAACACCCTTGAAATCAGCATTTGATTTGTTTTTCGATTTTTCCTTTAAAAAAAAGAAAAAGGACTGTGTATATTCTCGGAGGGAGAAGTTGAATGAACGTACGAATCTTACAATGACATCAGAAGAGACAAAATAGGGGAATAAACTATTAGGCAAATCTAGCAGGGTTTTATTTCGTGGTCATAGTGCGTCCCACCTCCCCCCTCCCAGAGGTGCCTGTGTTCAGACAGCTGCCTGGCTCCCCACCGATTATTTAAGCTTATTTATTCACACAGCAGCGTCCATAAACCCTGAAGATCTAACTCGCCCTCCCAGCCCGGCCTCGTTCCGCTTTCCCGTGCCGGTCGGCGAGCTCCCCAGCAACTGCGGCAGTTTCCGCAGCTTTTAGCGACCGGCCCAGGCCAGCGGGGGTTCATTCCCTCCCCCGGCTGAGGCGCCCCCCCCCCCCGGGGCGG
>JAVJGG010000074.1:37227982-37269802 GCA_035590195.1 Aviceda cuculoides | reverse complement strand
CCCCCCCCCCGCCCCCTCCCCTTATTTTCCCATTATTTTTTCTCCCCCCCGCCATACTTAAGCAATGGGGTTCCAAAGAAAGTAAGTTTTAATAATACTAACAGGAACCCAACACTTCAGCTGTGGCTGTCACCAGGCTGGACCCCATTATATTACAGGTGAGCAGTGAGACAGAGGGGACTGGCTTGATTTTAACTGTCGGCTGACAAGTTGTTACGACACATCATTTATACCATTCTCTGTTCAGCCAGGCCAGATGCGCTCTCCCCTCTGTCACTGGGTGCTTGCTGCTACTGGGCTGTAATCTACTGTTCTTTTTCTCTTGCAAGTTCCTCTGAACATTAAAAACAAATCAAAACATGCTTCTTCAGGCCCAGTTCTTTTCCCACTCAACTCAATAGTTAAATACACACTGATTGTAGCAGAGGCAGAATCTGTCCCTTGTTAAATGGAATTACAATTCCTCATTGTTGTACTGGAAGTAGAAACCCACAGAGTAATCCTACCTCATCTATGTCTGGTCCATTAAGGAAACGGCACGGAAGAGGATTATGAAGCATTCCAACATTGTTAACTAATCAAAGGAAATATAATGATAAGAACCAAATCTAGACAAAGTACATAATTCAACTAGTTAAACAAATGGCTTCTCCTTGAGAACCAGGAGTTTTTAAGTTGTATTTGAAAAGAAATGCTGTTTAGCATCGAGTCTTGTTCTCACTGAAGTCACTGACACTGATCAGTGCTGACTTCAGGGAACAGAAAAACAGTCTGTTGCTACAGTTTGGAGTTTTGTTTGTTTGTGCTTTGTTGTTGTTTCCTTTGTTTCACTGTTAAAAGGATTATTTTCTTCACCACCACCCCCCCCCAAACCTTCCAAAAACCCCATGTTTTCATTGTTGCTGCATGGATCATGCCAATTAGTGTTAGCCACAGCCTCATTTCAGATTGAATATAAGAATTGCACGTAGCTGTAAAAAACCTGATAGTGAAAATTAATTCCTTGAGGCCAAATAGGGAAGAAGCCACCCCACAAGCTGGATGCTGGTTATAAAGTGGCAGAAGAGGTTTCACACTACAGAAGCCACTGTACAGAGAAACAGGAAGCTTTTGGAGAATCCTAATTCACTTTTAAAACTTGTGCATGATAAATAATGCTCAAATGCATTATGCAGCTATATGCTTGATTTTAACTGTTGGCTAATGAGTTGTTATGACACATCACTTATACAATTCTCTGTTTAATACACTGCAGCCATAAAATACTCTTCAATTAACAGACCTTAATGACTCACCCAGAACACCAATATCCAAGCCTTGCAGACTTTTTTCAATATTCTCATATACCGAATTTTTAGTGAAATCAGCTTGGATAACCTTCACCTTTTGACCTGTGGCCTGCTCTGTAATTAAGAAAAAAATTAGAAAACCCCTTTGCATCTACCCAGAGAGAGGGGGAGCTGTAATTTAGAAATGAGAGAAACAATCAGATGTCTCGTTTAGTAATGCCAGCTGTACAGTAAGCAACTGTTTCAACTTTCTTACTTTAAGAAATATTACAACACAAGCAAAACATGCTCACTGTACCCAGTTGTCTTCAGGGAAATGACTTGGCAAATATAGGATGAATTTCTGCCCTGAAATCAAATTTCTGCCCTGAAATCAAATGAAGTTCCCTCACAAAATCTAAACATCATTTGGTCATTCAGTAAGGAAAAAAAAAATAATAAAAAAAACCCCCAACCCCCCAAAAAACCCAAACAGAAATAAACAACAAAGGACTTCTTCCCTGGTTATCATAATATTTACAAATGAACACTGTCAGCATACGTTAGACAAGTGAATGTGGGTGACAGATCCTCTACATAAGCACAGTTTTGTAGAATGGTTTAAAAGTGTTTTCATGTATAAGGTGAATGTTTTAATATGCAGAACTTATCTTTTATATAGGAGGAGTGGAAAACTAGGCTGGATGTGATGAAGTATTTTCTGCATTATTTTCAAACAATTCCTCTCCTGTTTTGACACTTGCACTCCCATAGACTGAACCTTCTCCAGGATTTTGCAGGACTAAAAGGCTTTGGGGCGGGTATAGCTTAAATTTTACAAGGTCGATTTACACAGAAGGGAAAAGGAAATGTGTGTGATTTTTCCAGTGTCATTGCTATGCAGGAGTGGAGCCCAGCTGTACATTACCATTTTTCTCAGCAGTTGATTTATTGCTGTTCATATTTTCAATGAAATTTCATGAGGAAAAGAGGTAGAGGCTCTTATTTACTCATTTTTAAAAGCAAGATTCTCCATTAAAGGGGCCCAGTAAGGTCTCTTCTAACTAGATGTTCACATTGTAAATTCTTGCTACTAAACCTGCTTTCAAGTTTTATGGGCAACCTGAAATCCAGATGAAGCTTGCTGAAAAAGTGACAGGCGAAGCTTGGAAATGTCAGTAGACAATTGAGTTGCAGACTCACTGCAAGTGGCAGGAATTCAGGTGCATATGGATGGCAGAAACCCTGCTTTGGGTCCTGTTTGGGAAACCATCTCTGCTTGTTTGGAGCCTGATTTTATCATACAGGTGACAGAGAGCATTGCCTTGAATAGGGAACTGACTCACTGATTTCTACCCAGAAATCTTGCCTCATCCCTTGGTATGCATCAGAGCTTAAGAACAGGCCTTGCACCAGCTCCCACAGGAGACCGAGGCTAGCAGAAAGCTGGCTTTGGGTCCAGCAGGCCAGTTTCCAACAGAACAGTGCCTGGGTGGGAGGACAAAAGAAACTTTTTCCCTCCCGGTTGTTCCTCCTTGTCCTCGAGACACTGCAAGTCTCAACCACCTCACGCCATTCCAGTAATGCGAGCAGTCTGAGGAAACAGCAGACACTCTGACTCCAGATCTGAAATGCAGGCTGCATCTTATGTGCAATTTTAAAGGACATCTGTCTCCATGACAGAAGAAAGGAGGAAGGGGTGCCCTTTTTCTTGCCCTCTTCCCAAGCTGTGTTTGTGTGTATGAAAGGGACGAGAAACCCTTTGAACCTTCAACCTATAAAAGCAACTCTAGTGGCAAATGACCCCCTCGTGGTCCCAGGCTGTGGGAGTGGTACAACTATAAAGAAAAGGAACACTGTGAGTATAAATGCAGCCAGTGGGAAAGAACATAGCAACAGCTGGAGCAGACACCTACAGTGACCTTCTGATTGAAGAGCTCTACAAACAAAATGAGATGGTCTTAAAAAGTGTAGTGATGTTGTGGCCATCTTTCTTGCGGGCAATCAGAAGGGCAGCCAAAACTAGAGCAATGTAAAAATGGGGATCAAACAAACCATTTGGTCTTTCTCCGCAACCCCTTGATTGTACAGAACTGTACTGCTGCAACCAGCACTGTCAGCCAACAAACAAGTACTCCAGGTGGCTTTCCTCTCTCATTTAAGAATAAAACAATGTATTAAAAAACAATAAAACTATCATGCTGATAAATGAATTATCCAGGGATAGCTCTTCAGAAAATGATAACAATTCTGGAAAGAAGAGAGCCAAAAAATAATTTTCAATGTTTCTTATGCCTCTCCCTCTCTGTGACAAAGATTTATGAGAGTCTTTGAAGATACAAGCTATTCCCTCTTTTAAAAAGTCCTAAGTGTGCCAGAAGTAAAAAGCCTAGGTTTTCAAACACCAGGACACATTATTGTATTTTTTTAAAAATTGAGAGAAAAATAATTTAAGGAAAATTAAAAACTCAAACTGAGCTGTTTAAACTGACATGTTATAAAATATATCATTAAGAAGGACACACCTAACTCCTCCTGAGTTCAGACCACTCGGGAATCCCACTTGTCAGATAGGATATGTGCTGCCTTTTGAAATTTACCAAGAAGAGAATAAATCAGGATAAAGCATGAAGTTGGTTAGGACATGCAGTCTGCCAGAAACTCTCCTTTTCTAATTAGAGAGTTATGAATATATTCTGAAAACCTGAGGTAGTAAACTGAATGCCTGATGACACAAGAACTGATCTTTGTGGAAAGAGGTGACCCTTTTGAAGTACTACATCAGAATTTGAATATAAAGAGAGAAGCACTCAGGCTAAGATGGCATTCATATTCAGTGGAAATTTGCAGAGAGGAGAGCAGAATGAGAAGTTATTTTAACAACAGAAAAAGGTTTAAAAAAAGGTTTAAGACTGGGGAGAAATGGAAAAAGGTCTGTTAGATTATAAAACACAAGTTCTGGCTACATTTTGAAAGTCTCTTGGAGAAATGTATCTCCTCAGAAATACAAGGTAACTCAGTTTCAGAATTAACAGGAAAATAGAGAAGAAACAAAAAGAACGAGGGTAAAAGCAGAACTGCAAAAGATGACAGAAGATACCAGAGAACACAAACTCAGTGAAACAAAACAAAACGAAAACAAAACCATGGGAATTGCTACTAGTTACTAGAGCACTCAGAAAATTGGTCAAGGCCCTCAAGTGCTCTGTTATGTAGTAGTGCACATCGGGAAAACAGTCCTGAGCAATAATGCTTTACCTCAGGGGATCAGCAAGACAAAACAGGCATTTTTGACAGCCTTTGAGAATGAAGGAATGATGTGCCAAGTGGGTTGTTTTATGCTAGTCAGTGATCTCAGCTTGTTACCTGCTTTGCTCTTGGAGCAGGAAGGGCGAGAGGCAGAGGGCCCAGTAGAGCAGATTGGAAATTGAACCTGCAGCAGGTGGGACACATAATGAATTAGCACCTTCACAGGTCTTAGTGGGAGCAAGGCACAATTTGTTCTCAACCATGTGGGACGTTTTTTTTATTCACTGCTTTGTTTCATGTTAACAGGCATAATTTCAGGAGGGAGAAGTGGATAAGCTACTTCCTGCATCACCTAACCCAAATTCATTAGCATGCTCAGCTAGTTTAACTGGTACAGCTGTATTTTCTACTGCTTTCTGAGGATCACACACCTTATCTTTCCTAAAATACAGACTTATTTCTTCTCAATAAAAACAAAACAAAACCAAACCAAAAAAAAAAACCCCAACCAAAAGAACAACCCCCAAATCCAACACTACCCCCTCCTCCAAAACCAACCAAACCCTAAAAACCCCAATCACCCTTGTTGTGAATAATTTTTATGTCTTACAGAAGTGGCTTTTTTCATTTGTTTTGCATTAACAGTCAAACAGTACAGACCCCAGTCATCTAAGTAGATCCTAAAGTATAAATTTTCAATTAGGACCTAGCTCTGTACAGCTTGTTAGGAAATGGGGGCAAAAGATATAAGAAAGAAGTGCATTTAATAACATTCCATCAATTCTAATCTCCTGGTATTATGGTTTGATCAATGTTTTACAACCACAGTACTAAATGTGTTAAATGAGCAGTACAGATGCTATAATGGTGTCATGGTTTAAGCCCAGCCAGCAACTAGGCATCACAAAGATGTTTGCTCGCAGTGGAATGGGGAGGAGAATCAGAAAAAAAAAGTAAAACTCATGGGTTGAGATAAGAACAATTTAATAACTAAAGTAAAATAAAATGTAATACTAAATAAAATATAACTGTCCTGGTTTGGGCTGGGATCAAGTTAATTTTCATTCTAGTAGCTGGTACAGTACTATGTTTTGGGTTCAGTATGACAATAATGTTGGTAATGCACTGATGTTTTCAGTTGTTGCTAAATAATGTTTATACGAAGTCAAGGATTTTTCTGCTTCTCATGCCTAGCCAGCAAGAATGCTGGATGGGCACAAGAAGTTGGAAGGGGACACAGCCACTCACTCATTTCCCTGCCACCCAGTGGGATGAGGGAGAGAATCAAGAAAAAAAAAGTAAAACTTGTGGGTTGAGATAAGGACAGTTTAATGGGACAGAAAGGAAGAAACTAATAATGATAACAATAATAACAATAATAATAATAAAAGGATTGGAATATACAAAACAAGTGATGTACAACACAATTGCTCACCACTTGCTGACCAATGCCCAGTCAGTTCCTGAGCAGCAATCCACCCCTTCCAGCCAACTGCCCCCAGTTTATATACTGGCCATGACATCCCATGGTATGGAATATCCCTTTGTCCAGTCTGGGTCAGCTGTCCTGGCTGTGTCCTCTCCCAACTTCTTGTGCCCCTGCTTGCTGGCAGAGCATGGGAAACTGAAAAATCCTCAACTTAGGATAAGCACTACTTAGCAACAACTAAAACATCAGTGTGTTATCAACATTATTCTCACACTAAATCCAAAACACACTGTACCAGCTACTCAGAAGAAAAGTAACTTTATCCCAGATGAAATCATGATAAATGATCCTCTCTGTCTGCCCCCCACAGGACTTACTTTGTTACCTTTTATCTCATTCTAAAAGGGCTTTCCAGTCTGAGAGGATGGAAATCTGGTTTTCAATTCCAGTGCTGCTTTAGAGAAATGTTTTCCTTACTGTGGATTTCTGCCTGCTCCAGCTCTGAAAGCTGCTCTCACGCACACCTGTGCCCCACAGGACTTGGAAAGCTAAACACTGAGATCTCTGAAATTACCCACAGCTTAGACTCTTTTAATTTCTATTTATTCAGTATCCAAACTGAATGTGACAGTATGATTAGGCAAACAATATCATCAGTTTGAAAAGGGAGGCAAGTCTTTTAATTATGGTGCCTAAGTAATTGCAAAAAGATACATGGTGTAGCTCTTAAGAAAAAGGAAACAAGAGCAATGTGTCCAGTCCTGCAACAAATTTACAACGCCTACAATAAACTTTTTTTCTCTCCCTCTCTATGCCTTAATCTCCTCGCCTGTTCACGGTAATGATAGCTGCTTGGAGCGAGATACTGCTTGTTTAAGCAGTTTAGAAAGAAAAATCAGTGAGAGTTAGAAAATTTAGAAAACAGTGCAATCATTCTGATTAAGTTTCTCCTTCATTTTTGGTTTCTGTTGTTTATTTACTCACATAACATCACAGTAAGTTTAACTTTTCTTCCTTCCCAACGACTGCTTAGCTTAATTACAGTAAAGCCTGAGTCTGAAAATTGGAATCAGTGGAACATTTCCAAAGCTTTAAGCTAAGCCCACATCCAGAGCTCCCTGCTGATTTCAGAGGCCTCCAGGTCAGATACTCTATGCTCTTCATCACCGTATCTTCCTCTCCTTACTTTTGTTTGCGCCATGTACTTGTTGTCATGTACTCATTTCCAACCTGACACAACAGATAACAGAAGAGTCACTCTGGGCTTCAGCCAAAACCCACTGGAAACAATGGAAAGATCTCACTGGGATTCGCCACCAGTGCCAGGAAACTTCGGGGGAGACTCTTTATGCCCACAACCCAGCTGAACATAGCGCAGGAACCTGATCAGTGTAGCCTTTGCTCCTGGGGTCACACCATCCACCTCCCAGCACCTTGGATCACACGGATAACACTGCTGCAGTCAGGGAAGCCTCCTCACGTGCAAAAAGTCACAGGTCACTTTTGCACAAGGTGTAGGAGTGTTTGCAAGGTAGGCTACCTCGGCGGTACCTTTCAGGACGTGGAAGTCCTTCGTCACATGCTGCTATGCAGTTCAGCACAGTATGACCTCAATTAGGAAGGTGGCCAGTGGATGGCCTTATAATAAATTACAGTGCAGAGGAATTGACAGTATGTCATCTTTCCAGCCCTCCACCACTTTTTTTCTACTTAGCTATGTTAGTTTCAGGAATCTTACTGTTTTCATTCTTTACTTCTGATTATAACTTATAATGCAAAGAAACTATAAAAACTCTTCAGCATTTTTTTCTTCAGGTTTCTATTATTATAATTCTTTAACATTTAGCTGCAAAGAAATGCAACAAGGACACCAGAGCTGACCTAATTCGCACATAAATTATTTTTTTATGGCTGTTTACTTAAGAGGGGCTAGTGTGGGCCACAGTCACATTGGTCTCATAGATATGACTGCTTATAGGGACTACTTAGGGAGCTGGTGCTTTCCTCCTCTGATACCCCTTGCTCCCCAAGGGAAAACAAGTCTATCCCTGGGAAAACAGGGAGGGGAAATTGGACAGAAAATTTCATGGTCCAGTCTTTGATTTTGGTAGCTGCAGGTTCAGAAGTTACAGACTTTTTCACCTACTTCAAGCCTGTCACGTACCTGCAGAGAGATGCACTGCTCTCTGCAGGTAAGTATCCTGACCCGATACTCTGTTGGAGTCAGCTGCTAAGCCTGCTTAAAGGCAAGTCTTTCTGACAGAGGTATATTCTTGGAGTGACACGTACTTAACACAAGAACCTGTGAATCAAGGCATCTGGTGGATAGGAGCCATGTACAGAAAAAGAGACAGTGGGAAGAATAACCTTGATTACATCAATCTTTAAAGTTAACAGAGGGTATAAACTCATTTGACTCCTAAATAAATCCTAACTGTCAGTCTTAATGTATTGTAACAAGCCATTCCCCAGAGCAAATGGATAATTTCCTTTAAAGAAAAGAAAGGGAACATTAATTCTAAAGACACATTATTTTTAACGGCTTTATCAAAAGCCAAATGTAACTCAAAAACCTTAAACAAACAAACCAACCAAATCCAAACCAGGTACCTTGATTTCATTTTTACTCCTCCTTTGCCATGTTCCAAGAACTAGCCTAAAGGTAACCTTATTTTCCCAAGCATAAACTGTTTCACAGATCCCTCCAACAACTCTAGTATTACATCTTCTTTGCCTGTATCTGTAAAATGTACAGATTTTAAGGGCACATGAAGCAAGTAAAGTACCCACATTCACTTTTTTTTATTAAACCTATTACGTTTTTTGAATGATAGCTTATATTTTTAAAGCAATCCATAACTAGAATAGTTCAAGTAACACAGTAATAGCAAAAATTGGAGCAATACCTAGGGCTATATCTGTAGCAATACCTGAAGCCCTACTGTACTAGTTACTGTATCAAGGGAAGAGACCATCAGATCCGTGTAAAGCCAGCCTGCTAAACAGGAGGATAAATTTGAGGCAAACACTTACCAACTTCAGATGCTACCCTCTGCAGTTTTTCAAGAGTTCTGCTTATCATAACTATATTTAATCCACGTTTTGCCAGCTACGGGAGAGGAATATAAAAGTTGTTAGGAAAGAGTAAGGTGACAAGAATCTTTCAATTTTTTCCAGTTTTGCAATAAAAGCAATCACGGATTTTTTAAGTTGCTTTCATTCACCTGTCACCTGTCTGATAGGTAAACAAAAGATATTAAAACCAGGCCAAACAATAATCAGTCTTCTAACAGTCTTCCAAAACATCTACTTCACTGTATAATCTTGGACCCTTACAAGAAAAATATACTGGACAACAATCAAATCCCAATAATATGAAGAAAAATAAATAATCTGAGCCAATTTCAAATGAAAGAAAGTCTGCAGGGAGTGAAAGCAGCATGAAATTTCCCAGAAACACATTTTTATTTCTACTTGGATTTGGGAGGCAATATGTTGATGACTTCCCAGCCTTTTTACAACATCACCATCCACCCTCACATTTTTTATCCGGAGGAAGTAGATTAAGCATATTGAATTGAAGGCTCAAGAGTTTGAAAGGATTTGGACTTCATTCATATTTTTTAAATAGGAATAAGATCTGACACACGTCAGATGTATAAACTTTAACTTTTTTCCATTAGATGCAAACTAAAAAAACCCCAAACAAACAAAAAAAAAGAAACCAAGGAAAAAAGGTGAAGTCCGTGCACCAGAACTGGCAATAGTTGAAGTTTATAGCTGTGAACACTATTTAACACAACAGTCCGCTTATAGTCAGTTTGCTATTACCATATGCAGAGCAAATGCAGAACAAATAGAGAATGGTTTTCTCCTGTTTTCCTGAGGCCTCCCATTCCCATCAATTAGTTTTAGGCAAGCCTGTGAGAGAAACATGGCTCCAGCTTTTGAAACTAAGTTATTAACAAGTGGAAGCTGAACAGAGTTTTGTGCATAAAGAAAGATAAAGCTGAAACTAGAAAAATGCCTGTGAGAGCAAGGAGAAAGAGAGATAAATTAGTCAGCACAAAAGATGAAGGCAGTGTTACCTGAAAGTACCGGGTTTGCTTAGAAGAAGAAACTAACCAGCAAAGGCCACACACCAAAGACCCATTCATTTCCATAGCTGACTCCTTGCAATGCTTTCTCCTTAAACCTATTTGAGGGAAACAGTTTGTCCTGTTGGGCTCTTCTGAAACAATGCACAGAATGTTAAGGAATAAGAACCTTTGTTCAAAAATTTGCTACATCATGAGTACAAGGGGCAGACCAACTATTAAATGCATAAGCCACAACCACTTGCATTTTCAGCACAAAGACCATGCTCACAATTCTGTGCTTTTGGAGACCGTCTAACGCAATTGAGCGGTGCTCCAAAAAGAGCTGCACAGACTTAGATGCTCAGGAGTTCTGAAAGCTTGTTTTAAAAGCTCCATTTGAAGTTCTCAGGAAGAGAACTCTAATTGCCTACATACTGGCAGATTTCCCTTTGTCCACAATAAGCATGACTCAAGCTGTTTCCAGTTGGAGACATGGTCTCTGTTTCCATGGCCACTTGCTCCTTTCTGCCATTTGGGGGTGTTTGGATGGGAATTATTTTAACTTTTGTGCCTTCAGAGCCAAGACCAAATATCAACCACATCACATACAAAATAAAAACAAAGTTCTGCTTCACTGGGCTTCTCAATATCATCTCAGCTATGACTCTGTATTTCGTTCGGTAAAAAATCCCTCCTAAAACCTAACTAAAAAATTATTCATGTTGCTAAGATTGCATTGTATTTCAGCTAAAAGCACATGTTTGTGGCAACCTAATAAAATGATTAACCATTGGGTGAGAGGACTCTCCCTTGCTGCTGTACACCAGACTAACCAGAAGTATAAGGCTGCAGCAGCTATTTCTCAAGGCAAAAGAGGCTACACACTGGAGCACTTCTTTTGCTTCCTTACCCACACAGAAAATGCGTGTCCTTTTCAGAAATAGGTTTCATAGGACACTGCAACTACCATGAGATTTAAATGCACTCTCAAGCAAACAAAAAGAACTGCATTTAGAAAATAATTTCCTGGTTATGCATAGGAAAGGTTAAATCAGGTTTAGCACTACGACATTTCAAATAAAGGTAACTTTTAGGGCAGACGACTTTAGCACAAAGCATTTTCTGAACATGCAATGGCTTTGACGTTAGAGGATGGTATTTCCCCTCACAGTTAAGAATAAGCGCTGGCTCCCAGCATTGTGTAACGTGAACCTGTTTGGGTTAGGAAATCCTGACTCCCAGTGGCAAAGGACTAAATTGCTCCTGAACCTCAGCCTGCCAAAATGTAAGATCATTACCGACTCCCGTCATAACGAATTAAGACAACTTAGCATTTAGAAATGGGGCTAATAATGAAGAAATATCAAGTAGGATCTGCAATCTGGAATCTTGCAAACTCATCGTTGAAAAGTTTAAACCTACATTAAATTGGTACAAAGTCACTCTGCATTTTCTAGCCTGTTTTTGCAGCTCAGTCTGAGGTGAATTTTTAAACAATAAAGCTTCATGAAAGGCAAAACACAGGTTTTAGATTCAAACCATGCATGTAGCTACTACAGTTATCCTGACAAATTGGTTATACTCTACATGGATCGTTAGATGTAATAATTTTAAATCCCTAATAATGCTTTATGGAGTCTGTAGCTGCCTACTGTAAATTTCAACGCATTACAAAAGAGATTCTTCTCTTTTCTCCAGGATTGTGCTGATATGGCCTCAGTGGTTCAGCCCTTTTCTTTCCTTGCCCAGTGTTCAGACCTGTAGGGTCTCTATGATTCAAATCTTTCAACCCTTTTTGGTGCAGCAGACCAGGACTGAGATGACAGGGCAGAAGGATTCTGCAATCTTTCTGCTAGCTCTGCACCTGTGCAATGCAAGTAGAAGAGCAGTATTTCCAGGAATAAATCCAAGATCAAGTGAAGAAATTAGAATAGGTTTGCAACTGGAGCAGGAAAACTCAGATTGTATTTAGCTTGTATTATACTGCTGGTAATACTATGCACAATTTCAGGAAATGAAACGAAGGTTTAAGATTTTAGAAACTGTTGTATTAACAAATGAGTGCAGTGCTTGCCTCAAAATGGTCTGCTAAAACATTGATTAAACACAAGCACTGGCCTGACTTGTAAGAGGGTTATGAACTATTAATAAAAATGGTGACCATGTAAGCCACCAACATGGCTTGTGCCCTGGCATCAGATGAGAAGTGTGCAGAGGCTAAACCACAAATCTCTGAGTATGGCATGACCTTGTCCACAAACCCAGTATGTTTGAGGTGCTAAGTCAGTAACAGATGCCAAAGCACATCCGTAGTTATCACATCAGAAAAACAGAACAAACAAGACTACACCAGCACCCGAAATGCTAACAGTTGAGTAGAGATGTGACAGCCTAGCAGTACCATCGCAGTTGACTTGGTTTTGTTTCTTGTTACAAGTCTGGTGAGTCTAAACCCCATCAGCCCAAAACCTAATGGACCCGATCTAAGAGAAACCTGGCTTTTGAAATAAGTATAGGAAACAAGATCCAAAATGCCAGTAGTCTGACATCACAGCAGTCATTTAAGAGGTTGGGGTCTTTATGCTCAAGAAGGCCAGTCCTTCAAAATCATCCTGACGTGCTAGAAATAGAGACAGAGCCTTCATGGAAGCCTGGACTTCCATGCAGAATAGAATAATCTCAAGTTCTCTGTGTGCCTGCCTCTCAATACAAGCTCAGGAAACTATAGGGACAATAATTTGCTCTGAAAAGTCCGTGTCCTGGCGTCAATAAAGTAGTGTTCTGAAACCTCACAGCTGCTGGGCTCTTTACACAGCCCCAGCAAGCTCTTGAGATTACAGACTTTGCAGAGACCTATATCTAGCCATAAACCTTGGAAATAAAGTTACTGAACCGGTAAATATTATAATCTTTGCCTGGACCTCAGTCTGCTGGGTTTGACCCAATGAATCACCTACTGGGATTTCCACATAGAACACCAGAGAAAGCCACATCACATTAGCCTTCCAGAACACAAGAACTGCTTTCCTTAGTCCCCTGTACCATATACTATCAACAAACGTGGAGCCTTTACATTAGTTGTGAATCATTATCAGCCCACACCTGAGCTCAGTATGTCAGAAAGAAATTCACCACTTGGTGTCAGAGCTCAGACTCTAGAAGAAGAGACGCTGTGACCATCAAAAAAGGCTTGCCTTCACATCAGCCCATAACACAAGAGCAACCTACACCAGAAGAACACCAGAGAACTTTGTATCCTGACACCAGACCAGCAAGACAGCAGTGCTGAGCCAGAAACTCCAAAGACACGCAGATATTAAAACAGCAGGGTCAGATTTATTTATCCACGAGCCACACACAAGTGTGTGTTTTGACCTCAGCCAGCGAGATAATGTGCCAAGCTATGAGCTCATGTGGTGTGGCCTTGGGATCTGCCCCACAGAGCAGTAGCTGAGCACAGCTTCAATCAAAGGGACGACCTGGGGAGAAAGGTACATCTCAGCATGGATAAAGATGGCTCTCAGTCATCCCACAAAAGCCAAAAATAATGAACAAATGTTCCACAAAATCTAGCCAGTTTCAGCCAAGTGTTTGGTTTTGGTTTTTTTGTTTGTTTTTTTTTTTTTTTAAATACAGTAGTTTTATTTTTTTCTCATGGTATAAAGCAACCATTCACATGCTATAGCTGGCCTTTTAAATGGGATTTACTGTTGCATAACCCATACAGCACAAAGGAAGCAGAACAATGCCAAAGGCTCTGATCTAGATATTCACAGGTTCCTGCAGCCTTCACATGGATAAAATACCACCAGATGCTCACACACAAAGTTAGTTCAGCAAGCTGTGTGTACAGGTGACTACACCCAGAGGTGTGGTGTTAAATAAATGTTTAATTTCTGATGATTCCTCTCCCTGTCTTGACCCCATCCCATTCTCCCCTGACCTATGTATTCATCAGACCCTTCCTGTTTGCTCATCAGTGCAGCAACTCAGTGAGCAGACAGAAGGCAACATTTTCCCTTCTCTCCCATGGGAGAGCTTGTGATCTTTATCAGAATTATGCGAAATGTTAAACTGTAATACCTGGTATTCATCTTTGTGCTTCCTACATTCAATGCACTTTCAAAAGTAATTATTGTACTGCCATTCCCAGTACTGAAAATCATGCAGTAGGTGTCTAAACAATGCATATACTTGAAAAGACTAGCTTAAAAATCCTGTAAATTAATTCAAAAGCCAACTCATTTTCCTTTCCTGTGAGATAGATTTTATAATTTACATGCAGAAGGCATCACATCTAAACTCTTGCACATTACAGGCTGCAAGTTTTCATGTGGTTGCCTGAGCTCTGACGGCAACAACTCATATTTCATTGCTATTTAGCTTCTAGAAAGGGTGCCAGTTTTGGATAAAGGCACCAAACAAAAAATCTACCATTCAGTCACTATCACTAATAGCAAGGCTGGTGCAAGACAGTCCAAGGCCACTCTGCCTTCAGTGTTGATTAGCACAGGTGAATAGAAAGGGACTGCACAGCAGCAGCTACAGGGACAGCACAGAGCTCCTCTCTCCTCCTGCAGCCTCCTAGAGCTACCGATTCTTAATTAAACCATTAGGTTTCCTGATAATTTCCATAACTTGTAGTTTATATTAATTTATACAGATTTCTCCTTTATCTGTTGTTTCAGACACATCTTTCAAAATGTGTTTGAAAGTATAAAGACTAGAAAATTACATTTTGTATGTTAATGTTGGACCATCTCACTGAAAGTAAAAAAGCAGGTTAGCTGCAAAACTGGGGAAAAAAGGACAATTTAGGAGACTTCCTACCCTGGACAGATAATGTGAAATCTTTTGGACTACTCATTTTATTTTCTTGGTCTGATAAGACCACTGAGGCATGAATGACTTTCCTCTGAAATGCAGCACCAGTTTCCTTTCAGAACCTGATTAATGCTCTTCTGCACATAGACGGGCAAAGGATTAGCACCATGTTTGTCACAGTGGCTTTGAATCCTAGAATAATTTTACTAACTTGCAGAGAATGACGAAGGGGTAGCAATTGCCATTTTGTTAAAATAAACTTAAGGGTAAGTAAGTTATCTTACCTCAAAGGAATACGCTTTTCCAAGCCCATCTCCTGCTCCTGTGACCACTGGAAAAAGTAAAAAGAAGAATAAGGATCACATTTGGAGCTCTTTGGCTTGTTCTTTCCTGAATTCTTTAATCTTCACCATCTGCGTTTCTTGAACACTGCAACCTAAATGTTTCTACTGAAGCACAGAATCAATATTTTTAAAAAATTTTTTCCTTGTGACCTTTTCATCTTTTTGTTACTTCATTTAGCACTTTTCGTCTTCAAAGCAAATCCCTCCCCACAGTAACCTATCTGATGCAGCAGGTACTCTTTACTCTCATTTTCAATGGAGTCAACAAGCAACAAGTCAATTGCCTAAGAAGTGGCAGCATTTTCTTCCACATATATATTTTTACAAGTTCTGCTTTGCACACTTTTCACTTATATGCTGGTGGAAGAATGGTAGGAGATAAGGACTAACTGATCCCCAAAGCTGATATAACACTTTCTCACACATGAAATCTGTCTGTAAGGAAACATCACAGCAAACTTACCACCATCGATGAAACACTCTTCCTTCAGAGCTGTCCTACTTAGTTTACCTTTGGATTTAGTATTACTGGGAAAGTAAACAAGCTTTGGCATTTGTAAAGCACCCTGAACTTTAAGTGTTACACAAACAAATACCAAAAAGAAACTATAGAAATAAAATCCTTATCATCTTAGAAATGAAGAAGAAATAAATGAAGAGGGAAAGCACGAAAGCAATTCCAAGGTAAACCTGCTAAGTTTTCAGAGCAAACGGAAAATGAGTCAATATAAAAAAAAATGTGGATTAAGGACTTCTGAATTGCAAGAGACACTGGGGAAACAAGCTGATTTTGAACAGTTAGGTTTTTGCCAACAGAAGGGTAATTACTCTCTCATTTCACAGAGAAAAGAGACCCCTCAGTGAAGCAGCAGTGGATCTTTAGCCTTCTAGGAGACCTGCAGATGAAAAGCAAGAGTCTGTTGGGAAACAAGCTTCCACCTGCCAACTTTAATATTAATAATTTTCAGGATCTCATGTGACACACGATACAGTAAATCATCCAAGCCTTATGAATTTTACTGGGCCCAGGAGACTTGATGTTTATAAAAAGGACAGAGCATAAAATGTCTGCTAAAGGAAACAAGTCTCCCAACCTTCAGTGGAAACAAGGATTTTACACAGAAAGTTCCATATGCTGCTCCTCACCTCATGCACAGAATGGAGGTCCTTGCCTCACTTAAATCAAAATGAGACCTATGTATTGCTTCAGAAGCAGCTGGTATTCAGGCAGGTCTTCTGTACAGGGGTGGATTTCATTTCTTATTAATCCACTGTGAGATGTACTTATTAAACATCTATCCAATACAGTCTGTAATGCAGGGGAAAGGAACAAAGCACAAGCATACTGGGTCACTTCTTAACAAGATGCCACCATCAGTGACATCTGTAGCCCATGAACTCAGAAACTGTAGTACCTGTTCATTCTTGCTTCATACTGATAATCTAACAAGCTTAAGAAAACCATCAATGATCAGCAGGAAGAAGGAAGTGTTTATTAAACATTTCTGTTATTTTCTAAGAATGTGTAATATTTTTTTTTAAAGTACTGCCAAGTCACAGCCTTTGAAGTTTTTAGGCTAGAGTAGATTTGGCTTGTTAATGATACGGTCAAGGATAGGTCACCCATTCAGAAAAAACACACTGCAGCAACATCACCAGGAACAAAGAAAAGTTCCTTTGAAAAGTAGAGACCATATGCTAGACATAAACTCGTTGCTTCACGTATCAGAAAACTGAGGATATAGGCAGTGCTATTAAAACTAAAGCATTTGCAGCAGAGAACAAACATCGAAGTAGGAATGGGGAGAGAATTCACATCTACACACCAGGTGTGTGAGCTGTTATCAGTTCGACTATTTTTCCATTCTCTCCAAGTACACAAAACCTTCAGGCTCATAAATCTGAAGTTACTAGGAGAAAACAAAAAGAAATTAAGCAAACCACACCTAGAGAAAATTGTGTTTTCTTCTGAAGGGACAGTGTAGGGAAATGCAAGAAAAAACATTCCTGATCTGTAACATAACAATCCACCACTCAGTTACAAGAAGAAGGTAAGTTTCCTTTACCTGCCCATTCTCCCAGCGATCGAAAGAAAGTCTGAGGCAAAGCACTCCAGATATGTGGGAAAATATATTTCATAAATCTGATGCATTTTACCAGAGTACAGAAACAGATAACACTCCCAATAAGAGTGAGTAGCTGATGCTGGAACACTTCCATCGTGAATGAAGGCAGTGAGCTAGTACGAAATCCGTTGCTCTCACCCTGGGAAATGCCTCTTTCCAGCACACTGCTAGTCTCAGTGCACTGGCAGAGAAGTGAGAAGTCTAATCAAATCACGTGGTTTTCTTTTTCCAAGGAATGTCCAGGGTTTAGATTAGAATAACATCTCTACATTACACCCAGATTTGTAAACTACCGAAAAAATCCAAACTAAACAATGATTTCTGGTGAGTGCTTTAGAGGAAAGGTTTCACTCCGTTTCTGGAAACTACCCAAGAACAAAAAGAAAAAATAAATTATTATTGTCATTGTTTAGGATTGATAGAGACTAAAGATGGGTCTAAACCAAAACCCTGGATAAGAATAATCCAAACCTTGGGGATAACACGTATCAGCACTACCTCTTACGGAGAAGAGTTAAACTCTAGCCCAGACATTTCCAGGGCAAGTTCACACTGAAACCAGAAAAATAGATTTATCTACCAATTTGAAGACAAAATAATAAAAGGTTACTAAAGTCACCTAATTCATTCTAGACAGAGAAAGCAATATTATATATAACTTTTCAGAGGTTTCTGAAGAAAGGTTAGTATATTACACCCATTTTACAAATGGTGCAACTACAGCAGTACAGTAGTCTATTAACAAGTGAATAGGACTTTCAGCTTTTCTGAACAAAGCATGTTTGAACTACTATTAAAGTTGAGGACATGTATCAAAAGCTTAAGGGGAAAAAATACTTACAAGAAAGTATCTTACTGCAAGACAGAGATGAAATCAATGAAATTCAGACTTCAAGTGATTAAAATTTTTTTTAAAAGTTAACATATAGAATTTGTCAGAGAAAGCACAGAAACAACCTTTACTCTTCTTTGCAGTGGCAATTTGAAACATCCATTTTTCAAAGATCAGTTTAAACTGGAGGAGAGAAACACTGATGCTTACACATGCACTTAGGATAAGGTAAAATAAAATTTGTCTATATACTTTAATGATATTCTTCCACTTTTAACACAAGTCATCCCTAAATATGCAGATGCATTACAGAGAAAGATGATGTCTGAAATCACAAGAAACGTAACACTAACTTATCTGTAACAAGAAGATATAAAAGCATTACCATCTTAGCTTAACAACCCAGTTTCCTCACACATAAGCTCTCTTAAAATTTCACCTCGTTTTACCCCATAAGTAAGGCCAGTCAAATCAAAAAAGGCCTGAATATTACATTTCCAAAAATATTTACAAGCAATCACAAATTCCCCAAAGAATAACTCACTATTCTAGGAATACTTTAAACTTCAACAAGTTGCACTGTGTTTTTCATATGCAACAATGATGCTGAATACCTCCTTTAAATGGGAAAAAACCCAAACCCAAACACTTCTATTTGGTGGTGGAGTCAAAACACAAACTTCCATAGCTGCCAGTCTTCTTTTTTGCACTTCCATCTCTGCCCATGCTCCCTTGCCATTTTCTTTTCCAGAGGCTGGTAACAAGTCTGAGATATGCCTACAGTACTTGATGGGCCTAGTATTTGTAAATCAGGCCAAGATACTGGGAGGTAAAACATGAATGTGAAGAATTGTTCACCCAGCCCAGACTGTTTTTTTCCTGAGGTATTGCTTCTCTGACTTTCACAGGAATCACTGCAAGAAGTTTACACACTGCATGGGTAGAAAGCTTCTTTGGGTGACCACTGTACTTTTTCTCTCTTAATCTCACTCCATTACAGCTAGCCCACTGCTAAGCAATCCCTACAAAATTAAGAGTATGAACAAATCGATGTACAGTACAATATTCCTTTCCAGCCCAGTTACCATTTTTAAGTTTCTTTGTATGTTCCCTTGTTAATACACCTTGCCACCTGTAGAACTTAAAAGTTTTAAAAATATTGGACTGACTTCTGAATCAAGTTTTGTAGCTAGCAACATGTAACTGCAAGACACTTCTGTGAGGGAATGTGACTTTCAGAAATCAATCCAGTATTTCTTAAAACTAGCCCACTTTAATATCCTTTAAAATATGTATTCTGAAGACTAATGTTTTTTCTAACCATTTTTACCATTTTTCCAAAAGAAAGAAAATTAAGCTTCACACAGCATATAAGTAATCTAGTTTTACAACTGTTTTAATATTTCATTAAGCTAATATGAAATCCATAGAAAAGGACTATCTACAGATGTATCCTAAGAGAAATGAGCTTTAAGCTACTACCTTACTGAAAAGATACAAATACTGAGGTTCTGAATGAAATAGCCATTTCCCTAATTGCCTGAATTCCAACATGACAGTTGTGCCTGGTTGAGCCCATATTGTCAGAGTTTCAACCAGCAAATTTACTGGAATCAACATTATCTCCACAGATACAGAAGGAAACAGCAAGTGACTGAAGCTGAGTTGCTTTGTGAAAGGATGCAAGCACTTGCAAGTTCTTCTAGATAGTACCTACTCTTCATTATTCCTAAATTTATTTTTTAAATGATTCAGAGTAATACTATCACAAAGACTGTGAGAATCAGGTCTGTATTTTAGGTGAAAAGTCTAAGTTTGAAGCACTTTAAAAATATGAAATGAACAATGATTTAAATAAAATCACTTCTACTACAGTACAGAATGAACTAATGAAACTACTTCAAGTATACTATATCAATTGATTGCATAGAAGGCAAATATTCACGCTATGCATGTGTGCTTGAAAGCATTTTACGTGTCCATCCACACAAAACCCGAAAAACTTGTTAAAACTGTAATCTGTATCTCTTTATTTATAAAAGGTACAGCAAAATATTAATGAATTAAATGCATACAGTAGCTGTTCCGCTGTGGGAACTAGATCTTATTTAGCAGGTGCCATTGTGTGTCCATCACTATTGCAATCAAATGGCTCTGATAATCATTTTGTAATTAATTAAAACCTTCCAATGCCTTGTCCTACTGCAGAGAGCTGAGGTTCAATATTTAGGATTCTGGAGGTAGAGATGATCTGGAGAAAAAGGAGTCCTACAAAAGAATAAACTAAAAAATATTGAAGGCTTTTTAAGTATAAAGGAAATCTTTGAAAACAGAAGATCTCTCTAAAATATTTGCAGCAACCCTTTCCCCTCTGGCTCCTCAATAGGTAGAAAATGAAAGTCACATCTCTCAGCCAGCTGTGAGAAACAGGATAACTCAGATTTACGTTTCCACTTTGACTGTGCCCTTAAATTCCACTTCTAGTATCTGCAGTCACTGCTCCTCTTGCCATTCAAATCCATGCAGGCAGTGGGTAGCCCAGCCATTCCCTGAAGCTTCTGCTGTGAGCTACTCACATTTCTTAGATCTAACCCAGTCTGATCATTCATGTGTTACACACAGAGTAATGCTTTTCAGATTTTGCTGTATTTTAATTCAAGCGGGGATCAAACAAGTCATTAGACTACCCTGGTTCCACGTCACGGTCTTCCAAAATCTTTTTGATTTGATTATTTCAAAAAACCTTGGCTCACGCTTGCAGGGAGTTGAGAACTTCAACAAGATTAATTACTGTGCTGCCTTCCAGCACTGCAATGCTTCTACCATGTTTTCAAAGATTAATGCTATAACCTCAGAGACACAGGTAAGCATTATCAACTGTATTTTCAGAGAAGAAAATGAAGATACAGAGCTGTGCCATCATTGTCCTAGATGACAACCCAGACCGCCACATTCTGGACCTTTTTTTTAACCACTGGACCAGCCCAGCCCACTGTAGCAACCCCCTGGGCTTTTTATGATTCCTTGCTCTGAATTTTGAGTATTAACTAGTACCAGATAAGCTTTCACTGCATATTGAAGACACAACAGGACACTGATGCTTTCTCCTCATTTAAACACAAGTTAGCCTTCCATGTATCAATCAGTTTCCTCTCCTGTAATTTGTACACTGTAGCATCACTTCTCTGCAGCATTAAAAGGTAGTTACAGACAAAACATCAGACGAGAGGACCATGATATAAAAGATGAACGTACCTAAACAAAAATAGATTTACCTTTGTTATCTCTCCTAATCACCTGTTTGGTACTGGCTCACACACAAAAAAATCTTTTTAAATATTAAAAAATCCTCTCTCAATTTCCTTCTCTCCTTGATCCTGCAGCAAAGTTATAAGGGTTCACTTATAACAACAGTGACAATTGCAGCAGAACACCGTGACATTACGGAGAATGAGGAAAAGACTGAGAGAGAACGTCTACTCCATGTATACTGAACGCACTAGGCCATATCCTGAATTCTTTAGTCAACACTTACATATGCAACAATCCGGAGCCACATCTCCTCTTTGCCCTGTATGTTCTACATGACTTACACATGAGCAAATGCATATGTGAAATCATTCTGAATCACTAGCATCTTTCATCTCGTCACTGATATCAAAGATTGAATATGGTATAAGGCAATGGTGAATCAACCCTCATGATCTTCACAGGGAGTTTTGCCTCAAAGAGTACTGGCAGACACTGAAACAGAATTCACAGATCTTTTTGAGTACAGATAGCACCAAAGTATACGTAAATGAAGCAATTCAGAACTTGAGATTTGTTCATGGCATGCCTTCCTATAAATTAGCTTGTGGTGTTAAAAAAAGCTAAAATTAAACTTCTCCACATGTAAAAAACATGATGTGCGAGAATATTTCTGAACCAATGAATTGTGTGCACATTTGTGGCAAGTGAGGTAGATCTTTTTTTTCTTGTTCCAAACATGTTCCAGCATATACTTATTTAAGTTCTCAGCAATGCTAAACAAATTTGTATCTTCAGTCTCTTTCAAGGCAGGCATTTTGGCTAACACTTTGACTCAGGAAGTGCATTCTCTTCATCCCCAGATTGCGTAGGCTTGCTGTTTCCTCTTAAGGTCAAAAACGAGTATCTCAGTCCTCCCGCCATGCTAAAGAAAAAAGAGAACAAACAGAGGTGTCAGAGATACCTGATGTTGTATATACCATTTTATAGGTATGTACCCTTCCTTCCAAAGGATTAAGAATGCCAGCTGGCACAAATTAGGAGTGCTTCAGAGCATGTAAGCCATCTGAGAAAGTAGACCTGAGGAGACAAAGATCAATTATCCATTGCTCCAACAGATTGATACAAACAGATGTAACAGTTCATCCAAACACAAACAGTAACAACTCACAAGTTATATTCAATGGGCACAACTCATTCAGTCAGTGTACTCACTTCCTGCACCACTTGGCTTTTACTTGGAAGCCTCACAGCTCAGAACTGCTGCTCATAAAAAAAGAATGAACTCAATCCCACATAGTAAAACTGCAGGCATGTTCCCATAGTTAAGATCCTACCACAGTAAGATTCAATATCTGAAAACAGACATGAAAAGACATAACTAATTGTAATGAACTTTACATCCTGAGGCAGTACTTCCTCAGGCCAGTAGTTGCAAAACTGCATCACCCAAGTAAGCCAAATCAAACAAAAATAAAACTATATCTCACTGAGAAATTTTCAGCTTTAACAAATAAAGGCTATTCAAGTTCCACTCACCAAATATTTAGCCCTATAAAGTTTAACATAGAGAATATGTAATCTCCACCGATCAACATCCCGATGTAAGCGATGGATATATTCTGAAAGGAAACAAAAGCCAGGCATTTATTGAAGTCAGTTTTCATCTCCAAGAATAAAACCAATATTGATTAATTTACTTTTCTAAGGAAATAGCTATACTCTGTTGCTGGCCACTCTAAAATCAGCATTTAAATTAGTTTCATGGGATGTCAGCCTTTCGGGTAATATAACAGCGAAACAAAATAATAAAATCAGTATGTTTTCTAAATGCACGCAATGCACTGAGAGTGACTTTCTGGGGGAAAAAAAAGAAAGAAAATTAAAAAAAGATAATCAGCTATTTGATATTAGGCAAAATGGAGCTATGGCCACCTTCTGAAAATGTACTTTTTAATCTTTAGAAGGCTCCTTTCACATCCCATTTCTTAAAAGCAGGTTTTGGGTTGTCAAGCATAAAAAGTATCCTTTAAAGTAACAATAAAAGCTCTTTATTATTGCTTTAAAAGGGTTACCTCCTTACTTTGCCAACTAAATGTGCATTGAAAACACCTGGCTCAAGTTCAAGGCAGGCACAGTTTCTACCTCTCACCCTGCTCCCATCAGTTTTGGGGAAAATTGTCCTCTATAGACAGAAGGGAAGCTACAGAACTGTGTGACCATTTTACCAACACTTTGTTGGTTTCAAATATTTTAGCAGCTAACCTGGACAATGACAAAATTTCTGCCAGTTTCTACTGGGGACTACTGCATCATAAAGCGCTTCTCAATTTTAAAGCTGTTCAAAATGTCTCAAAGACTATTATTGCTCAGAAAATAGAAATACTGTTGCTCTAACTTAATGGTTCAATGCAGGCACATAAAATTTAAAAGAACACTTTCAAGGCCACAGAATGAAAACTACTAGATTAATCTTGCTAGCTTTAAAAAAAACCCCAAACAATCCCACAACTGTAGAAAGAGAAGTACCATCTTCCTTTTGCGGATTTTGCAATGCTAAAGGTATTGTTTTCCCTAGTTACCCATGCAAGGGAGCACTCTGAGGACTGTTATTCCTGTGCCTAAGCTAGTTTGGATTCAAACAGTTGTTTGGCCCACAACTGCACAAGTTTCCAGTGTACAGCTCTGTGCTTCCCTCCAAACTGGCCTACAAAAAGGTGCTTGGGCAGTCAGTGATGTTCCCAGCTCATACATGCTGGCCTCATCAACACAGAGGAAGCTGCACTGGTTTTAAATTAAACTGGGTTAGAGAAAACAGACTGTAAAGGACATGAAGGTCAGTTTTTAAGACATGCATGTTTTGGTGTTGATCAAATTGACCAGAATTTATACAAACCAAGATTAAATAGTCCATTCAGCTAGAATACAAATTCTGACAGAGGCTGAAGCAGTTAACCAAGCAATACACTCCTTACTACTGCTTAGCCATTACTCTGTAACTATGAATGCCCTATGTATTAGCTGCAATGCAAATTAGTTCAGCCCAAAGTGAAAGTGGGTTAGTCTGTATCAGTTTGCAGTGGATTTGCACCAGGCCACCTTGACCAACTCACAGTAATCTGATAAAGAACTGAAGCAGGTGACAGCACCTAATGAAATGTGGTTAAATGTACATCTTTTAATTAAAGTGGTTCAAGATTCTCTTGTAGGAAATACCTGAGCTTCAATTGAAGAAAACAAGGTCACTGTGTGGTGAGACCTTGTTTGGCACAAGCAGTGTCTCAATATTAGCCCTCATTTTGAGTTTCCAGCTCAAAGCATAATCAGGATCACTGCTGAGTCAATGCTCTTCCCTGCCTATTTGAGCATTCTCATCTTCCTCTTCTGCTTCAGAACTCACCTTGATGGCACCAACTACTGTCGTTGTGAGCGCAGAATTGTAATGACTGCATAGGACAGTAGAATACATCAAGAGAAACCTAGATAAATAAAGGAGAAAATTTTATTAATTCCTCCCAGGGAGCTCAGAATTTTAGGAACAATTTGAAAACTTCAACATTTTCTGGATCAGTATTTTGCTGGGATCTTCAATCCCACCTGTTCCAAACCCTAAAATAAGATTCTGTGGATCTGTATTTTAAGTCAATGATGTGCATATACAGAGTACTCAAAATACACATTAAAACGTGCTGCTTAAACTCTAGCAGACTCAACTAGCAGAGTCATTCATTAAGAAGGAGTGCTTCTTAAATGTCAGTATTTGAAGTTACTTTGACCCCTTGGGTGGTAACATGTGAAGGAGCAGAACAGGATCCAACACATTTTTCTGTTCTTCCTTTGACTGCAGTTCCAACAGGAACAAAGCATTGTTTCATTACTTCTGAGTCTCCCACAGTTTTCCAGGTACTTTTAAGAACAAACAACTGAAACAGTTCCTATACTAAAGGGCTTAGATTCTATTAACTGCAAAGAAGAAGTTAGATAATCAGAAGAGATGGCCAGCAGAGAGATACTGAGTACAGAAAGTAAAAAGCTAAATGTCATGTTGTTGACCACTGTCCTGTGAGGTCGACAACACAGATAGTACTAACACAGTTATTTACACTATTAGAAATAATTAAAAGACAAGACAGAAGCCTGGGGGAAAAATATATTTTCTCTGAAGTTTAACATAACTTATTAGTGAGTCTTACTTTTGAGATTTGCAATTTGAAACACTGTCATTAAAATGCCTTACTTGACTGCCCTGTGTCCTTACCCCAACAAGCAGGAAAGAACAAATTGAAAGACAAATAAAAAATTTGTCCAGTGCTGGAAATGTGTTGCCTATTAAAAAAAAAAAAAAAGAGAGAGAGAAAGCAAGAATTATGTGCTGTATCATCAACTGTAAACATATATAAAATGTAGGTAATATGAAAATGTGCAAAATCACAAAATACACTTGATTCACATTGTAATTATGAAACATTCATATTACTACTAGAAACATTTTGATGCATTTAACTTCAGAGACAACAGGATGACAGCACCCATGATACCTAGACACATTCTTGTAACATGTATAGCAGTGCAGATTAACTGCACACTGCATGCAATAAATATAAATACAATACAGAGAATTTGTGGTTTTATATTTATTGATACAAACACTGTGATTAATATTATATAATAAATAGTGTTGATGTGAGACAGAGAGAAAAAGTAAGTAATCTCCTTGAAATCTATTTCATACCATATATTCATTCATCAACAACTTTCAAGGTCTAAGCCTGCATTTTTGAGCTCAAAAGTAGATTCAATAAGCATTATGAAGGTCTCTCATCAATGAAGGTCAATGAAAAGGCTAAATCATCACTTTGAAGTCTGCACCTTAGCAACATGCAAGCAAACAAACAGTGCAACACAACAGTCACTAAGAAACATGTCACAGGTTCTTTTCCATTCTTAGTAACTCTAGGATATGCCTCATTTTAATCTGGTTAGTTTAAAGTCACCCTTATCAGCACAAAACTCAGCAAAGGCTGAACATATCCCTGAGAAACAGGATAAAGACTGTTAGTCCATGCTGAGCTGTGGCTAGCTGAGCCTCCATCACCTGAGGTAACAGATTAGAGGGATCTCGGGCAGCTCTGGCCTGCTACAATTGTGCTGGTGTGCAACAACAAACTGCAAAATATTACTGAGAGACATTCTGGGGCTTCCTTTCTCTTCCATTGTACCGTGCTTTCCTGTCCTCCTAGTCAGCCAGCTGGTGAAGGACAAGTGAATAACGGGGACACTCACAAACTGCAGCCTCTACAAGATGTGGTAACTACCATTCCAGAAGTAGCTAGAGGAGCAGAAGCAATCTCCCTGTCACACAGACACAGCACTGATATTTTGACTGGCAAAAGACACATGCTGTGCATTGTCTGTGATGGACCAAGGCAAAAAGCTCTGCTAGGGTAAAAGCAAGCCAACTTCTATTGCCTGAAAATCTGCTAAATACAGGTGTTATCTACAATGATTTGTTGATTTTTCATCAGTATTTTTCCATTTTCTCCGTTTTTCCTGTGATTTAATCTCTGTGCATCACATCGACACTAGTCATGCACAACATTTAATGGGACTTTTAATATTAAGTAATCAAGTGAACGTGTATGCAAAATAGGCACTATGCATTTCTCTGATACTTATTTATTCTTTTCAGGCAATTAAGCATTAAATTGTCTGTGCCAAATCAACATGTGGGCACAACACAGTCTCTGTTTTTCCCATGGAATAAACCTAGCAACAAGGTAGACTTCCCTGTCCAGTTTTCCCAAAATGCCTCCAGCCCCGTCTGCTGGGAAAGCAGTTGAACCCTTACAGCCATACAAACTTGGCCCCCACTACATCTGCCAAGAAGGGCATTAGCTGCATTTTCCTGAACAGGCACAAGGTCATGCTGGACTGATGTCACAAGACGAGATTTCACACTCAGAGCAGACCTAAATCCATCATTTTCAGGGAATGACAATTTTTCCACTTAAAGCAGCCTTCTAAGAACACCATGACAAAATCATGGACACTGGAATGATTTATGACACCCCCAAGCTCTGTAACAATTTTCAGTGGCAAATCTCAAAGATTTCCAAAAAGAAATATGAATGTCTAGACTCATTATACTGGTAGTAAAAAGGCAACTCAGCAAGTCCGTAAGGGAGACAGAAAAACACAAACCTCCTGGTCTGATACTTTACATGCCAGGACATACTGCCTACAGTACTATACTGTATTATGATTAGCTATGGAGAGTCATGTTGTCATTCTATGAGAATGTAAAATGCAGGTAACTAAACTAGAATGAGACTAAACAGGAATCTGTTCTGTGCATCAGAATGAGAGAAGGACTGGAAATTGTCTTGTTCTGGTATTTGCAATCTCATTTTAGAGTGTGTGGCAATCACACAGTGCAGCTGGATTACCAACCAATTGCTCTAGCTGAGAGCCCCCAGTCATACATTAGTTCTTAAACAAAGACTCATACAAGGGCTATCACACAAATTCAGCTTCTCCTTAGAGTGAATAATTACAAGTTCTTATCTGTGAAGGGCAAGTCCAAGTCACATATTTCAAATACTAGTCAGTAACACGGAGGTAGGATTACCTCTTCAAAAAACAAACAAACAAAAAACCCCACCCACCTCCCAACTGAAAAAAAATTAACAAAATACCATTATCAGTCTGAGATATGTGATATTGCTCCTTACCTGCTCAAAGTCTCCAGTAGAAAAGCTAATAATAACTGTTGGAACCACCATGAAACAAGCATTATAAAAAAGGACACCGTATTTTCCCAACTCCTGTGAAAAATGAAACATGGGTACTTGGAATTACAAGCCATTTGGGAGCAAAATACTAAATATTACTCTGGCAATCCTTCTGACATTATTGTCAATGAACAGACAAAACATAATACATTGCAACTTAAAATACAAGCTTGCGCTAGTTGGTTACTGAGCTGAGTTTTCACTTCAGTCACTTCGTATGCTTAACAGAATATTACTACTCTGCTATACCTTGAACAGTTTCTGTACATCAGCTAGTCAAAAACTTCCCAAGGCACTGGCCCAGAACTGCTTTATGTTAGACTCCACATAGGTCTCTGCCTGGCCAAGGAAGGGATTACCCATTCCATCTACTGCAAATCAGCCACGAAAGCACAGGGCAGAGTGGCTCCCTGGGGCAGGCATAACAGGGAAATTAATGAAGTCTGACTCCTAGATGGAGCATCTGTAATCACTGGTAACTGATGTAACTTCAAGCAATTTGAGGGATATGTATCATGTTGGTTAACTTGCCTGACACAAAAGCAGAAGATTAGGGGAATGAAAAAGAACCCTTTCCTTCCTCCAGATTTGGCCATGTTACTTAGCAAATCTCTCTAGCTTATCTCTTGCTTTAAAATTAAATCCTGCATTTTGTAGAAAACTGTGAGGCTGTTAAGTGCTGCTTATTAAGTAAAATACAGAGTCTGGATTTGATGTGACTCCTGAGATTATTAAAAGATATATATTTCCACTGTACAGACTAAACCACAAAAGTCAGTGACAAAACTTCCATCCAGCATCTCCAAGATTGCTCTTTGCTATACCTTGGTGTGTTTTCATGGCACTCTATTTGAAGAGCAGCCTGTTCAATGTTTACATAAAGTATAATGTATCAAGGTATCACCTAATTCTTTGGCATACCTGGGTTTGGTGTAGACTTGCTTTTAGATAGCCAAAAAAGATATCAGTTGTTGTGGTTATTGACTCAAACTGGACAGGCCTCTGTTCCTACCCACAAGTTTATGTAACATAAAAACCTCACTTAAAGTATGTTTCTAGTCAAAAAGTCACCTTCCTTACATATATATATATATATCAAGTTGACAGGTAAACAATTTGCTTTTGTCTTGGCTTGATTTTATTTCACTATCCAAAAGCAACATTTTAAATACACTACAAACTGTGCCCAAAAGACTTGGGAGAAAACAAAAACCACTGTTTATCTAAGCCTGGCCTGAGATACTAACAAGTTTTTCCCCAGCTGTTCTGTATTAAGGATGTATATATCAACTGAAATATGAAAGCAAATGAAACTATTAATTCATAACTGTATATTCATAAAGTCATATAATAAGTAACCCACTGTTACCATATTGTCATAATGTTATATTCAGCCTAATCAATCCACAGTTACCTTTGGATCAATTTTCTGCTTTGTGTAAACTCCATTTGCTGCTGTGAAGATATCATTTAGCAATACAAAGGTGTAGCCCTCCAGATTAAAAGACAGATCAGACCTGGGAAATAAATATTATATTGTAAATAAGCAAACAGTATACAAGCATTGCATTACCTTGTTTACCCAGAGAAATATCATAAATGAGGAAATACAAATCCTGAGAATTCCAGCAAGTCATAGGTTTTGCTTTAAGCCTTCTTTGTAAATCAAAGTACTTTACACTTCTCCAGTCACAGGACCATCATAAATGAGTCATCAGGGAGTTCCCAGTATTTAGTACGGAAGTGGCAGGAAATGTTCAGTCTTCATTCTTTGAAAAACTTCATCTGTCTCAATCCTGACAACCTGTCCAATTATTACTGAGCATACTTATCTATTTCTCTTAACACAAAAAGTAACTATGGAATAAAGTCTAACTACTTGTTTTTTACAGTCAGACCAGATATATTGTCATCCTTTCTGTTTTGACTAGTTACCTCATGGATATAAAGTAATTCATTTAGTAGGACATGGCTCTATCCGAGTCACATCACATGGAAATTATTTACCTTTGTACACAGCAAAGCCAAGAGACAAAAAACAACATTACAGTTCCAGTTAAGTAAAGGAATATTCAAACAGAAAGAAAACAGAGGGGACTAGCAGATGAGTGCTTTGTGAACTTAATCTCACATTTTAACTTGTCCAAAGTGATTAAAAAAATACACATTGCCTAACTCAAAACAATATTTGACAACAAAAAAATTAGTCTATCCAGAACAAGAATATATTTTTCTAAGATTATTAAAATACACTGATACTATGAAATAAAAGCAGCATTCCTCACACAGTTTTAACTTGCTTCATTTATGATTCTGCAACCGTGGAAAACCTAGAGGGGGGAAAGAAGCACCCAAATACTTCCAGCTGGAGTTTAATTTTTCCCTTTGCATTCCTGCACCTCCCAATGATGTCAGTAGAGAGATTTTCCAAATCAACTTAATCCAGAGTAACTGATCTCAACTTAGGTTTACTTGGCATTTAACAAGGAAAAAGTCCTCCTGTGGTCCCTCCTCTCATAACATGACTTTGTACAACAAATGAAAACCTTACCCAGCTGCTACGAAAGCCCCAAGAATGATGGCAAATACGCTGACTATAATATTCAGCGGGTATCGTTTCCTGTAGGCAAAAATTAGACAGTTCACATTTTCATTATTTGAAGAGGAGATTAAATGGCTGTCTGCCTGAAAAGTTTCAAAGTGATTAGTAATCACAGAACATTTAACAGGAGGGCAAGGTCTTGATAACCTTACAGAAGCAACGTGATTGACCATGTGCCACCCTGTCAGACCTTGACATTGACAACAGAGACTGAAAAAGCATTGTGACCATTCTCCTACTAGATAATTTTAAAAGTAAAGATTAAAGATTTAAAGTAACAGCATTGGAACAGACTGTAATTTACTGTGTATTGATATTCATAATGGACATATTTCAGTGTCTTCCAGTAATCCAATAAAGGAAAACCACTACACATATCTCATGTAGTTTTTCATCCCACCTTTCTTGGAGAAGATGCTGTACAGCACGCTAGCTGGGCTATCTTTCAAATAGATACTTACTTTGAAGTCAAACTGAAACCTTGTACTTGAAGAGGAAAGCACAGAAGCTTATCGTATTCTTCGCTATGTCTACATCAGCACTGCCACAGAGCAGGGAAAAACATACCATAAAACTATTCTGCTTCTTATACCTGTATTACTTTATTTATAAACGTCTGAAGTACTTATTTTTGCACCATACTGCAATGTGCCTTACAAACATTCTGCTAGTCATTCTCTCAGGCCAGATCCCATCTCTGAGCTGGCCTGTGAGAAAAGATCCATCAAAACAAAACATACAATGCTCTTGCAGAAATCTGTGTGTCAAAGAAGCACAGCTGTGGACCACTGTCCCAACAACAAAGCCATATCCAGTCTCTAGATATATTAGGCTTTTATCATAATGACTCTAGACAGTAACAACCTAAACTTTGACTGCTTTTCAGATCCTGAGGTAAGCCAGCACAGACTATCTGGAGTCCTTTCATTTTCAGCCCTGAGGAAATACACTGCGGCAGTCTGTATGAATACGGTGTTCTGCTCTTAAGCTTCCCTTAGGTTAGGATGTTGCTTGTACTCATACATCACATTGCTGATAGTCCAGCTGAGAACTGATGACAACCTCACTGACTCGCATTTTCCTCACTTGCAGGAGTCCTCAGGCCAACAGGAGAAGACAGCAAGTTCTGCTTTACCTGTGAGAACTTACAACTAGAAAAGAATCCCAGAGCATCCCCAAACATGAATCACATTGATCAACTGCTGCTTCAGCCAAAAGGAGATGACAGTCTACTTGGGGGCTTTTTGAAAAGCCCTTCGCCTGACCATCACTCTCATGTTGCCTGGGTTCAGCTTCAGCAAGCTGCTTTTCCCCTTGTGACCTCACCTTAACCAAAAAATAGAACTATGACGGTGACAAAGTATGATGTATTTATATTCCTGTTCTTCCAAGTCAGTTAAACCAAAACCAGTGATCCCAAGCTGCAATAGCATAAGCTTCTTGATTTCTCGTTAAAAATAATGGAGGTATCCATAATTAAGGAGTTTTCTGATCTAACAGCACACTGGTAGATACCACTTTGCTTCATTAAATGGGTACTTTTTTAGACTTGAACCAGAAAGCTACATAAGCAGACTGCCATACTATCATCACTGTTCTGAGACTTAAGGATCTCCCTGTTTGAAGCAGTTTGCAGCTTAGGGGCCTCCAAGGTGACACACAAACCATAACCTCTAGAAGTGTCTGAGCTGTGCTCTGCTTACCTGATTCCTCTGCAACAGTCAAGAGAACGAGCTGTGTAAATGAGAGCAAGCTGAATTTTTTTCCTCCTGTATTCACTAATATGTAACTATGTCTTCAAAAAAAGCTACATAAAACCACTTTCTTTGCTTTTCTCTATTTGTCAGTAAAAATCACTCATTCAATATTCTGATGAGATGCCACAAGTAATCCATTTGATATGATCTAAGATGAAGGTATCTTAAATGAAAAAAAAAAAAAAAGGATCACCCAAGTATGATGATTTCCAGCAGTAAAGTAAGTGGAATGGTAAACTTCCTGAGCACTGTAAACATCGGCAAACTGTCAAAAAAAAAAAAAAAAAAAAAAAATCCAAGCATAGCATCAGATTAACAGCATTTTTATGTTGTAATTCTTATCTGATTTTACTAACCAGAAGATGAAAACATTAGTCCAACAGTAAGCAATCAAAAAAAATTCCCAGCCACTTAGCATATATTAAAAAATGTCAGTCTGACACTAGAGGCAGATTAGATAATCAACTCACTGAAAAATAATAAGATATGCCAATCTGCAAAACAAAGCAATTGGCTACCTTCTAAAAGGTCCTGCTGCAACAGTGAAATGGAATATAGAAGCTATTTTCTAACTAGCAGAGCCCCTATGAAATAATTCTTTCTGTAGAATTCATGTGCAGGGTAAATAAAAAAGATGTCTATTGTAAACTTAGAGGACACGCAATAAACCTGTCTCTGGAAACATATAACAGAAATAAAATACAAAGCAAACATGCTTAGTAAACAAGCTGTACTTTGAAAAAAATAAAATAAATCTGTAAGAAAAAAATCAGAGAAAGTACAAGAAAAATGAAAGGTGGGACCAGCTGCAACTACCAAACAAACAGCTACTTTTGAACAACATATTGTTGGTCTACACAAAGTAATACAGTTGGAAGCCTTTTTGCTTTGAGAAAACACTTGCATCTGACACTTTGGAAATCTGACAGTATGGCCATATGGACCAATTAATCCTCTGTTTAGATAACTATTAGCATCTGCATTAATGGATTATACAAATCCTAACACAGAGTTTAATCACTTTACAACAGGCATTTTGAAGTTATGCTTAAGATCATCTACACTTCACAGATAACCCATATAAGGTGGAAAATTCCATAATGTAAACCTCACATAATGTAACAAAACACAATGTAACAACATGTTAATTGTAGAAACGCTGCAGCCATTCTTACTTTTCTGTTATAAAAATTAGTTACGAACAGTAAATCTAGAAGAGGTATGTCAGCCATAGGAGGAGGACGTGGTGCACTTAATGTTTAAAATAACCTACTAAACTTTTTAAAGTTACAGTTAGGGAAATGGGAAAGATGAACCCATGAATCAAACTTTTACAGAATTTAAACTACTTCCATATTAACTATGGCTGAAGTGCTACTAAGGACAGTACTGCCAAAGTCCTTATGTCTGCCTGAACAGTCACTTCAGTGGAACAACTTCTGAATTTGTACAACAAAGATTTGCATAATCAGGTGTCTAATGTTGCTAGTCGGAGAAAATTAATTCTATAAATAAAAAGAAATGTAAACAAATTAAAAGTAATACATTTTCTCCCAGCATCTGTCTTAAAGTTATGAAATGCTGAAAACCTCCAAAAATCTCTGTTTTGGTTTAGCTTACTACCAAATCCTCAGGAGCATGTAATAACATACAAGAAACCACCACAATGGTAGTGCTGTATACTCCAGTCCTGGTGCAGTCATCATGCTTCTGCACCCCTCTGCCACAGAAAATGTGGTTGTTCTACTACAGCAGGTCCTCTACATAACTTACACCTTTTTAGCACCAGCATGGAAGCAACTCTCATGGATCTATGCTTATGGGCACACAGGTGCCTGGGAAACCTTCAGCAATCTCCCCACAACCTGCTTTTGGTGCTCAGCAAGGCTAGGCCACCGCCACCACCCCACTGCACCGTAGTTTTTCCATCTCTTCATGACTCCTAAATAACCTGCACTGACATCACGGTACGAATCTCTCCCTTATTCTCCTTCCTTCAAAAACATCTTTCTTATAGCTTTCAAACTCTTTGGTTAGGACACCTAGGAAAAACTGGACGCTTCGGTGTAACAGGAAAGTGAAAGCACTTTCATTGTCACAGGGGAGTATTGTGATTTTCTGTCAGTACAGGCCTGGCTAAGCTCCACTTAAAAGAAGCATATAACTTGTAAACAGATCAAATGTTCGATGAAGAATTTTGTAATAATACCAAGAGTTTAGACAGAGACAGACTTAATATGCATTTCAGTCCCTATGCAATGCTCTTTATTAGTGTTTATATTTTACCCCCACAAAGAAAAGGGTAAAATCCAAACAGTCTACTTATAACTTCCATTTACTGTACCTGAGTTTGCTGGTACTTGATAATCCACTTATGTGGTTTCCAACATAAATCAGAGGCAGAGGAAACAACTGTGATAAAATTAAAAGCACAACTCAGATTATTATGTTTTGAAGCACTGTTAAGAAACTTTACTTGATAGAATTTGATAACTGTAATATCAGATGTACTTTTAGCACAAAGAGGGGTTTTTTAAGGAAAAAAATCTATGCTGCAAACTGATCTGCAGCTCTTGTTCATGTGACCATTCACCACTACAACTTCACTGATTTCATTAGAAGAGTCGCAATCTACCTCTAACGAGACTCAGACTCCATTTAGAGTAAATGTTAATCAGTTTTAATTACTGTAACCCTCAGACTAATACCCATCCTAATACTTGAATTTTAGGTATAAAAGTAATAGTAATAACAGTAGCTAAATAAGCAACAGAACAGGTGGAATAAAAGAATGAATAAACTTCAAGTATGCTGTGCTTCTCTAGGTACTCCACATATATTAGCATTCCTGGAAGACACACCATTTTAGATCTACCCAACAAATTATGCTATGCGAGACACTAGAAAGGAAAGGTAAGTATTTAGTGGTAAATTAAACTTTACTTTTTCCAGCCTCTAGCATAATGAGACTGACTCACACAGAAACATATGGGCCCTAACACAATACAGAGAAACAATAACACAACTTCAGAGCCTTAAGAAAATGTACAAGAAGTCAGAGATCCCTACACAATATTCAGCTGCAGCTCAAAGCGGTCAATTCTCCCACTACAGAAAAGTTGCAAAAGATTAAAACTAACCAAAGTAATCAAAGGGGACAAAGGTGATGTGTACATCTAGTCCCATTCACTATCAGTCAAGTGGAGCTGAAATGTCAGAAAGACAAAACAAATTCTCTGTCCTAACGCATGTAATAGCTGCTGCTTTTGTGCCTATACTTGCTCGCTTTGAGAGACGCTGTTGGAGGCTACGCCCTCTCAAAGCATCATGTGCTGGAAAAACACACAGAGAAGTGGGCTGCATTTTATCTACGTTAAAAATTCTGCATTTCTTTTACAGCAAAGAGGAGAGAGGAGAAAAGTATCATAGAAGTTAACAACAGTTAACTAAAGTTAACTTTTAAGTGAAAGTAACAGTAAAAGTAAATAGGACTATAAAGTCAACAGGACTATAAGTAACAATAAATGTTCAACCTGTCAACATAAGTTTGCCAAAAATTTGTAATGCGCTATCTCTCCTGCAATTTTTACTTAGAAAAACTTGTTTTATTTCATTCATAGGATGAAAATAGGGCTGACATTACCTTCTCTTTCCTCTGAAATTTGTCTGTTGTAAAGACAAAATTACAACATCCAGCACAACATCAGAGATCAATGAAACTTTTACTTTAAAAGGGTCATGAATGCCAAAGCTTCATCACTAAAATAAGTACTTAAGACTCTAGCTGAAAGCACTGAGGACATAAACCAGCCTGGGAGTGAAAAGCAATGACAATAATTAGTGTCAATGAAAGCAAGAGTTGTCAAAAGGATAAAGACTCAGTCAAAGGGTGCTTTAAAAAGTAAAGAAATCACCAATGGGCAACCCAGCTGATTCACTGTGACTGGTCAAATCCAGCACTACAAGCAATATACAAGTCCTGGATGCTGCAATGCTGACTGCTCCCAGCATATCCAGTAAAGTCTTCCGAAGGATAGATATTATTAGGACAAAGAAAATGAGTGCTGTATTTTTTTAATGCCTTTGTACTGATGTTAAAGTGAAGGCAACAGCAGAGAGTGAGAGTAGTGGGACTCGGGGAGGTGGAGGGAAGAAACTCCTCAAGGTCTCAACAAGTTGTTTATACACAGAACTCAAAACTACCTACAGGGAAACCTTCTTCTTTCATATTTTGGAAAAAACAAGGATTGTCCATTTTATAATCCATGCTACAGATATTCCTACAAGATTTTCACATGCAGAAATGTCAATGATTTCAACATGCATTAAGAATAAACAGCATGCACCAATGCCTGTGAGATGTTCATAGTAAACCTCATACTGATAGTAAGACAAGATTCTGCAGTGAAGATACTGGCCTGAAAAGCTATGATATCTGAGCCCTGTAGCAGAGGTGGGAGCTAACACTCTGCATCTCTGAGCAAACACTGACCAATACTCTGCAACAAGATATAAATCCAGAGGCTTATGCATCAAAGTAAAGCTCCAGCAACATTGCATATGGATGCAAAAATCTACACAGATCGCTGCAGTAGTCATTTCAGATCCTAGTTCCCAATCTGAGACAGTAAAAGATCCTCTCATATTTTCTCTGTCCTCCCTCTTTGGACCATACACACTTAAGGTCTGTACGATGCAGCTAGTCCTTACCTATAGTGTTTTCAGTGGGCACTACTTTAGCCCTTCCTATGGAACACAAATCTTACATTTGGCATCAACTGTTGTTTTGGTTTTTGGTCTACTGGATATCCTCTTTCTATTGTTTTATCACAGGTCCCACTCAAATTTCCAAGGAGCCTTTCTCCCTTCATGATGCGATCAAAATTCTTTCTTAAATACAGATGTCCCATTGATCCCACGGGGAGCTGTATACATCCAGAAAAATAATTCAGGAATCTGAAAGAGTTAGTCCGGCTGTATGAAGGTACAGCACCCTTTCCCATTTACTGTGTAACAAAAAGGCACCAAATTTCTCTACAAACAAAAGACCAGAATACTGCAGTGAAATTAAAATGATCAAATCCAATATTAAATGAAACAAAGATACAATCACAAACAAATGGAAAATTTTTTCTGTTCTTCTTTTATATCTTGTCTCCATAAGAAAGAATGCACTATAAGAGGTAACATTTTCTTATTAATATCAGGACCTACACAATCCTTACCTTAACAGGTATACTTTTGTCAAAATCAGGGAAGTGAACAATCTTATTTAATTTTGACACATACAAGATAAGTATAGTGGCTGCCATCTAAAAAAAAAAAAAAGAAGTCATGTAAGAGCAAAACTGTAATGTATGAATGAAAGAACTCCTTCAAAGAAAAATCTTTATATGCATTTGACAAATGCTAGGTATTACATATTTCTTTCAAAGAACAACACAGTATGCAATTAATAAACTGGAATAACTTTATTCTTATCAAATTTAGCTATTTATTTAAAACCACAATATAGACATATGTTTTTCTAGCTTGAGAAAATTAGTGGCACCCTGTGAAACAAGGCGTGCTGAGAAAGAGCTGAGAAAATAAAACAGGACAGGATCCCAAAATAATCATGCTATTTACACTCAGAGTGTTCTTTAGTCTGCGGAATCATTCCTACAGCTTTTTTTGGTACTGTGAGACAGGAGTTGTGCATTGATCAGTTTGTTGACAACTTGAGGAAGAAATGATACAGACAGAATGAAGGAGAATATCTGAGCAATCCCACATCATAAGAGTTAATGATTGCCCAGAGAGGGGAAAAAAAAGTTAACATTTCCTTTATACAAAAATACAATAATTGGCTATCTAGAGGATGGGGTGGAGTCATGTTCTGCAGACTAAAGCATTATATCATATTATATGCACTTTACAAAGTGTTCAGAGAAATCCTGGAAGGATCAGTCAACAAAAAATGGAAATGCCATTGAGTCTTAGGTTCTGCAAAGAAACAAAGCCATATCATTGCCCTTAACATGAATTATTGCCACATTTTCTAGTCATTGGCTTCCACTGAAACATGATGTGTGGTTCCTTGAGCAGTCTGGATGTGTGAAACTCTCTTTCCCCCTCTCGCACAACGAAGACTTTACAAGACATTTCACTCTCTTTAGCACAAAACAGCAGAGATGTCAGACTTGCAGTACCCTGTTTTCACCTCTTCCTTAATAACTCTTAGTTTGCAACCTTGGCAGAAAGTATATCCTTTATTTTAAATGTACTACCCTAAACAACACTTGCTTCAAGGCTCTGTCTTTCCCAGCTGTCCCTCTGCAGAATCACACATTCTTCTTTATGGACCAAGTACATAGACATTTGAGGTTTGTTTTTACTATGATGCCTACTGACAACAAAAATAACAAAAAACTATTTCTGCTGCAGTACTCCAAATTGCCCACAGGCAAATAAGGCAACAAAGAACCAAAACTGTGTGGTAGTCCTACTGTAAAACTGCTGGGAAAGGGGGGGGGGGTGTGGATTTATAAGGAAATATACAGGTTTTTTTACAGATAGGGGCAACATCTCTGCATATAATCCACAAATGCTCCAGAACTCTCATAGGATCTATGCACTTGGTATCTCTATAAAGGGAAATAAACGGCATTTCCAGTCCTTTACGTTACCCTTCCCAGGCAATACTTTTGACTTAAGCTGAAACTTCCTTGATCTCACTAAAACAAATCACTCTTCCTTACAGTCTATCTAATCCAGAAGACAAGCAGTGCAGTATAACAGAGGTTTCCCCCCCAAAATATATTTCTGTGCAAACATTAGTTTAACATACAGAATAATGAGTACATTTAGTATGATTTACTTGTGAACATACCTGTCCAATTCCAAGAAACATTGGTGATGGGAAGCTGAAAAGCATAAACAATATTTAATACTGAGAAAAGGAAAAAAAAAAATAAGGGGAAAAAAAAGTTTAAATTTAGCACCAAAGTCAACAACTGGATATGTGGATGACTGGCCTGTCTTTCAGAAGAGCTCAGGAACTGCTACACTTATTGGAGTCCTACTATTTTATTTCTGCAGCAAAACGCAAGCTGCATCCAACTAATATAGCATATGCACAGTCGATCAATTCTAAATTGCTCATTGTTTTGGAGATATTTGTAAGTGAAGGTAACACACTTGGAGAACTCTAACAATGCGCAATTTTTTGAGTGGCCTCACATATACAGTATACATCCTGAGATGGTATAGTAAGTTAAACCTCTTGCACTTGCCCTAACTTGGAAGCTTATTTTCACAGCCCAAACACACTAAAAATATGTTTTTATGAAAAGAAAGTATCTAGGTAAATGTTATAGAAACATCTATTGTCTGCTAAAACAGCTAAATTCCTACCACACCCCTTCAGTTAGCTTTAGCTGAAAGCATGGGTACTTAAATGTTAAGAAAGCAGAAACTTTAGCAGGACACCTGAAGACCCTAAGTGGCTCCCATTTTTTCCTCTAATTCTACATAAAGTTAAAACCAATAAAGGTGTGGCAGCAACTGCTAATTCTCTGTATGCATACTGAAACACAAGTGAAGAAGTTATTTACGATGGATGGCTGCTTTATGCCATAACCAGCAGTGTCTGGAGTCTCTTTGCCCAGAAGCCCTCCAGAAGTGTCAAGGAACTCCCTAATGTGACAGCTCCTCCTGCTTGCCAGGAGGCATGCAGCATTTTGCTGCACTGCACCGTCACGGACAGTCACACACAAACCTGCATTCAAGGAATTTAAATAAACCCCATTTCATTCTCTGTGCACATCTGCACTAACAAATGCCTAAGGAGGGTCCCCATTCCCAACAAGCTTTGTAATTTTCCATTATCAAGGCTCCTTGAGGTTGTGGCTCTTTATCACAGAACCCACCAGGATTATACGCTAAACTACTGCGTGGCGTGCTGAGAAACATACATCTCAAATGAGCACCACTGGGACAGGAACACAGTATTAGCAAAAGAAAGAAGCGTCCTGAATTGCAGAAGGAAGGCCATAAGGACACTGGCATCATAACATAGCTAAAGAGTTAGGAGCAGCCAGTAGCAAAAGAGAATCCCGGACATAGAGGTATTAGGAGGGAAAAGGGAAAAAAAACTGAAGAAATAGGACTTCAATTTATAATCATGTGACACCTAAACTGTGTTTTGGTTTGTACTTTAGCTACACCATATAAATATGGAGACTTCACTCATCTGTACTACATGGATTTCTCCAGCCATTTTTGATTTGCAGATAGCCCTAAACATTCCCAGCAACGCTGTAAGCTCTTGATACAAAACTCAGGCTTACTGAGGGGCATGCTGTCCTCGACTATCCTTCACAGATGTGCTAGACATATGCCAGGGACTTATAGGGAGGTGCAGACTGTATTATGAAAACCGCTACAAAGCAAAATCTCAACTTGCCTCGTGTACCATTTCTGTGAGTTGTTATATACAGCTGTTATGTGTTTAAATAGCACTCAATGTTAGAAAATAATGGCAAGTTTTGGTTTTTAACTTTTTTCCTTTTGTTTTGCTGTGTTGGCTTTTTTCCTTTTCTTAGTTCACAATGACTTAAACACAGCAAAACCAGAGCAAACCTTTTAAGTAAAGAATATTAACAGTGAGAGGACCACAGCTACAGGACAACAATTCTATATGGGACACCCCATCAAAGATGTAGTTCTTCAGTGTTTTTACGATTAAGGGATTTTCTCAAGTTCACCTTTCGTTTCCGGCCACCTCAGAAAAGAAAGGTGCTTGCAGGAAGGCAGCGGGATCGTTCGGCAGGAACAGTGAGGGGAAACGCTGTTTCCCTGAGGGGTGCGAGCTGTCGCGACCTGCAAAACGCCAGCCTTGGTGCTGGGAATGACGGAAGGCCTTCGAGGAAAACACTGGCACGCTTCAAAAACACGCCTGCCACCGGCTCTGCGGTCGGGCGGTGCTGCAGAAGCGGCACGTCCTGGGCATAAACGGGGTCCGAAATGGCAGAAACCGACCCGGGGCTGAGCGCGTTCCCTAACATCTCCGCTGCTAAGGCGCCCGTGGCGGCGCGGCAGCCGGTTGCCCCTGGTCCCGAGCTGCACCAACGTGCCTGGGTCCGGCTAACGGTGACGAAAACGCTTCCCCGGCCGGCGCTGCGGAGCGGCGCGGCCCAGCCCAGCCCCCGGAGTACGACCTGCTCTCGCCGGGAGGGGAGCGGCACCGCCGCCAGCCCTCGGGAGGGCTGGGCCGGAGGCGAACCGGCC
>JAVJGG010000074.1:37205488-37216410 GCA_035590195.1 Aviceda cuculoides | reverse complement strand
CTAGAATGTATACTTAAACCGAGCTATTAGGGCAATAAAGTGGCATTTGCTTGATCATATTGGTCGTGTGCAGTGTCTGTGACTTCTGCGTTGACAGGCCTGAATGGCATCCACAGTGCAGTTCTCTATTTGTTCTATGACTGCTGAAATGTTCACTAGTGTTTTCTCTGATTTACTTACCCCTAACCAAGGTAAGAACCACCGAACAAAACTGAAATCCTGTAGGACGGTCAGCAGTAGTATACTAAGTTCTCTTAAATAATTTCAAAAAGGTTCTTACCCACTCATTCTGATTTCTTGAGCTGGTTACAGTGATATTAGGAACTGTCACCCCCAAGGTACATTTTTCTGACTAATTAGGAGGTAAGGCCTTCCAGGCCTTCTTTCCACATAGCTAGTACCAACCACTCCCTTTCGGAACATTCTAATATCTACTTAATTGACTAATCCTTTGTACCTGCGTATTCCAATTACGAGTGTAGTGTCCCACTGTAATGTTGCCAATTCTGTTGGTCTTATCTGTAGTTACACACTTGACTTTGGAGACGTTTGGGTCTGACACATCTCAAATCTGGAGATTTGTCTCATTTTCCTTGATAAGCTTTGGCTTCACCCATAAGTTATTCTAAGAAGTATTGAAAGGGGTGGGAATTCCTACTAAAGGTAAACCTTTGTCAGCGTGTTCAGGGAACTGAGTACATACCCAACAATCTGATTGATTCGTTGTTATTATAATTCCTCCAATCAATCTTAAATGTAAGCTTATGTCCCAGGCACCTAGACTTCTCTTTGTCACCTGACTTAGATAAACAAGAAGGTAGAATTCCTACATTTCCCTTTACACAACAAATACTGACCATGGATCAAACACCTTTAGTTAACCTCGATTTTAGTGGGGCTTTTTGTTCTACTTTATATTCAGGAATTGCTTTCTTAATTCTTGAATAGTGGATCCAAGTCAGTTGTTCTCAAATCTTGATTGTAGTAAAAGTGGTCAGCAACACCTTGTAGGGTCCATTCCACTTCTTTCCTAATGGATCACCTGAAAAATTCTTAACATAAATCCAATTTCCAGGGCTAAATGGGTGAATCGGATCCAACCCCTTAGCTCTGGTTCCCAAAACATTCCTATTAATTTTCTCTAATTGCTTTCTCAAAGAGATAACATAATTCTGTAAATAAGAATTTCCCAATTGACTTAAATCCTCCCCTTGATATTTAGCCTGGTATGGTCTCCCATGTAATATTTCAAAAGGGCTCAGATTTTCTCTGGTTCTAGGTTTCACACGTATCCTAAGCGGTGTAATAGGTAGTGTCTGACACCAATATAGGTTTGTTTCTTGACATATTTTGGCTATCTGTTGTTTTATCATATGATTCATTTTTTCCACCTGCCCACTGGCTTCTGGCCTGTAGGGTGTATGTACCTGCCAATCAATTCCCAATAGTTTGCTGGCCTGTTCCACTACTTGCGTACAAAAATGAGTACCCTTATTTGACGAGATGACTATAGGTACTCCAACCTGGGGTATTATCTCATTTAATAATACCTTAGTTACTTCTCTTGCTTTGTTTGTTCTACAAGGAAATGCTCTGGCTATCTAGAAAAAGTGTCTATAAGTACCAATAAGTATCTGTATCCCCCTTTTCTTGGAAGTTCAGAAAAATCAATTTGCCAGTGGTCTCCTGGTGTATTTCCTTTCTCAATGTTCCCTAATTGCACCCTGTTTCTTGTGTTAGGGTTATTTCTCAAACATACCTCACACTGCTGAGTCACCTGGCGGATTGTAGTATACAAATTTTTCCTTATTAACTTCTGATTTAAAAATTTATACAGGGAGTCTGCTCCTTAGTGTGCCCATATCTGTTTAGCAGGAATTATAATTATAGTATCTTTTGAGTGGGCCCATCCTCTGGAGGGAATCTGTCTTCCTATTTCTTCTGTCAATTTTTTATCAGCCTTAGAATATTCAATATGTTCTTGATCATCTAGGCTCTTACTTCTATTGTCTGGAATTAAGGCTAAACCTTTTTGCATTCTCTCCTCTGCCTGTTTAGCTTTATAGTCAGCCAATCTATTACCTTTTTCCTGGTCAGTGTTACTTTTCAGGTGTCCTCGACAGTGCATGACAGCAACTTTGGTTGGCAGTTGGATTGCTTCTAATAAGCGAAGAATTTCTTTAGCATACTTAATCTGCTTCCCTTGTGCAGTTGGTAGTCCTCATTCCTTCTAAATTGCTCTGTGAGCGTGGACAACTCCAACGGCATATTTGGAATCTGTCCATATATTTATCCTTTTTCCTTTTTCCAATTCCAGGGCTCTAGTGAGGGTAATGATTTCAGGGTTTTGAGCTGATCTTCCAGCAGGTAGTGATTGAGATTCAATTACCTTGTTTACCATTGTCACCGTGTATCCAGCTCTTTGAATACCTTGTCAGATGAAGCTGCTTCCATCCATGAACCAGGAATCCTGTGCATCCCCCAGAGGTTCTTCTCTCAGATCCAGTTTGCTGGAATACATGGTCTCTATGGTTTCTAAGCAATCATGCGTCAACGGTTCAGAAGTCACCTCACTGAGGGAAGCTGGGTTTGTAACATTAGTTACTTCAATCCTAACATCATCTAGTTCAATAAGAATGGCCTGGTATTGTAGAAATTGGGACAGGGAAAGCCAGTGATTCCCTTTTTGTTCCAGTACAGCTGATACTGTGTGTGAAACCAGTACTGTGATCTTTTGGCCCAAGGTAAATAAATTTCCGGGCTTCCTGAATATTCAAGACCACAGTCACTACAGCTCGTAGACATCCTGTCCATCCTTTGCTTACTTCATCAAGCTTGGAAAATATATTTCCAAATATTCTATATTTGGAAAAATAGGCCACTGCTCTTTTTTAAGGTCCTAGCTGTGGAGCTAGGACTCCCAGAGCTATACCTTGCCTCTCATGAGAAAATAGCCAGAAAGGTTTAATCACATTGCATAGGCCCAAGGCCAGGGCCTTCATTAGTTCTTTCTTAAGTGTCTTAAATGCATTTTGAGATTCTTTAGGCCAAATCAATCAAGTAGGGTTGCTTTTCAAAAGTTCATACAAAGGTTTAACTATTATTCCATAATTATAAATCCATAACCAGCACCAACCTGTCATTCCCAAAAAGGTCCTGAGTTCTTTTACCGTCCGAGGGAGGGGAATCCTGCAGATGGCTTCTTTTCGTTGTGTTTCTAATTCTCTGTCTTCGAGAAAGTTTGTATCCAAGGTAGGTTATCCGTTGTCGTACCATCTGAGCTTTCTGTTGAGAGACTTGATACCCATTTAGTCCCAAAAAATTTAACAAGCTGATGGTCTATCGCATACAGTAAGGTTTTGTTTTAGTTGCTATTAATAAGTCGTCTACATACTGTAAAAGGATTCCATCTCTTGAAGGAAGATCCCATGTTTCAAATTCTTGTGTTAGTTCCAAAGATTGTTGGACTATTCTTAAAACCTTGGGGTAACGCTGTCCAAGTAAGCTGGGTTTTCCTACCAGAGGTAGGGGTCTCCCATTCAAATACAAATAAACTTTGACTTTCTTTTGCTAAAGGCAAACAGAAGAATGCATCTTTCAAATCTAATACTGTAAACCATACCTGATTATCTCGTAGCTTAGCGAGTAAAATATAAGGATTAGCTACTACAGGATGTAGGTCCTTAACAATTTTATTTGCCTCTCTTAAAGCTTATACTACCCGATAAGTTCCATCCAGCTTTTTCACCAGTAATATGGGGGTATTATACACTGATTCACATTCTACTAATAGTTCATACTATAAAAAAATATTAATTGATCCTTCTATCCCTTTTCGACCCTCTAACTTCAAGGGATATTGCTTTTGTCATACCTGACTGGTTCCTTTCCTGAGCTCTATGACTATAGGAGTGGCATTTTTCGCCCCCGCACCCGGAATCCCTGCAGCCCATACTCCTGGATATACCTGATTAATAATTTCTTCAGTTTTGGGGGTTCTTGTGGCAGAGTTTCCAGGGCACATTAGGGCTAGACTTCAAATCTCAATTAATTATTTTTCCTTTACCTTTAATTCCACAGTCTCATGTTTAAAAGTTATCACCACTCCCAACTGTTCTAATAAATCCCGACCTAATAGTGGTTTGGGAGAATGTGGCAAATACAAAAATCAATGTATCCCAATTGCTTCTCTAACTTGAATTTGAGAGGTTTTAAAAAGAACGGTTTTTCCTGTTGGCCAGTAGCTCCTTTTACATTTACAAAGTCTTTACTTACAGGTATCAATTCTTGATTTAAAATGGAGAAAGAGGCTCCCATATCTACCAAAAATTCTACTTCTTTCTCCGATTTCCCTAGCTTAATTTTGACCAGTGGATGCACTAGGGTAGATGCCCCAGGTCTTCGTCAGTCAGCCTCTGCTTCTGCTACCACAGCCTGTTGTACCCCCTTACATTTCAGGCATTCATTTCTCTAATGTCCTTCCTCCCGACAATACGCACACTGATTTTTTTTTTTCCCAATACCTGTTCTATCCCTCTTCTATTCCCAAAGGGCCTTCCTCTCCCACATCCTCTAAATCCTCCTCCATTTACCATTCCTTTCTGTTACAAAGCTGCCACTGTCACTGTTGCCATTACTTTTGTTAATTTTTGTTTATCTGTATTCTCTTGATTTCAAAAAACTCTCCACACTTCTTCAAGCAACTTTTCTAAGTCCCTTATATCAGGCCCTTTTAACTTCTGTAACTTTCTCCTTATATTTGTAGATGACTGTCACAAAAATAGAGAGACAAGCTGTTGCTGTCCCACATCCGAGGGGGGATCTAAGGTAGTGTATTTTCTCACGCTATTTCTCAGCTGATCCAAAAATTCAGTAGGAGTCTCTCTCTGCCCCTGTTTGACAGCATATAGTTCTGACCAGTTCACAGCCTTTGGAACAGCATTTTCTAATCCCAGCTTTATCCATTCTCGATATCTTTTTAACAATCTATAATCATGCCCATCACTGGGATCCCAGTGTGGGTCAGTCAGGGGAATGTAATCATCTACACTCCCTTGTAAGGTTTCCCCAGTAATTTGGGCCTGCACATGAGTTTGTGCAGTTTTTAATACTGATTGTTTTTCGGTCTCATTCATTTCTCACAAAATCAAATCTACATCTCTCCAATCAGGATCCTGATTTCTTACTATTAATTTAAATCGTTTCGCCACTAGGGAGGGGTCATCGCGATATCCCTTAGCTACTTTTTTCCAAGCATCTAAATCGGTAGTAGAGAAGGGGACTTTTACTCTAGCTGGATTTCCCACCCCCATTACCTCGTGAAATGGGGCCAGGAGTTGCGGAGCTTTCTGAGTCTTGTTCTGAGTCCGTGTGGTAACTGGAGTAAAATTATTTGCCGCTTCTTCTTCCTCACTGCTACTATTTGTTTCGAATGATAATGGTCGATGCAGAGGAGGCAAGTTCTGTAATAAAGGGGATAATCCCATATCTTCAGGCTGATCTTTCACGTCCTCTCTTTTCTTTCTGGGGTTTGTTAGCTTTAAGCACCTCTGCTAAATGTTATATGCTGAACAGCATTTTTTTATTTTCTCCTATTTCATTTCACTTTTCTTTTTCTTTTCTAGGCAATCTTGTGGCAGGATATTAATACCACAATCCTTCTGCCATTCTGGATGATTCTTCAAAGTAAAAAACATGTCTGCATACATAACTTCATCCCATTTTTCTTCTCTTTGTAAAAACACCATTAACTGTAATATAGTGTTATAATTCAAAGACCTGTTAAAAGGCAATTTTTCACCATCATTTAGTTTGTACAGGGGCCACCACTGGTTACAATTACTCCTCAGACACTCCTTGTCTGCTCCTGCAGTGATCCGATTGAAGCGAGAAGTCCCCTCGGGAAATCCTGGGAGTACCCTAGAAAGTCCTGTTCTCAGTGGGTCCTGCAGCCAAGCAGAGGGGTCCCATCTGGGGTGCCAAATTGCTGCTGTGAAAAGCCAAAATCAGGACTCAATAGTCAGAAGACTGTTAAGCAGGTATCCTTTATTGCAGCGCTGGGCACACAGGGGATTTCTCCTCCTATCGTGTGCACCTGGTCAGGCTGATTGCATAGTTTATATGCAGGTTCTGTATACATATTTGTCAGATTTCCAAGAAAAGTTTTACATATTCATTAGTTTTCCGGGAACTTATTATCATATGTAAATGTCCTTCGCGCAGGTGTACTCGAGGTCTCTGGTGGTCTTCATGAGTCCTCTCGTGGTCTTCAGTAGTCTTCCTCACTTGGCCGCTGTTTGATCCTTCTCAGATGATTCTGTGCAGTGCAATCTTTCGCATGTTTGATGCATCTTGTCCTAAAGAGTGCTCGTTAGTGCTTCTATTTATTATCTATGCTTATAGTTTGATGTAATCCATATGGATACTTCTAAGCTAAGTTATCGGAGAGGGCTAAAGTCCTAATCTTCTTCAGAAGCTGCAGGGCCATCCAAAAGCAATTTCTCCTACCTTTTGCAAGATACAGAACTTTTTATCTACCACCTGTTAGCAAAAAATTGGGTAAAGAAATAGCAAGGCTGTTGTATTTAGAAAAACATCTTTGCATCACTGCCCACAGGAACAGGAAAGTGCTGGGGAGAGCAGATTTGCAGTGTATGACTGCTAACTAACTCCTCTCGGGATAATGGGAAATTCCTAGCAGTTCTTCCAACATCAAGACTGTAGTACTGGACTGCAGTATTAGGTATCCATCCAGAGATAGGCAGCCCTTTCATCATGAATTACAGTTCAGTTTGTCACAACTATCCTTTTAAATTAACTAAAAAACCCCTTAATTTTTGCTTAGCTAAATTCTTGTTCATAGTAATGATACCCCAGCTTCTCACACTCAGCGTTATATGTCAAGAAGTCCTACCACGATGATGCCAGGTCAGGCTGTACTTGCCAGGCCAGAAAGCAAACCCTACAGCCTGTAGTTTCTAAACTTTTGTTTCTAAAATGAGCAAATAGGTTTCCACATGCTCAGATCTGTCCCACTTAAAAAACTTCAACCCTGAAAAAAAACACCTGTGGGAGAAAGTTCTGGTAAAAGAACAATGTTGTAGAGGAGTGGTAATACAGAAAGATACATTAAAATCTATTTGGGAAGAAAATTACTCCTGTTAAAATAATTGCAACCCAAAACCAAACTGTGAATATCCTTCCTTCAGAACTTTCCAAAACGACACGACTGGTGCTTCAAGTAGCACATGTAGCTGCTGAGGAACTCCCATGACCGATGGAATTAATGTTACGATTTGGTACATAAAATTGTAGATATTATGAATGGTGCCATGCGTTGCAAGTAATTGAATATCTCCATACTTATCCTATGCCACCTCAGTGAACACATTAAATTTTGTAATGACACTCAAGGGCCTGACAGCAGATTAGCTTCTTTACATGGATCTTGTAAATTTTTCTAATGCCAAATAATAGATCTTTGTTAATGGAGGCAGCACAAAAGAAGGAAGAGGTGAGCTGATGCCATTTCTGATATTTTAACTGCTCTGAACAATAGTGTTTCATGCAGTAATAACAATGACTGAAAAGAAAGAAGTGACCTCTTGGTCCAGATCCTGCTACTGGAAGAGAAAACATGTACACAGAATGCGTGTGGCCTGAAGAACTTAAAACACACTGCTTTTCAGTACATACAGTCATAGGTATTAAACTAATAGTTCATGAAACATTATGTAAAAACCGTTCTAAAGTAATCATCTGAGCTATAGTATGTTAACAATATTAAATAGGTTTGCTCTTGATAGTACTTTGATGCTATGCCACTAGCTTAATGTATAAAAGCATTAATATTTTAGTGTAGTGTAGAAACAAGAAAAAGTTCTCTCTGAGAGGTAAAGGACCAAGATGATCAAACATTACAAAACCTACAATCAGCTCAAATCCTACCTATTATTACAACAAAGCATAGCCTTTATTAAAACATAATACAGAAATAGTGAGAGGATAGGGAGCACGAATTCAACAGAAAACAAGGAAAAAGTACCTGTGTTCTATCCGGCTAGTTAGACTCAGGAAGGACATCGTTATTCAGGAGTTTGAGGATAATAAACTCAGAAATAAAAAGTAGAACAACTAATTCTCTCAGGTGGGTAAATGCTGTATTTCTTAAACTGCAACAGAACACAAATATGTGATAAATGAAGAGGAGGAAAGGTACTTTTTCTCTCTGAAGCATTCTTCAACAATTTCTAGTGATATTCCAAAGTTCAAACCAGAAAACTCTGAGACAGCGGTGGCCTTTAGGTAGGTAATAGCAAATACTTAACTACACTGCAAGTAACTTTATTGTATGTTGGATTTATATAATAACTTAGCAATAGTAATAATATGTTTTATCTAAGTGTTTATTATTATATTTTCCAACTTCTTCTTTATATCAAATCAATATATCAAGACAATAAAATTGCTATAGTTAATATCTCACTTGAGGCCAGCTACTGAACATACCAGAGGGAAGGAAACACAATGAAGTAAGCATGCCCATAACAAAGATCAATTCCCATCTCTTCCTGTCAAGATGATGGAAGAACAGTAGTTACCATAAGCAGGTTGGCTGTTGGTGACGTAGCTCTTTACTGCTCATCTTGAAACTTCACATGGTCAATTGAGTTCAGTAGAATTACATTGCTGGAAAATGTACGTGATGGCTAGACCCACTAAGTGACACAGTATTACCTGCTTTGCCTGTTCGGGTGCCCTGCCCCAGAATGGGACCTTGAGCCCTGTGACGGGTTTGGGATGTTTCTACTCCAGGCAGGGGAGATTTAGGCACTAGAGAATGATTCATGTCTGGAGATGAGAGAGTGGCTATAGGAAAGGTCAAGGACAGGATGCCCCTCACTGGTGATTAAATGCTTAGCTGAAAAGGTCAGAGGAACATCAGCCTCTGCTCACAATTCTCTGGCTCCTGTAATTAGGTACCTTTGCCCTTTAGAAAAAAAAGAAGCAAGGGGTCTTTTGGTAAAGGTGCCATTTCCATACCTATACCTGCCTGGGAAGCCTGTGTAGGGCTGCTCTTCTGCACATGTGAAAAATCTACCTGCAGAGAGAACCTGAATGGAGGAGCAACTTTGGCAGGCAGCCTTCATCTTGAACTGAAATAAAATGAATAATCTGGTGTCAGAAGGGTTAGACACCCATGCTCAGCACTGCAAATGTGAGATTCAGGCTCTGCGTGCAAATATGTAATCATACCAAATCCATCGCTGTTACTTATTCAGTGTGAAAATCCAGCCAGAACATTTGGTTTCACGTCAGCTGTAAAATTCAGGTTTTCTTTGTCCAACTCTGTTGTTTGTGTAAGTAGGTAACTTGACAATCACACACTGACTGCACATAGTGAAAAGCTGCAAATGAAAAGAGTACAGATTACTTTAATCTGCCATGTAAGACCCTTAAACAGTTTGGGGTTTGAAATCTATATTACAGAAATTTTGTTTTGATTGATAACTCAGAGCATCAGAAGACTAAGAACTTTTTGCAGAGGTTTACATTCATTTTAGAAAGCAATTATACAGGCAAAGACAAGATATGTTTATAACTAGTGTTATTTTCGGCTGTCATTAGTTAGATTTTTTTTTTCCTCTTTTGAAACTTCATGAAAACAAAGCCACATTCCACAAAACACCAAATCTTTAATCTTACTGCTGAAGTATTTCTGAATTCCTCGTATGTCCCTCTCCCAGGACATGTTGACCTTCAAAATGCCTATTAAACCTGCAAGTGCATTGCCTGTACAGTCAGTAACAACACTATTTTGTCTGCCGTCTTCCATACACAGCATAACTTCAGAGGGCTTTGATTCAAGCTTGTAGAATGTTTTAAATAAATATGTTCCAAAAATTTCTAAAAAGCTTTCCGGATACAGTGGGGAAATCTAGTGTGGATGCCGCGATTGATACCGAAAGGCTCCACAAAGGCCTGCAAAAGATCTGGGGGGGCGGGGGTTGTTGACGTGTTGCTGTAATGCGGTGGTGTTAATGTGTTTCTCCAGACTAGAACAGGACAAAGTAGCTTTCCAATTCCTTCTTTTCACTGAAAATACATGTTAGTTTCATCCTTCTACAAAATAAAGCAACTATTCAGAGGCAAGCACAGTTGATCTACATAAACATTTCTTACACAGCATTTTATTACCGTACCATATTCATGGAAATATCTTCAGACATTTTTATTTTGTTAATTATGGCTAGCTATTTTTTTTAAATTTGAGAACTGTGCAGAAGTAATGATAATATATTCTCTTTGCTGAGTTAGAATTTCCTGCTTCAGTTTGAACCATGTCAGAGCCTAAGAGATCCGATGTGACTACCACCATTTTGCAAAGCTGGTCGTGAGCAGATAACAGCCCTAACTTAGTTGCTGTCATTATTTCCATTGATGCAAAACTGTTTGTGATGCCTTGGATGAGGATGAAGCTAGAAAGGGCACTGTCTCACGAAATCAGTTTTGCTCTGGAGCAAGCGTGCCCTGCGTGGGTGGGTTCAGCGGGAAGGCTGGGGCAGGCGCAGTGATTACGGCCAGGGCTTGACGTGGTGCGTGGAGGGCGCACCACACGTTCACTCAGGACGGTGTGCCCGGGGCCTACCTGTGCTCCCCAGCTCCCACCTTTTGAAGTACCCCGGGGAGCCCGGTTTAGTTTTACGCTCCTCTGCTGAGAAGATTCGTTTCAAGATGAGGCGGGATGTGCAGTGAGGTGACTGCAACAGGCAAAGGGTTGGCTTGCCAGGAACGATGCGGCTACAATCCTGGCCGCGGTCCGCATTCTTGGGGCGTGTCCTGGTGTCAGCTGGGATAGAGTTAATTGTCTTCCTAGTAGCTGGTACAGTGCTGTGTTTTGAGTTCAGTATGTGAAGAATGTT
>JAVJGG010000074.1:37185687-37203163 GCA_035590195.1 Aviceda cuculoides | reverse complement strand
GATTTTATTTCTCATTACCCTACTCTGGTTGATTGGTAATAAATTGAGTTAATCTTCCCCAAGATGAGTCTGTTTTGTCCGTGACAGTAATTGGTGAGTGATCTCTCCTGTCCTTATCTCAGCCCATGAGCATGTTGTTATATTTTCTCTCCCCTGTCAAGCTGAGGAGGGGGGAGTGATAGAACGGCTGTGGTGGGCACCTGGCATTCAGCCAGGGTCAATCCACCACAATTGGCCTTTAAAGAAATCAAAAACCTGCTTAAATGGAAAGTTTTTGGGTCAGTAGCACCATCTTTTACATAGTTCACAAGTTTTTATCACCATTTACTCAGTGGGGTGTGGGGGGACAGGTGCACCACAAGGACACAAAAGCCCAAACCCCACAACCCAAGACAAAATACACAAAACTTGAAATGCCAGCAAGGTAATACATCTTGGAGAGAAATCAATCCACATAACAAGCCTTCTTAAGAGAAAAATGATTACAGTATCTTAGGAAGGGATGAGGGGAACAGAGGTTACAGAGGAACATTCCTTCTCTGACTTGCAATGGGCATTTTATTCTTGCCAAGGTTACCTATTTTATAAGGTCTGTCAAATGCAATATTGCTTTCTCCTTCATCACCTCATGACTTTTAGGAAACTAGGCCTGAGACCTCTGCCACTGTTCCAAGTCACTGATAAGCAGCAAGTGACTGATACTCTTCAGTCTACAGGGCTCCAGCCAACAGGACTGCCAGGCTAGCCCAGAGAGATTCGCAATTCTGATTGATAATTTGATCTCTTAAAACACAAGGGACGCTAGCTGCATAATGGAGAGAACGTTAGTCTAGCTTTTAAGAACAGCTGGAGTGTTTTCTCTTCCCAGACATAAACCAACATTGTATGATTGTCAATCCTGGATATGAGGCAGCAGCACCAGTAAACCTATTGCTTGCATTGTGACACATTTATCAACATCAAACAGTCTTTTCTCTTTCCCTCTAGCAAGGGAGTTTTCAGACAGAACACAGAAACCATAAGAGAAAGAAAGGATGATAGGTGAGTGAAATTGATCTTATAGTACAGGAAAACAAAGGACAGACTGTTTCACTTTTTTAACCCATGTTTTAAGTTTAGCTTTTTAGTCTGTGTTTAGAAATCCGAGGTCTGACTTCTGGAAAACACTGACACAAGGAATACCACTAGATTTGATGTAAAACTTTGAAAACAAGCCTCTCATTTAAGTATGTTCTTTGACAAAGTTAGGTACCAATGGGGAAAAAAAAAAACCAAACTAAAGTGATCTTTAGTTCGTTTTTTTTTTTTCCTCCAAAAGAGTTGATTAAAATAACCTCAGCTAAGGCTAGTAGGATAACTAAGTTGTCCACAAGTCCCTCAGTTCTCATTCTTTAGTTACTAGGTCATTTACTTCAGCACAAAGAATCCCATGCTTTTTAAAATTGCAGAAGAAAAGTTGCAAGGCCAAAGGTAAGAAGGACAGAAACTCTTAACCTTAATGTTCTGCCAGGAGAGAATGCCTTTTCTTACTTAGCACTCTGGTGTAAAACACTCTTCCTGACCTATTTTTTCCTCTGAGAGCACCAAAGTTTCAAGCATTCATTCAAAGTAACCATTTCGTTTTGAGGGTGGTGGTGGTGGTGGAGCAGCTCCAGGGAGACAGGGTAGCGAGCAAAGAGTTCCTGTTTGTGTTTCCTGGAAGTTCTGCACGCTGCTGAAGTTTTGCTTGGCCAAAAGGTGGAAGTTGTCATTTGATAAAAGCATTGCACCTTTTAAGTGGAAGTGAGGCACAGTAATCACTGCAGCCACTCTGACAAAAGCAGAGTAGAGAAAGTGAAAACTGTGCTCAAGGAACTAGTATGTTTTTAATGCTTTACTCAGCTCCTGAATCCAAGTAACGGAAAGGAGGGATTTCACTAGTCTCATAAAGCTCTGTAAAAAATAATTGAGAACAAAAGAAGATGAAACCTGATTGGCTGGGTAAACAAGTGAGCCTTGACCTAATACTGCAACCTGCCTCATCTTCTGTTATGTTAAAAAGGAAAAAATTACTGTCTCTTATGGCATGTAATACTATGATTTCTTAGTAAAAACAAAGACCTACTGACATTTCTAACAAATTCTAATTCCTAGCATTTCATGTGAGTAAAACCATCCTTTGGGAAACTAAGCTCCTTTGCAACTTCATGAATTCTGAAGTAAAACTGGAGCTAATATCTTAATTTGCAATACGCAAAGGATAGGATCGTATTTTAAAGCAGTAATTTTTCCTTTTAAAAACACAGTTTTGCTTATATAGTTTTGCTTTTTTGCAGGAGCATGCAGAGAAGAAAGGCTTCAAAATTATAAATTATCCTAATTAAAAAAGCTCTGCACCTTTTTGTATTGCAAGCCAGCCATGAAAACCACTCAGTTATTCCAAATAATATATACAAAAATATATACAACAAAGCCAGAGCAGTGAAATTTACTCTTGCAACAAAGCCAGTAAGAAACATGATATGAAAACATGCATTTATGAGACATACTAGACAGAAAGTGTGAGCTATTGTAGAGAAATGGAATGGGACACTTACACAGTGGCTCTCTCTCAGGGGGTCCTGATGGTTACTATGTTCTTAAACCATCTAGACAGAATAGCAGGCTGGGCAGAAGGGAGCCACATACAATCCACCAGATGACAATGCTACACAGTGTAGACACCAGCATAGCTAGGAGCCATCTAAAAAGGGGTTGGAGGGGGAGGAAAAGATGAACAAAAATTCAAAAGCAAAAGCTATTGGTGCATTTTAGCTTGTTTCAAGTTCTTCAAAAGCATAATGCTCTATAACCTTTGCCAAGCATTTTCTTACTTTCTATGACTATAATAATCCATGCAACCATAAATTGCCAAATGTACTATCCACATGTTGCTGGAATCAAAGCAATTTTTTTTAAATGCTCGCTAAAGTTGTCTATTCCAAAGAAAGCCTGTATCGCTCTTCTGAAAGTAAGTGCATGCTGGAGCAGTATTACATCTCTTACCACTTGCTGCCAATCTCTTACGCAGTTTGATCCACCTGTACTCATACATCCTACATCATAATCATATATTTTAATACTAAAACATTAGATCAGAGCCAGATCAGCTTGTAGGAACAAACAATTTATGTAAACACCCAGATGATGGGGTGTATTACCTTCCTGTGTTCAAAGTAGCAAAACCTAATTCATAATCTTTTGCCAAAGGTGCAGAATACTGCTCGTTAGAACATACACAAAATATCCATTCATCAAGGCATATAGATTTTATACAACCAACTTCAGTAAACATTAACAAACGTTATGCACAAATCCTTTGCAACTTAAACATAAGCAAGGGCTCTAGTTCTCAAAGACTGTAATTGTCACAGCTTCTGGTGCTCTTATTTTGCCTTTTTTTTTTTTTCTTTTCTGTGAAATAAAACTACGTAGAGGATTTAGAAGCTTCTTTTTGTTTGCTTAGATAAAATTAATCAATTTCACTGCAAGGTTAAAAATTTCTAACGATCTGAGCTAAAACGGAAAAAGTCTGATACCTCTTCTAGTAGGGAAGACTTCTGACTCATGTAGGGCAGCTAAATATTCCTAGCGATATTTTGGTTTAATAATAGTAACACAAAGAATGTAAGAAGCTATACATCCATTTTTCACCAAATTATTTCAGTACAAGCTGCAAACCATACAAATAACTTGGGGGAACAGGAGGAGGGAAATTCTAACTCCTCATGCCACAATGCACACTATAGAAGACAACTATAAGCTCTAGATCAATTATTTTAATTCTACAGAAGTACACACTAACTAGTGTTAATTAAAGCAGTCATGTTGCAGAATGTTTCATGAATGCAATAATATTTTAATAGTTTATAGGCTTTCTGCATATTAAGACAATGGCTCTGAATAGATTATCATACAGTCTACATTTACTCTATGGAATATACAATAAATGAGATCTTTCACAACCTTTATTATATGACTTAAAGTACTTTTTATGAAAAAATATTATGAAGTGGAAACTAAGGCACTATATGCCTTAGAAACTAATGTGCAAGGTATCTCTTATTTTACTGTGCTATTTGAGGTAACTGAGGTGATGTGTTTTGGTTTTTTTTTAACGTCAGTTGGGTACAGGCTTTGTTCTGAATCTGTTGTTTCTTATCTGATTGCCTGTGTAAATGATGAGCATGAACAAAAGAGAATCTTTTAAAACAAAAGCAGAATTCATACATAGTAATGTGTGATGGTTTCCAAAGACACATTCCTTTACATTCAGCACATTCTTACTGCATACCTCTCACTTTCTCTAAAAGTCTGATGACACTGTTCGGTCTTAAAAAAAAAAAAAATGAAAAAGGGCCAGCAGCTGGCAGCATCATCCCCTACAGAAAGACAGCACAACGAAAGCCAAGTTGCCTTTGGTCTGTGACTCTGGTGCTGTGTTATTTGCAAAAATCTGACAGCCAGGGGTCACCATTGCTTTCCTAGCAATCAAATGACATCCAGATATGTCTTGCAAGTCTTGCATTCTCTTGTAGTTTATTTAAGTGCAGACAGAAAGTTTTTGTACCTACAGTTGCTACAAGCTAGAAAAGATGCAAAGGTGACTACAAACTTTCTTTTACAGGTGGTGTTTCAGTACTTGTCTAAAATCAAGAGACTAGTATACCAGGTTCCCTGTAAGAAAGGCACTCCTTCTGAATTTATTTACTGAAATAGTGCTAATCTCTGCCTTCCAGATCTACCAGCCATTATCCCAAAGCCCACAGGATTTAGGGAGAGTTCCTCTCCAAGGAAGAAGAAATGAAAGGAAGCTAAAGATTATTCTTTCAACTCTTCTTCTTAGGTAGCTGACTTTACGTCAAAAAGCAGTGCGTACCTTATTTCAGCCAAACACCACCACACCGAGTCATATTCTTCCATTTTTATACTACCACGGTAAAGACAAGATAATGTTTGTGAATAAACTGGAAGTAAAGCATTCAGAAACACTAGGGGAGCTTGTAAAGCGCAGACTACTGGAATCAAAAACAATGCAGAAAACCAGAAATTGAGTAATGCAGTTCTTTAAACAAGTTCTTTTGCCTCCTTAAGCACTCACCAAGTTTTCTGAGAAATGTACATCATGAGTCTCATGCTTGTTTTAAATGAGTAAAAGCAGCCTTGGCAACAAACTTTTGGGGGCAAAGGGAAGTACGTATAAAGAAGAGGATAAAAGTATTTCTGGCATTTATACGTTCAGAAACTGACTTACGTTAGAGGAGATGTAGTTGGAGCTTTTGCCTGCCTTCTACTTTTCAGAGCACGAAGCTTATCACCTTGTGTTACACAGTTTGTTTCATCTTCATCACTGTACTGGATAAGTGGAGAGGGGGAAGGGATAAACCAAGATTAAAATATAGACACTTCGACATTTAAGAACTAACCTTATCTGAAATCTTAAAGTTAGAATTATCCCAACAGGAAAGTTTGCCAGCGTAAAATCAAAGAAAATCCACTTGCATAAATACAATTCTGTTCTTTCTAGTTTCCTGGTTGCTGCTTTTAAAGCTGTGAACCACTAAGTGGTGTCATGAATTACATTCATCAGAATGTTGTCTACCTTTAGAACAGTGGACTCATATTATCAAATCTTTACTTAGGTACAGTATGATCTTCACTCAAGTACAGTATTTCCCTCCTTCACTTGCCTTTTTAAAACAGCAGTGCGTTTTTTTAAAAGGCATCATCAAATGGTATTAGAGAAGCTGCAGTTACTTAGAAACTAAAAGGAGCAAAAAAACTTTCATTCCTCCCTTTAAACACACACAATGAAGTAACAGAAAATCCAAACCAAAATCACAGTGTTTTTTATTGCAAATCGTACTTTTTTTGTTCTAATATTTACCTAATTACTAAAGACTATGAAGTATGATAAGGGTGCTCCTACTTCACCTGTGTACTGCACTTCACTTTTCATACTTGCTCTCCATACCTTTTTTTCCCTCACATCCCTCAATACAAAAAGGGCAAACAGGAAAAGAATCTGATTAACACAGTTCTAGTGTACACACAGGTTTGTTCAGAACCTGAGAGGTTCTCAAAAGCAGTTACAACTTTTACAAGAGCACAATATTCAGACGGTTACCAGTTCAGTGTCCTTTTGGATGGTTCTCCTGTTTCTTGTGTCATTAATTGAAATATCAACTACTCCTGACAAAATTCTTGTTACAGCAATTTTATGGTTTCCTTTCAATTTTGCACGGAAAATATCTCCTTCTGTCCAAAGTTCTGCCTGTTTGCTATCATAACATGGAAAAAAAAGCCCCAAACACAACAAATTAACACCAACGATTATTAAGTGTTCAATAAAAGAAGAAAAAGACATCTAGCTCTATTTTTTAAATCATTTATAGTCAATCTACTTACTCCATCAGGAAGTGCTGTTGTGGTCCAATCACTGAACCAGGTCTATTTATTCTAATCCAGGCAATAGTTTCAGCAGCTGTCATCCGATAATGCTTCATAATATAACAGGCAATAAGTGTGCCAGTTCGTCCAAGACCAGCTGTGTAAGGTAAAAGAATGGCTTCTTTTATATACCCATCTTCATCTGGAATCTGCTGTAGCTACAGACATTGTTACCTGGACAAATAGTTACTTGCCTAGTTTATTAAACAAACCTGTTACTGATCAAACTTGGTAAGTGCAACTTACCATTTGAATTTTTGTTTCCATATACAAGGTTATTAACACATTTTTCACAGGTTTTTTGAGTGAGGTAACCTTCCAAAGCCAATGACTTTACAAATATCTATAAGTCTATCTATCTGTATTTACCTATAAATCTATGAATATGTATACAGGTATGAGAATGGTTTTATGCATGGGATAAAACAGATGGCTTTTTCCAAAGTTCTCAAAGCACCTTCTTGCAAATTGATCATACACTACACTGAAACCAGTTGCTCTTCCAATCCCTCCCCTTACTTTCTTCTTACTTTACTTCCCAAGGAAAAGGCAAATTTTGCAATCAGCAAGTTGAGGTACTAACCGACACAGGCAAAAAGTACTCCAGAATGAGGAACCTTCTTTGCAATGGCCCTCAAAACAGTTCTATTTACCTTGGGAAAAATAAGATGGAAAGGAGGACAGCTCCAGCTAAGTGGTTCCTCTCCTCGATCATTTACTGTACATGTCAAATCACACATCACCTTCTCTCACTTAACAATCAGCTGATCAACCCCAATCTAAGATCTTCAGTATAGCCCAATAGAGAAGACGATCACACAGCACTTTCCGTGCCACACCCAGCTTTAAGAACAGGCTACAGTATTCTACCCTTTCTCAATAGTAAGAGCAGGCTGAGGAACAAGGTAGTCTAGACACCATTAGTATGATAAGTATCAAAGATCCTAATCTGAAGGAAAACAAAGCACTTGTATCACCGATCCTCAATATTCAGTTGTAATCAATTGAACAGTATGCCCTGAATTTATCACCTCAGTGCAGAGTAAGAGTATGCACTTGCTTCCCAACAGTCAAGATGCTGTTTTTACTAATCCTTCCACTTCATGGTATAATCCTGTTAAACATGCAGCAAATGGGTGGCAGATCCTGGAACAAAAATGCAGTCTTTGCGGGTCCCAGGCAAATGGGTTAAAAGGCCTTTCTCCTTCAATCACAGCATTATCGGGTACACTAGTGAGGCAAAGTTTGTGGAGAACTAATGTCTGATAGACTACTGAAGATGGTGTGGGAAGGGAAACATAGTTCCTCTAGAACCACAGAAAACTGTATCTTTATACTAGCTGCATTGGGCGTGCTCTGAATATCTTTTCCTTGGCAGTCTCGGAGCATGCCCAGTGTAGCTAGTATAATGGGTTTCTGAGGGATAAAGATTTCTGTGGTTCTGGAAGAACACTCATACTTTATGAAGAATCTCCTCCAAAAGCCGCAATGATATTTTCAAAGTTTATAACTTGGTATATGTAACCATATATTTACAGAAAGATCTATAAACCCTGTCAGGACTTCAAATTCCTGCTCAAAAGCATCCTTTGAAAGCGCTAACACTTTCTAGCAGAAAGAACTGTTAATATTGGCAAATTCATTTTCCCCAGCCTCATTCTTGGAAACAGATGGGAAGATTTTTCTGGAACTTAAAAAAATTAGAAGATGAAGTGCAGAACAGAAGCACAGAAAGAACTTGTATGGAGAAGTTGCAGTTTGGCAGAGATATTAATAACTAGATATAATGGAATTATAGCACAAAATACCTTAGGAACTGTAACTATAAGCATCACATGTAATATAAATTGTTTTTACACTATACCTTTGCAATGAACGGCTATAACACCTTCAGCATTTTCACAAATATTTAGAAATGTTTTAACTATAGTATCACTAGGTGTGCTTCCATCAGCAAAGAAGAGGTCAAAATGCTCAAATCCAGCATCTGTAAATCGTTTGGCATCATACAGTTTTTTGTTGAGGCGTATTATAGTGGTGACTTTATGTTTCCTGAAGTATGGGAAATAAGCCTCTGGAGCATGGTGGGGATAGCCTATTTGAAAAAAGAAGAAAAAAAAAAAAAAAAAAAAAGACGAGAGTAAGGCTCAACTGCAGAAATAAACAGACTCAAAAACAAGAGATGAAAACACTTTCAAAATAGAACTCATGTTCAACATAAAGAAATAGACTAACTGAAAATGGAATTTTAACATAATCACCTAGGTCAGATACAATTAAACCAAGCATTAAAATTTTACCACCAGGGTTCTTATAAAAGAAAAAGAGCCAAGGAAAAAACACACTGTTTGAGGAACAATTCTTAAAGCTTGTTCTTACTGATAACAATCAACTAAGAAAGCAGTGGGCTTGTATCCCCCACCTCCTTTTTTAAGCATACCATTTTCAATTTTACTTCTTGAATGAGGTCCACTGAAGGCAATGAATTTGTTTGGTATTATCCAGTTAAAATCTCCATTTTCTGCTCTCTGTCAAGAGAAAATGCTTGGTTTATCATTATCCCTGTATTTTCAGGCTTTTCCTTATTGTTTCAAAATACATGCTAGATAGAAGTGATGTACAATATTTGCCAAAGGAAGTTATGTTAGTCGCCTGCTTTCTGTTCCATTGGGAGGATGCCAGGTGCACTCAACCTCGCTTCTCTTGCCTGTGGTCTCTTTCTAAATTAGAGGTTTAGAACAACACAAATGATGCCCTTCAGATGAAGGGAAACTTCCAATTTTAAATTTTTTATAGGTTTCTAAATTATGATCTTGGCCTTATCTCTGTTCACACTTTAAATTATGACTTTTTAGATTCTAAGAACACTTAATTTTCTCTTTACAGATAACTGGCAGCTTTGCATTTCTGGGACTGCATATAGTCAAGAGCTGCAGTCCTTCATTGTCTCATTTGTTTCCCGTGCCCCAAAATAATTTTATAGGCTTGGAGCTTCCCAGCCCTGTTTCCTTCTTTGAGGTAAAGACTATTATTATACTTTGCCATGTGTTCACAGATACATACTTTAATTGCTCTCCAGAATTCAGTTAGACTTGGACTTGTATGCCCCTGAGTGTCTCATCAAGACTGCTTGAGAATATGGATGACCTCTAAATGGTGGCCAAATTCCCACTGCCCAATCATCTTCCAGGGCTTTAATAATAATGGCAAAAAGTATTTATTTCCATTTTGGTTTCTGCTTTCCCACACATGTTTGAGGCTCACTACGCTTAAATCTGAATTTTAACACTCTCCCTGACCACACACCTTTATTTAACAATCAAAGTTTAAAGAGACAAAACAGAAATGGAACCTAATACTACAAAAAAAAAAAAAAGCACATATTATAAACAATCAGCTTAGCATTAGTAACAGCAAACAAATCAGAAGATTGATACTGAACACTTACTTCATAATGCTCATATTCATTTACATCAAACTTATTGAAATCCAGGAAACCATACTGCAAAGCCTAAAATTCAGAATACAGCTTTTAACAAAGACAACACCTTTTCAATGAAGACAGTTTATCACTCTTTTAGGTTACTGAAAGCACCTTAATACTTTTTCTACTCTTTCAGAGAGATTTCTTCATGTATTTGAAAAAATACAGATAACTCAGTCTTGGTTCAAAAATTATTTGTATATATAAATGAAGTTAGGCAAGTAAATCCACTCTTCTATGTTTTCATCAAATCAGTACAAAATTCCAGACTACAGAAGCATTCAGTCTCTTTATTACTGCTAAGTGTACAAAATAAAGAGAAAAATAACTGGCAAAAAGTATGTACTGAAATTATGAGTACATTCTGAAGTCTGCATTCAAGGACTGGAAATATTTTTGTGCATGAATGCTATTCACTCTCTTTACAATGCAAATATCTTCACTGATTTTATATTGTTTGCAGACACAGTCCTAAACAGACACTAATGTGGTCCCTGATGTCTCATAATTATCCACGACCACTACATTAATATGGTATAAAAAATGTAAACATTTGGGTAACTGGCAGTTTACCCACTTGTTAAGTCAGGAAGCACAAACACAGATAATCCCATATCTCCAGATATTTAAAATTCTACATTCTAATCTCCTCTTTCACTGCATAATCTTCTGTAGTTTTCCTTGCTGTTCACCAGTACTAAGAAGAATAGTAATTCAACACTCTTGGCATACAAGCAGCCAATGTCAAGACATCCAAAAAAGCTGAAAATCACGAATCTGCAAGAAGCTGACTTAATCAGTAAAAATACCAGTATTTGGCAGAGATAACCATAATACAAAAGACAGTAGTAGGGTGGAGAGCTGCAAAATTCCCCATTTCACTATTCATACAGACTAAAAAGAATGCATATAAATTTCCCTGTCCTTCAATGCCATATTACTTCACCACTGTATTGCTATAAAACACTAGATTATGATAATTCGTAGTTAAAAAAAAAAGGCACCTGCCTCATAACATTTGTTCTACTTGTATTACTAAAGCAAAACTTGAAGTCATTAGCACATGCTGCAAATGCCTAAAAAGTATCACTAACCAATTCAAAGCCACTTTCAAAGGCTATATTCAGCCTAAAATGTAACACCAGGGGGCATATAATAAACCTATCATACAAATCTTAGGGATTAGATGTGTGAATTACTGTCCTGAAAGATTACTCAGAATAAAAAACTCAGAACTCCCTCTTTAAAAATCTTCACTAGTTGATTATATAAACTATCGGTTGACTTCTATGGATGCTGTATCTAGAAGTTTTGTTACAATGCATAATGCATAATAAACTAGGCAACAATCCAAAAATCTGCTACTGCACAGCTCTAATTGGATCCCAGCTTCCTAAGCCTTGTTTTTCTGCTGGGCAATATTTACATGACCTTTTGCAATAAGAAAAATATTGTTTTACTGACCTTGTTTATTGCATGAAAACAGTCCAGCAATGTCAGATGAAAACTGCAAGTACCAAAGGAAGCATCCCTATAAGATATGACGACCAAACTGGTAAAATTATCCCGTTTTAATCCAAGTGAAAGCAACTGAAGGTACTTCTCTAAAACACCTTTAAAAAAATTGCTTCAAGATAATTAGTATTACAGTGAAATAATTATGTCAAGTGATTACTTCATGTCCCCCACCTTGCATCTTATAATAATAACAGACATAACAATAATAACACAAGATAAGTTATGCTAACAGATGATCCAAGAGTAAGATTACTCCAGGCATGGTTTTGGTAAAGCTGACCTGTTCAATTTCTGACGTGAACATTGGAAGTGGCATATTTCAGTGTTCATGTCAATGAAGGACAACACAAACTCCTTGTGGCAGAAGCTAATGCCTAAATTAGTACATATTCTAACATACAATCTTAAAACATTTTCTTCTGAAGTACACTTTCAAAGAAGTCGAATTTTAATATACTTCAAATTTTTTCTTCAAACTCCATTTAAAAGACACTGCACACATGCATTCTATGTATATGTGAACAGCATCTTCTTACTAAAACTGCCAAGATACACATTTTTGTAGATATATTAAAAGACTTTCCTTAAGATGCACAAAATAGTTTATGCTTAAACACGAGGAGAAACTGGTTTTCATTAAAACCCTTTCTTTCAACTATGATTTTTAAAATTCTGTTGATCCAAGAATGGTGTGTTCTTAGTATGTGACCATTATAAGATTGCATTGCACTGTAGAGTAGGCTTTCTACAGGAATACTATAGTCAATTCAAAAAATAAATTTAAATTGAATCTACATCAAAGAATATTATGTCTTGGCAGAACACCTTCTTTTGAGACCATGCAGCCCCCAGCAGCAAAGAATCATTAATGTTTCAAAAAAGTAAAAAAAAAAATATCATGTTCAAATTTCAGCTGAGAGGAGGAAGAACTTCTGGCGAACTTGGATGGCTGCCTCTACAACTTGTTTGTATCCTTTTTCTCTCTAATGAATCGGTGTGAAAGCTGGGGGAAAAAAAAAAAAAGCAGGAAAAGGAAATAACAGAACCCCATTGGAAAACAGCTTTGCAGAAAAGGACCTGGGGGTCCTGGTGGACACCAAGTCGAACATGAGTCAGCAATGTGCCTGCCCTGTGACAAAGGCTAACAATATCGTAGACCGCATTAGATAAAGTATTGCCAGCAGGTCGAGGGCAGTGATCCTTCCCTCTCCTCAGCGCTAGTGAGGCCACACTTGGGAGCACTGTGCCCAATTCTGGTCTCCTTAGTACAAGAGAGGTATGGACATACTGCAGAGAGTCCAGCACAGGACGGCAAATATGATTAAGGGACTGGAGCGTCTCATGTAGAAGGAAAGGCTGAGGAAGCTGCAACTATTTAGCCTGAAGAAGAGAAGGCTCAAGGGGGACCTTATCAATGTATATAAATACCTGAAGGGAAGGTGCAAAGAAGACAGAGCCAGGCTCTTTTCAGTGGTGCTCAGTGACAGGACCAGAGACAATGGGTACAAACTGAAACACAGGAGGTTTGCTCTGAACATCAGGAACCATTTTTTCTCTCTGAGTGTCACTGAGCACCGGAACAGCTTGCCCTGAGAAGCTATGGAGTCTCCATCCTTGGAGACATTCAGAACCCATCGGGACATGGTCCTGGGCACGGAGGTTGGACTAGATGACCTCACTGTGATTCTGTAAGTGAAAAAAGAAATTCTTTGCATCCTGCTAACAAAAGTTTTCATGTTGATAATGACCCCAGGTAGCAACTAACTGACTGACTTTTTATTATTCTATGGGAAGGTACTGTTTTTTGCAGAGACGAAGATTATCATAAAGGAGCGGAGCCCAGACCAACGTCTCCATTGATCATTAATGTAATCTGAATTCCTCTATTTGCACCAGGTTTAGTTGCATCAGTAAACCCAAGGAAATGGTAAAGTTTGCAGACACTTCAGCAGACTGTCTTCTTTATCCCAAAGGCTGGACATGTCTTCAGGAGTCAGCTCTCAGTAAATCTTATTACGTAACACATCTTTGCATTTCTTTCAGTAGTGCTGTTGAAGTGATGGTGTGGGAATTCGGGCAGGGTATACGACCTGAGTAAAAAACTGCTATCTCCATCACCCACATACACCTTTTATGATATTTAGAAAAAAACCTTGCAGTCTTCCTAATGAGGACTTTTGTTCTCCTGGGAATATAAAAATGGAATTTAAAAGTGAGAAATGGGATGACGGAAATACACAAATAAAGAGAGGTGCTACTACACCATCACACTGTGGTAATGGCAGGGGAGAAGTAATAGAAATTCAAATCATCAAAAGCCCGTCTCTTGGCAAGAGAGCTAGAAAACACAAACAAGCAAGGACTGAATTAATCACCCCATAACAATATATGTGGACAGTAAACTTGCCTCCTAAAAAGTTTTTCGGCCATTCTTTTCTGCATACTGTGGCAGCCAATGGAACACTAGTTTAGTCCAACTTTTAGAAACTTGTTTGGAAGAAACTAAGAAGTTGTTCCTCCACATGACAGATCAACTTTATTTGCTACCTTAAGCAGCAGAGCATATACCACAAAGTCAAGTCTGTGGTCTCAAACAGGTAGGATTACATTCCCTCAGGGTCAAGGAACCATGAACCAATGGCTTTACACACTTCCTCATTGGTAAAAAGAAATACTTTAAAGTTAGGCTAAGTCATATGAGGTTAGCTAACACTCTTTATGCACAAAACAGTAATCGTGGGTTGCTGCATACATTCAACAAATGGGAAAAATGGAGTGCTAAAAGTATTACATTGCAAGCCATTTGTGATGAATGACAGATATTTTGATATGTTTAACTACCAACTACTGGCACAAAACCAGACGGCCAAGCGAGAAGAAATGGAGATCAAAAAGCTCAACAAGAGTGCATACAAAGCAGTGTGGCTCCTTCACCTTCTGTCAGTACACTTCAATACCAGCTGCTAACACCCCTGTTTAGCAGTTTGCACTTAAAGCTCAGGCAATGAATGTGTCATGTGTTAAAACCAGCACCACCCACCACCACCCAAATCAGTACTGATAAACTCTACATTCTTCTTCAAAATATCAAGGTACAAAAAGTCCTAACAACCTGTTATTTACCTGAAAGGAAGATATGAAACACTTCCAGCCAATATAAGCCTGTACACGTCTTCTGGCGATTCTCTCAGGTATATTATCTATTTTTGTGGAAAAAGACAGAAAACAAAATAAAAAGGTTATTTTAAGATTGATATAAATAACTTCAAGTCACTTGTTTACTACAGAAGGCATAATTAATTATCACAGAGTTCAAATGTGATGGGAAAGAGTGGCACCAAGAACAAATGCATGCAAGTGTGCAACAATAGAACATAAACGATATAAAATACTGGTCAACCTAGAGGAATATATATTTTTAAACAAAATTTATAGATCCGTGCAGGAGTTGTTCAACTATAGGCTAAAGTGAAAAAGCTTCTGTCTGTCTGGATTCTTCCATGTTTCTACTGCAACTCTGCTGGACCAGTTTGTAGATTTTTTTTAATTAAGCTTTCAAGATGTAAATCAAAACACAAAACCCCACAGAGATATCAACAAAGCTATGAATCATCTGGTCTACAAAACAGTGTGTACCCTCAGTGGACAAGATTAAAACAGTAATTCATGTCTCTTTTGATTTTCCTACAGCAATACATTTGCTTTATTCCAAATCCTGTACTTCCTCCTTTGGACTCGTGAACCGGTATCCAATAACTAAATCCAGATGCCATAAAGAAAAAAAAGAAATCTGTAGCTTCAGAAGCAAAAACCTAAGAACAGAATGAAGTAACATACTTGAAGCACTACACATCAAACTTTATACTGTCAAAAACACTCAGAAAAGAATTCACAAAGGACCAACTCACAACAAATATCCATATGGCCTTCCATCACGACATGCCTGATCCCTCTTGGATAGCCTAACACTAAGGTCTTCTTAAAGAATACTGTAAAACTCCTCTTTTATGCAAATCAGGTTTTCCAATCAAACACCGTCCCCAGCATGGCCAGGAGGTAACAACTGTTAATAACAAGCTGTCATTACATTAACAGGTAATTTCAAGTGAATATTTTTTCTTTAAAACTGCATTAACTAAGCTTTAACACACTACAAAAAGTTATTTTTTGTCATTAACATTCAGTAAAATTATTCACATCTCTTACATTAATGACCTTTTTCCTTAGAGGTTTTTTGTAAGCAAGAATCCTAATGAGTATTAATTAAACATCCCCCAAAAATCTAAGTATGGCATTTTTGCTTTCTGCTGCTTTTGACATTTTTTTCTTTTAAAAGGTGGCATTGCCTTTCAAATTTCTTTGATGCGCTGCAAAGCCAGTCTGAAGAAAGGGCTTAACATACCTTCAACATCCTCTCTACACATATGCACATTCTTGTGAGGTAGAGAATCGGAGGTGGAACAGACCTTGCTAAAAATAACCCAGACCAAGCAACCAAACCCAGCTTGAAACATATCCTAAATAGACAGCTAAAACATACACGGTAACAGGTGACCCCTTTCATTTGTCCTCTGATTTGATTACTGTGTTAAGTATTTTCTGAGCATTCTTCCTGTGCAATTAGCAAAACCAAAGAAAAAACCATCTGTTTTAAGTAGTTTAGTTAAGTAATGGAAACTGCATGTTTTGTGTGTGTGTCTGCTTTCACTGGGGAGGGGTCGGTGACTTTTGCATTAATATTTGCAAACATACACCCAGAATAGAAGAGAGACTTAAAAAGTCCCCAAAATATCATTGAATAGCTGCTCCTCAGATGCCAGAGTTCACTTTCTATTCTGGAGGCACGTTCATTGCCTGAGTTGGATATAAAGGTTATGTTCCAAGAAGTTTCAAGTTGTGTGCTTTGACATAGTCACACTTTGCATCTTGCAGCGCCGTGAACACATATTGCTAGCAACCTTATAAAGCTAGCACTGCTTATCAGAAGAGCCCTGCCCCAGAAAAACTTATAAACCACAGACATGAAATGGCATTAGCAAATAGAAGGTAATTAAACAGCAGAAACAGAGTTTGTAGCTAGAAATGAATCACCCGGAAAAAACTTGGGATTCAGTGCTGTAAGGCTGGGTAATAGAGAGTACTACTTCTACAACAGGCAAGTGGAAATGCAGCTAATACTAGCTAATCCTGTAAGCGCATGTAGCTCAGAAAGGCCAAGGATTTCTCCTGAATCTCAGCTGAGCTTTTACCAGCTTCTTAACGCAAAAGCATTTGTTTGCAAGTGTAACAGCTGCAAGATGCAAGTTTTTTCCACAACCTTAAGTGTTGTACTAAAGTAAGTCTCTATAATGTTACAGTATACTGAAACATGTTAGTTTTTAAGCACTGATCAAACTTCTGAAATTACATTACCAGTGAAGTTGCTAGAAACACCATTTTAACATACATGCACATGCATACGGACTTTCCTTAACATAGTTATATGAACACTTGCTACATACAAGGACACTTAAAAAAAGCCAACCTGATTCTGACACAAAAATCCAATATCTACCATTGTTTACTATATACAAAAAGCGCACTGCAAGAAGATGGCATTTTTGAATATGGACAAGCTACAAAGCAAAAATATGCAGTACTTCCTGTACAACTGAAGCAATATACAGTATATTGACTGAAGAAGGAAGCTCTTCGCGTTGGATTTCTCAGAATTTTCTGAAACAAAGAGAGATCCTGCTACACTTTAGTTGTGACAGTTCCACACACAGATGATAAGACATGTAAACAGTTGCAGAGACAGCAGTTGATGAAATAGTCAGATGGTGTTCTCAGTGAAAAGTGCCTTAGCAAAAAAATTAGGTTAGTATGAGTGTCGTGGTTTAACCCCAGCCAGCAACTAAGCACCATGCAGCCGCTCACTCACTCCCCGCCCCCCCAGTGGGATGGGGGAGGAAATCAGGAAAAAAAGAAGTAAAACTCGTGGGTTGAGATAAGAACAGTTTAATA
>JAVJGG010000074.1:37173642-37185587 GCA_035590195.1 Aviceda cuculoides | reverse complement strand
ACTGAACTCAAAACACAGCACTGTACCAGCTACTAGGAAGACAATTAACTCTATCCCAGCTGAAACCAGGACAATGAGGATATCTGCACAGGTGCAATGGTGTGGAGAGCTTCAAAAGGGAAGAATGGCATTCAGTCTCTACACAGAATGGGAAAGACCATAAACAGATACGTACTTCACAAGGAAAGTATCCTGGCAGTAACACAACACAAGAAGCTGTGACAGTCAAAGTAGAGACAGGGTCAGTTTCTGTCACAGCTTAAGACCATGAGAGAGCTGGAAATCTTGGATGCAAGCAAGGCTGGATGGAGGCTGAACATGAGTTAGCCTGGGTTCAGGTTACGCGTGAACCAAATTCCAGATATGGAAACAGGTAAGTCTGAAGGAGTGAGGGAAGGAACAGCGAAGCCCAGGGGAGCAACAGACGTCAGGGCAGCAGAGGCCACGTGTGCGTGAGGAAGGAGTGTGCACCAGCAGAAACGCATCTCTAGGCTGACAGCCCACACTGAAGACCTGACATCTGCACTATACACTGCCAGCAGCTTTTAACCTTAACAGCTAGTCCTAACCTGGTCCTGTGGACTGAACACCCGTTACCTGCTGGGACTGCTCCTAGACTGCCCTGTGAAGTGGACCAGAAAGCAGTGAGCTGGGCTTAAGGAAAGGTTCACTTCAAAAACATACTCCTGACACAAACTGAAACTGTTACAACTACATATATAAAACTACATATATAACTGTATATAATACTGTTTCTGACCAGGAGGAGGCCACTAAAGCCTTAAAGATGAAAAATTTCTTTGGAATGATGTGGGTGAACAAACGACAAAAGCAAGCCAGTAAATGAGAAAGTAAAAGTGATCAGAGAGATCTGTAGCAGACAGAAGTGTTGCAAGAGAGAAGGACTTCTGAGGCAGTAAGCGGAACTGAAGTTTCAGAAAAAAAAGAGAATGGAAATGTTGATCTGATGAATAGCAAAACAAAGATGTATTTGTAAATTCATGAGGTATGTACTGGGGGAAGGAAGGAAAATGGGAAAACATATAACATCTAGAAATCAAAATACACAACAGCTGAAACCAGTTTGTCCAGACGCTAATTGTAAGTTATGTTTCTGCTGTGCTTTCTAAGACGACAGAAACTTCCACAAATAAAGTTGTTTTCTTAAGTTAATGTCAATAAAGCAACCAACAAGAAGTACAATTAAAAAGTTGAAAAATATTAAAATAAATTGCAAGCAATTGTATTAACTGTTATTTAACAGAAGCAGGCATTTTCTGGCTTAGTTTTTGTCCATTCTTGTATACGCAAATGGAGAAAAGTCTATTAGAATTTTACACTGATTTCCCAAGGGTCTCCTTTCCTGCAGGTCAGGCAAATATTTAAAAAAAAAAAAAAAAAAAAAAGACAGCTTTTTAAAAAAAACTTAGAAACTACAGCAGACCTGAAATAAATCATCCACAAGTACAGTTGCATTGGTTTTAGAATTTTCCTACAATCATATGCAAGCACAGATGGGTGTACATACACATCTACATACACACACATACACAAATACACACAGAAAAACTCTTAAAATCCTTTACAAATCTTTTACTTCAGTACGTTCCAGACAAATTGTTACTATACAGAACTGACATCTTTCAAGCCAAAATAACATACCACTTTATCACACTGTGTAATCACTCATGTACCCACAGTTTAGAAATTTGTTTTCTTTATGCATAGAAAAAAATATCCTACTGAATTTCAAAATACAGCCAGAAATACGCAATTAGCAGTTGAACCATTAACATTGCTCTAATCATCCTTTTCATTTAGGACATCTGTTTCTAATTAGGGGACTGCAGGCAGCTCCGTGAATGGTCAAGAACCATCCAAGCATTGAGTACTGGGAAAGGTGCACTCAAGCACCGCTCCTGCCAACATCCCTGTGTAGTCAAACAGCTGGTACAACTTTCACTGAATGAAACAGAAGGGCTTGCAGGACTAGGTGACCCAGTGTTTATTTATGAGCATTTAAAATCAACCATAGAATGAAAGTTCTTTTAGCAAGCTATGGTATTATCCAATTCATATTAGTGTTTTCAAAGCAGCCCTATTTTTTTTAAACAAAGGTTTCCTAGATTAGTGTTACGATCATGAAAAAGGTATTCACAACAGGATTAAAAGTATTCCTGTTAGAAAAGGAAAGGAGGCTCTGGCTTAGAAAGGCATCTTAATCTTCAATATATAGGATTGCCAAGTGAAATAGTAATGCTGCAAGACAAAACATGTTTGATAATAATCATCTATGACATAACTTGTTGCTTTTTCAGGAAAATTAAATAGGGTATTTAAATAAGCTGTACTGTTAGAAACTCTATCAACTCAAGTGTGTAAATAGCACTTTAAATTCATATCTATGATGTACTTAGTGTAATCAAGTTTAATCACCTGCTCACCCTTAACTGTAAAATCTACTTAAGGTTGCTACCTAAATCACACTTTTTACCCACCATGCTGACTTAAAAGCAAGAAAATAATGACATGATTAATTTTAAACTGCTTACAAGCAAATATCATGTGATACAACTACGTTCCAAAAATGTTACTCACCTAAAATAGCCTGAACTGCTGTAAATTGCAAATAATCACAACCCACCCCTTCTGAACAAATACAAGTAACTACTGTGTGTGACCAGACTAAAACACAAGCTCACACACATGCGTGATTTTACTAGAGCTTAAAAGAATTAAATATTTCATTTCATTAAAACCTCCATTGGATATACTAGTCAGTTAATACATTAAATTTTGTAGCAATATTCCTTAGAAGAAAAGGTTGAATACAGCAAAATTAAAGTAGAAACATATTAGAATGAAAAGCTTCCTGTATGGATTTGTCGTGTACTGAAGAAACGCAACATGTGGCCAACAGTCCCTTCGTTAGCAGAAACACAGTCATTATGTGGATAAAAGTGGCAGAGAGGAAATAACTGCCCGTCTCTGGCAGGTCTGTTCATCATAAACAAAAGCAAGAAACCTCCAGTTCGCTTTTAAACAGCAGAGGAGAGAGATAGAAAACCTTATTACCTGGAACTGGCTGGACTGGGCACATCAGTACTTCATGACAGCTAAGAAAGCAAGCTAGTACTATAGTGAGAGACCCCCAAAGAGCAACTTTTCTTCTATGGAGACAAGCAGTCTGGTAAGAATATCGTGAGGAAGAACCTAGTACAAACAGCTGGAAAAGCTGCCATCGCGACGACTAATCATGATTTCCCAAATACAGTTCAGAGAAGGTAGCTTTTTAGAGGACAAACACAGAGAAAGCCAAAAAGACTCGAGGCAACTTTTGCTTAAATGAAGGGCCAGTACTTTAACCATCTTGCCTCTGCCACTCACAAGCACCTCTCACCAAAACATAGCTGAGGGCAAAGACGGTTTACCCACCCATAATTTGAGCACTGCCGTAGTTACCCATTTACCACCACTCAGCCTGGACCACTAAACAAACAGGTTCACCTGCTTTTCCATAGCTTAGCCAGAGATAATTCTGCAAATGCCATGGTAAGAACAGAGCAGTTCAACATCACACAGACTGGTGCTAATTGCTTCTGCAGCCTTCAGCTTCTACCCAGCATTAGGCCCACAGGTAGGAAGGACACTAACAAATTGAAAAGGCAAAAAAAACAGTACTACAGATCAGAACAGATGAAGGAAACGCTGCTTACCCTGAAGAAAGAAGATGAGAAAATAGACAAAGTACAGAGATGAGTCCTGGAGAAGGTGACCTGAATTACAGCAGTTCATGGGGTGGTACCCTCGGAGGGTCACCCTCCAAGTACATAATTAGTGCCAGGCCTGAGAAAAAAAACACTGTTACTAAGTTAATGCAGCCAAGGGGAGAGGGGGGAGCTTGGGAATTGGGTCGACAGGGCACAGAGGGTACATTTTCTTTCTTAACATAGAAGGAGCAATGATGGAAGAAGCAGACTTTCCTCACCCACAGCCAAGTCCTGGTGAAAATCAAGAGAAGCCACTGTAGAGATCAACTCAGATCACTGCTGCTTTGGTAGAGTAGTAAGGCCTGAACAGTGAAGATAGCTTCCAAGGAAAAGCAATTTTTCTTTAAAAAGTGAAGAACAAAGGTGGGGTTTCCCCTCCCGCCCCCCCCTTCTTTCCCCTCACCCCCTCCGCCCAAATTAAGTATAAACATTCAACCCCAACACACGGAATTCTGGCTACCCTTTGTGTGGCTGAACATGCCAAATCTATGCTAATCCTCACAGAATAGTATTATTCCCATTATACAGTATATCACGTGTAAAAATGAAACAAAATACAGAATTAAAATAGATGGAAGATGAACAATAAAGGGATTAAGATCTAAATTGTTAAGTTTTACTCTAAAAAATCATATTTTATTCTAAAGCTACATATATAGAAATGTATTTGAAAACTTTGTTCTTCACTGTTAAGACCATTTTATACTGAAGAGCCCTGTAGCTTGAGTTAGGCTGTGCTGCCACATCAAAGTACACCTGGAAGGAAGCAGCAGATGCAGGAGGGGGAAGAAAGAAGTATGTAGCCTGGAGAGTTCAGAAACTATCTCCACTGAAGAGGAAAGAAAGACAAGTTAGATGCAGGTGAGAGGGGAAAATACTGAAACACACCAACTGTGAAGAAAAGACTGGGAGCAGACTTTGCTTGTAAACCAGAACACTAACAGCTGCCCTTACACTTCACCTCAGTTAATGAAGGTTTTCCTAATTCCCTTAGTAGTCAAAATGAGCCTGTCTCCACATGATACACACACACACACATATATATATATATATAAACAAAAGGTGCTGAATGATAAACCGTGCTAATATATCCCAATTCCTTTAAGCAGTAATACTATATTGAAGAATACAAATTTAAGGTCAACAAGCCCTTAAAATGAATGGCTTGGAAATTGCTAGCATAAAAACACTGAATGTTTATGAGGACACACAAGTTCCAGAGAAGAACTAGTTATATACAGTTCATTATAGTTTTATAGTTAAAATGTGACTGCATTTAAAAAAAAGAGAACAAAACCAGAAAGCACACACTTAACTGTGACTGTGCTATTCCTGAAAACCTGGCAGACTGTTATTTCTAAGAAGTAACCTAGAACATCTGCATCTACAGAGCACCTTGCACCCAAAACTATCCTTAAATTATCAAAGGCCTTACAACACATGCAGACAAGCACTATTTTCATGACTAACTCTGTGAAGGCTACTCTGCCTTTCTCCTTCCTTGCTCTTCCCACCTGAACTCCTCCGACCTGATGCACTACCATCTTCAACCTAAGGTAAACTGTTGAAATGGGAACCCACCATGAAGCTAAAAAAACAGAATCAAACAAGGAAACACATTCAACCCACAGAAAACAAAATACAGTGGCAATCTACCACTTAGACTGTATGGGATCAGAAATTAAATGACGATACTCAGTTCAAGCAATGAAGAGCATTACCAACCAGACATCGTCTGATTAACTAACATTACAGAAAAGCTTCTTAAAAGTTTTGACCAATAGCTGGATGGATCCTTCTTCATCAAAAAGCAAAGCACTCTGAACTGAAGAAATAGGTGGATGCTTAAGCCCGCTTTAAGTTTTAAATAAAAAAGGCCTTGATATGTTTCCTTCCAATCAAGAAATATGCTTACAGACATATATTTATCATGCATTCTGTACAGATCCTATACCATTGCTCACCCCATAGAGAACAATCCAATTCTCCCTGCAGAAAGTGGAAATGTGGGATGTATATGTTTGAACACTTCAGCAGTGAGTGCTGTAATTAAGACTGCCTCTTCATGAAAGATCATCAAAGGGCGCCAAGGAAAAAAAGTAAGCCTCAGGGGCACAGTCTTTCTTCTGTGATCTTCCTTCACTGGAATCCCTCCCACATCAATCTGGGAAGAAACAGTACCCTACTTTATAGAAAAAGCAGTACCAAAGCTGAAGTCTGTTGCACTGCAAAGAAAATCAGCATCTTGCTAGAGCTACCTCACCATCTAAGACTTGTGATTTGGCAAGACAGACATGCTCCCATTCAAGGAGAGGACTGATATTCACATAGTGGTTCGCCTTGCCATGGGTCTTTAAGGGAAACTGCTGAAATACTCAACCTATACAATGCAATAAGCTAAGCACAAGTCTCTGAACTCTGAAAATTACCAGTGGTTTGCACTAGCCTTTTTCTGCCATACACCAGCTGTCTGCAGCTAGCCCTCCCACATGCATGGCTAGTCAGTCATGATCTCGTGTCATACTTCAGCTGGATCTGTGTTAGCATTCTTTCTGTACTCTGTAATTCCCACCTCCTTCACTGCAGTTCTCTGACGCAAAAACTGCCTACTCCTCTGTCCAACAGCCTCCATTTTTAATTATTGTGCTTTGGACTGTCATGATCCATCCATATTAATCTTAGAGCTTTATTCAAGTCTGTCCAAGCATTCCTCTTCAACTGCATGTTGTTATTGCAACATGGCAGGGGTACCAAATGATCAGAAATAAGATTTGTGTTAGGTTTTTTTGTATACTTTTACATAGTCAACCACAGTATTTTCATATTAGATTGTTTTGCCCTTAGTTAATTTCCCATACCATGGATTCTGCTCAAAATGTCAGCTGCAGTGCTGCACAATGCTACTACAACATATTCAGAACAAAAGTTTAGCGAAAATAAAACCCAGTTCCTTCCAAACAACAGCTGATAACTGAAACCAGTCCCCTCTCGCTTTCTGGGCCTCCATTATGATCAAGTCACTAGGAAGTTTTCCTAAAAGCTGCAGCTGTTTTGTCAACATAATGACTTAACTGCAAACAGGTTTAGTAACTCATGTTGCCAGTTTCCAAGTGGTTTAAGAATGCAAAGGTCTACAGCAACATTCCTAAGTGCCTGTGTTTCAAATATCAAGAGTGACGTATTTTGAAATCTAGTTCTAATTTTTAGTAAGTACTGCAGAAAATAGACAACTGAGAAACCCTGGGGAGCAGGAAATGGACCTCCTGCATGATGTAGAGAGGTAGCAAGGAGACTACCAGCATCACAGCAAGTACTGTATAGCCTTGCAGCTAATAAATAGGAATGACCTAAGGCTGTATGAACTTTGACCCCTCAAATCTCCAACATCAAAAAACGCATAAGTTCTCACTTCATTTTATTACTCAGTAAACAAGAGGGATCGGTTACAATCAAGGTGTGTTACAAGTCAAAGCAGAACCTGAATATGGTACATAGCATCTTTCATTCTGAAGCATTCAGCATTTTATTCCTTGACTACACTTTTGTGTACCAAACACATGCAGCTGTGATGTCACCTTCCCCTCTGCAGTCGGGCACCTGGCTCAGTACATTTCCAGCCACCTTGTATATTCCCAGGCTTTATACTAGCTCTAAGCCTACTACATGATCTTCTCCTAGGTTAACTGAAGAGATCACCTTACATTAGAAAGGAAGCAGCTGGGGAAGAAAAGGTATATTTACATGTGTATGCAATGGGAAATGATATACTGTACTTAGTGCAAGATAATATTTCTCTATTTTAAGAAAGAAAAAATAGAGTATGTGTGGGTGGGGAAAAGGAAAAACATCAAGAAGCAGTCATTTTTTCTAAATTAAAACATTCATAAAGATTTTTTTTTCAGTGGTGCTGTTACTTCTTAGGAGCACAGATTGCAGTAGAGAGGAAAAAAACCAAAACCATTCAACTCCATTCACATACCTGCTAGATTTTAAAAAATGTCTTAGTATGTGGTACCTTACTATAAAATACATTAGTAGAATGATTATTCAAGAGGAAAGAATTGTTTTTATCTTGCTGTTTTAAAAACTGAGTATGAAAAAATGAACACATTTAGCAAGCTGATGCAATGTAAAAATTTAAATACTTACTGCGTAGGAGCCTATGAGGAATGCAGCATTTGCTTGTTTTTTCTGATCAAAGCCAGTATAATGAATTATTTTCTTCCTTATCAATGAAAATGACTGTATCAAGAAATGAACACAATTGTGATTTTGCATTTTAGACTGTTCATGCTTTCTTTTAAAAAATTAGAGGAATACAAGGGTCTGTTCACCTGCTTTCAGTCACCTGTATTCAGAGGACCAAGTATACTGTAGACTAGTCCCTCAAAAGCTTTGAAATACTATATTGCATTCCTACCTAGATTGTTCCAGTATTTTTCCCAGTATCCAGCCTAAATAATTTTTGATACCAATTACAGTAATCTTTCTTTTTCTCCTTAAATGCATTTAGTATTTCTAACTTCAAGCCTTATGTAACAGATAGGCATTTATGAGAAGTAAATGGAAAGTGGCATTCTCAAAAACATCACAGGCATGTTAAAGTCACAATAGTTTTGAAAACAGAATTTAGACTTTTTTTTATTCTTAAAGAAAACCTGACTCTAGATAAATCAACTAGTAGTTGTTTCTAAGGATCAGAACAACTGGAAAATATATGCTTAGATTAAAATATTTTTAAAGTATTTCTAAACTTTATCATAAATAACTTTTTAAAATTTCATCTCGGCTTAGCATATAGTTTCTCCAGTTACCTTAGAAAGGGGGTGGAATGGCATTGCCAAAAGAAAGGACACTTACATCTGTGGTGGCAGCAAACACTATCTCCTAACTGGTCCTTGAAACAAATTTTGATGCGCTTGAAACTGTATACTTTGATCAACTGCTAAGCTATCATAAAATGTCACTATTTAAATAGCAATGTTACTTGCTCAGATACTATTCAATGCACTCAAGACAAATAAACCCCAGATCACTAGCAGTAGTACGTTCGCAGCAATCCTAACAGGCCTCTCCAATATCAAACCCAAGATATTCAAAGGGATTGTAATATAGACTTGTGTTGCTTCAGAGCATCCTGTAAACAAAAATCAGAGAATCTTGTCTCCAGCAAACCTGTTTGTAGTGCCACAGGGACAAAGGAAGTCTGAATTATGCAAACTAATACCAGTGACAAACAACAAGGAATGAAAAAAAACCCCAATCTCTGTTAAACTATAATGTTCTGCATACTTCCCAATTTTCACAGTTCAGTGGCAGTTTCAAGATCTAAGCAGTTTTGAAGAGGCAAACTGTGATTCACATTAATGCTAATAAGCTTTTTTATCTGCCTAACAGGTTTTATACTCCAACATCTGTTAGAGGTCAACTAACTTGAAGTCATTCATGTTAATTAATTTAGGAACTCTCTGTTTTAAAGACACTATGCTCTATCTAGACCCCAATCCCCAAAATTACTGAGCACTCCTCGGAGAAGCTAACTGGCAGTAGGAGCATGGCAGTCTCCTTCAGGACAATGCCATAAACACTACCAAAGATCAAATGTTGCTTTTTACCAAATAGATGTCAGGACCAGAAGATAAACCCAAATCGAACAAAAACCATCTCAAATAAAAATGTGTTGCATTGCACCCTCATGCTCACTCAATACTGGCAGATTGCCAAGAAGACTGAATTCCAGGAGGGGAGCTTTTCATTTAAAGAAGTCTGTACCCATTTAGCAACTTATCTTTTAGGAGCTTAACATTAGTTACTGCCACAGGAGTGCATCTTCTGGATCTTAAAAGTAAGTGGTTCTTCCCTTCTGATCCTCCTCCTCCCTAAATTCGCCTTGATAAAATTTAGCATTTATACTCAAAACTTAGCTCGACTAGGAACCCAGGAAAGCACCTGAACAATAAAAAAAAAAAAAAAAAAAAAAAAGACAGACATTTGTTTTTGTTCTTTAAAAAGTCAAGAATATTGAATAAAAACCCCAAGTGTTACCTTTAATTTCTTATTTAGCTTGCAGCAGTATCTGTAGACCATTGCCAGATTGAGTGGTCCAAAGTCTGCATAGAAGCTGGTAGGAAAAAGGGGAAAAATTGTACATGACCTCTGTAACTGCCTTTTTTTTTTTTTTTTTAAATCAGACGCACAAAGCAAGTAACAATAATGTGTATGTGGTCTATGTGCATAATTTTAAAAACAAGAATGCCTTCTTACATACATAATTTGTTGGAGGAAGCAGTATTGTCATGTTTAAACAGGGACTGAAAACTTTCTTCTTTGTTTTCCACACACATCACCACTCAAACCCAAACTGGAATACTCTATTTTAAGAGCAGCCCAAAAGCTTTACTTTAAAAGAAGGCAATTAATATTGCTAGAGAAAAGTGAACACAGAGAATAAAGATTGATTAGTACCTTCAAAAACAGTAAGCATGCCCTTGGTCAAAAATATTTAAAGAATTAGTAGCATTCCAGATCACATACAAAGGCATACACTGTTCACTACAGCGGAAATAATATATCCATTGTCAGCTCATAAAGGCTTGAATTGATTTTGCCAGTTTCTTCTCTTATTCTCGGAAGTTTAGACTTAAGATTCCACTTAATACTTGAGCAATCAAAGACATCCCCTTCAGCTCAGCAGTCCAGTGCGCTGAATATATATTTTTGCATCATGTTACTGTCTTCTAACAAGAATGGCTACAGTGAAAGCATCTGCTTTGAAAATATTTTTAAGAAATCCTGATGGGAAGCCAGGAAACCATTCTAAGACATATAAATCATCATGGCAGATAAGTCTGAGAGGATCAAACTCGTGTAATTAGTTCTATAATGGGAATAGTATGTTTCCCTCAGCTACATTTAAAAACAGAATGTCAATTAGACTGGTTCCTCATTGCTGTTGTTCTGACTAATTTATTTCTGTAAAAAACAGGAAAAAAAAAAGCGTGTACTTACTTCTCGTATACAAGTTCATCATCTATGCAGAAATAATGGGTATTTGCAGCTCCACTCTTTGGTTTTTGGCAGAGAATTGCAAAATAGAGGCGATCTGAAATGCAAGAAAATTTAAAGCTTTTATAAACATACACTTTTCTGCTGAAAGTCAGAAGTATTACCTGTCAACAGAACAACTTTAAATGGTTTAAAGTGAACCAAATCTTCTTTTAAGTATTACTGAACTAGATATTATTATTCCTCTGGTGTTAAGCAACAAGACATACAAAGATTGAGGCTTTTTGCTCAGCAGTGTTCCCGTAATCTGCAGCTCTTCAGTGTTCTTTCTTAAACAAAGTGTTCACAGGAAAGCTACCTGTTTGATGACATTGCAATACAGCAGGAGCCTGACTTGCACCCACGCACAGAGCAGAGACCCACCTCCTTTCAGCAACAGACCCCACCTGTGGCACTCCGAATACCACCACCACCACCCCCCCCCCCCCCAACTAAGCCACAAATCCCTCAGCACCTCGTAGCACCCACATTAAACCAAACGGCAAAGCGCGCTCGCGCCGAAACACAGGCGCTTCCCATCTTTCCGTAAAACAATGAATTCCACAGCAGTGGCGCGCAACCAAAGCCTGCAGGCAACAGACGCTGGAGGGATGTGAGGAGGGGAGGCGGCAGCCCACCGCTGCCCGCGGGAGCACCCGCACGGCCGCCACCTTGACACCCCCGTCCGCATGTCCAACCCCACCCGGCTGCCCCCTCAAAACCTGCGTGCACGCCGGCAGCAGGCACCTCATGCTTGCCCTGGCTTGCTTTGTTAAGCTGAAGAGAAAAAAATGCCGCCGGTATTCACATAAATTATTTTTATGGCTGGGGGAGCTGTAGCCCCAGTGAACTTTAAACACCAACTGTGCGGCTGCTGTAAATTGCTGTGCTTGCGGTAATTGGTCAATAAAAATTGAGGCCTTGCAGCACCACAGCAATACTTTTCTTCCTCCTGCTGAAAAAAATATCCTTGTAAAATACAAGGATTAAAATTCAAACCTAAAAGGAAAGATTTTATTTTTTGCAAACTAGTTGCCTGGAACAGATATTACTTAAATACCAAAACAGATCACCTGCCTATAAACCTGTAATTTCAAGGCATAATATCTGATAAAGAAAAACTGTATCTCC
>JAVJGG010000074.1:37101442-37153124 GCA_035590195.1 Aviceda cuculoides | reverse complement strand
TTGTCCCCCTAGCAACCCGTATGGGGAAAAATTCCTTTAACAGAAAAAAAACCAGAAGAGTTTCTGAAACTCCAACAACTTCTTAATGAAGCTATTTATTCTTTCCTTATTTTTCAATTGCAATTTTCAATTCTCTTTATACATACATTTCTAATGCAGTCATTTGTTTATGCACAAAGCTAGCAGTAAAAGTGAAGAATGGAATAAAAGGGGGGAATACAAATACGTCAAATATATGTTAGTTACAGGCAACTATAAATAAAAATGTATTAACATATCAGCTAAAACACGCCTTCTCAAACTGAAACATCTGTAAATGTAAAAAAGTGTTATCTTTCTTTGCAAATTGGTGAGTCATTTAAATTAGTTCCAATTTATGTACTATTGTTCCATTACACCATCATCTTTCATGTTATAAGTTGGCATGTGCAATATTCTTCTGTCTGCAACCAGAGATTTCGCACATAAAAGCTGAAGAATAAAGTACACACACACAAAAAAAAATTAAATAAAAAAAAGAGTGGTAAAGGAATGAAAAATGGCTGATTACATTCTCCTCAAAAGTCTGTTAAATATTTTTGTTTGCATTTTCCTCATTGTTCCTCTAGAAAATGTTTGCAACAATTTTATCTTAGTTGCCTTGATGTTGATTTTCATGCATCAACAATTTGTTAAAAGCAGCTTTTGCCATTTCTGCACAGTACATGAGTCAGATTATTTTTTTCAGACTGAATTGACTTGCTCTTGTGCTCTCTCCAGAAAGAGTGATCAACAGCCACTGTTTAAAAATTCTCATTAGGCACTTTAACATTCAGGCTGTGGCCCTGCCATGGTTTCCGAGGTCCTGACATAGAACTCTAGTGTCTTCAGTATAGGTTTGATCATACAAATAAATTAGCTAGGTATCATACCAGTCAATCTGTAAAACATATTTGTTTCTATGCTGCTGCTACTGTTAATTCTACAAAGGGAAATTTGTCAAAGAAGCAATAGTTGTTTGAAAATATCAGAAGAGTGAAGAAATCTGGCTGACAGTCCAAGTGGGATCAGCACCGTGTCTTGAATTGTTGTGCCAGCAGGAATCACTTCTTGTTAATCTAATTTGTGTGTCCCTTTCTGAGTGGTTATAACCACTGTTGCTTCTCTTAAATGGAAAGACCATAAGACAGAAAAAAAAAAATCAGAATTGTTAGGGTGATCTTTGTGCATCCAATCCTGCTTCCCTCCTACAATTTAGTAGGCTGCTAACAGTTAAGGCAGATTAGTCTAAGCAGGGATTATGTTTATATGCATGTATGTATTTATTTATTTATTTAAACAAATGTATAAAATAGCTTTTCATCATCTTAGTCTGTGGGCATATTTATTCTACGCTAAAAATATCTTCTTCAGGAAGTACGGTCCACTTGGGAGATGCATGTGTAATTTTTCTTTTTCTCCATAATACATTTTTCACATGGGTGGGGTGTGTGTGTAGCTACTTTGGAATGTTTCTTCTGTGGCCTGTGCCTCTATGTCCTTATGGCAGTGACTTTGAATAAAAGCTTTAATAAGATACTTTTAAAAATTGTATTTTTAATTATTTTTCCTTGTATATATGTGCAGCTATATTCTGACTAGATGATTGCAATTCAGCCTCTGTTTCTAACAACATAATAAGGAGCTTGTTCACACTTGAAAGTTAATTCTGATTAAAGTAGATGTAAATTTAATTTCTGTAGCTATTGCTGAGTAATTCCACTTGTGGATGTGCTTATTTGAACTCTGCTTACGTGAAATAACTTTCAAATAGTGCAACTAAATCAGAATAAGGGATAATTCTGGAGGAAAAGACATGTAAAACATGAAGTTATTCAGAATATCTATACCTCATATTGTGGCCAAGCTGTGAGAAGTCTTTTAGCGTGGTTCTGTTTTAGCTATCTGTGGGAATTTCGGGTGGTAAAATTTTCTGAAGACTCTTTGTTGTTATCTCTGATGTCGCTTAGATAGGAAAGCTTTTATTTCATTTGAAATTGAACTAAGAGGACTACTTTCTTTGAAAATCAATGATGGTAATCTTCTAGAGTAAGTTATTTACTGGATTCCAGTTCCAGAAAAGAACCATGAAGAGCAAGGAGTCAACAGCTGGCTTGTTGTGCCAAATACTGGATAGACAAGTCTTTGCCCAAAGAGGGTGATACTGTCTGCAGTTTTCCACACAAATTTAAGTATTATAATAATAAAAAAAAAGAGGTCATACCTTCCTCAAGTTCTAAAGAGTTAGTATTGTAGAAAGAGTTTTCCCATGTAAAGGGGAAAAGATGCCTGTTGTGGCTGTAAAAATTCCATATCCCTGGTGCACTATCTCCTGTGCATTGTTGAGGCGTTCGTGGGATCTAGACAGTGGTTTACTTCTAAGTGTAGCGTGCCACGAAATTTGGTCCTACGTTTTTGCAGGATATACTAGAACGTGCACTGAAAGGCTTGTAAAAGTTAGAGGGAATGGGAAAGTAGTATGTCAGGAGTGCAGAAGTCTCTGGTTTAAGTTCTCCTGACTATTTGAATGGCAAATGTCAACCAAGCCTTCATTTAAAAGTTACTAATTCTGCTTCTGTAAATGGAAGCTTGCAAATACTACTCATGTACCTAAAAATTCAAATTCAGATTAAAAAGATCCCCAAATGTGCCACCCTTGAAAAGATTCTGGGTCAAGAGCTACCTTTATTTGAAGCTGGCAATATTGAAGTTACAACTGGCCACTTCTTTCTAATGCTTCCTATAAATGCTGCAATATTTAGCCTGCCCCCCTTCAAATTAACAGTGCATGGCCTGTACCTGAAGGGGGGAATGTGGTTGTACCACTAAGTCTGAGTGAAATAAAAGCACTTTTCCCATTGAAGCTGTGGCATGATGTTGTTTTTTCCTCTCCAAGTGTTTACCGATACATAGGCTTCTAAAAGTATGCACAAATACTGCACAGCAGTTTAAGACAAGAGGCAAGTGTACAATATCTAAACAAAAGTGCAGTGGAAAGTTAGGTTGACAGAATGCAATTGTGAAAATGTGATTTAGTCAGAACTCCAGGGATAACCTTGTTCACAGTGCGGTAGAGATCTCTGAGGACTGTAAATACTTCAGATATAGGTTTAATACTGCATCTTAAAGACAGTGCTTCCAACAATTCAGCCTGACACCGTGCTGGCATATTATTTAATACCACCTCAGGAGTAAGGATACAACGTATGGGTCACTAGTGTTAATGCCTGCTATCTACCTGGAAACAAGTGCTATTTGGCAGTTACTTGTTACCTTAAAAAGAAGAAACCTTACGTCATACATTTTAGGTGACTTATACTTAACAGTCTTTCAGATTGAATAGACTTTCGGAGGATTAGCATATACAGCAGCACTTAGAGGAAACAAGAATTTGTGAAACTCTAATGCCAGGACGGAGACAAATCCATTATCTCTGGGTGTGCAGGAAGAGCTGGTAGGGGATCTGCCTCTCATGTGCCCCTCATGTGAATATGTCTCAGTTGCAGGCTCCGTGAGTCTCTTCCTTCACTGAACCTTGTAAGAGCATCCTGAGCCTGTGGGATTCCACTGGGGACCAGCTGAGGTGGTGTCACAAGCAAAACAGCCACGATTTGGGGAACGGGGGTTGTACACATAATGTTTTCTTTCTGCCAATCTTTCCTTCTTAGTTGTTTTCCTCTGCTCCAGTGTGGTTTATGCATGGGCCACAGTCCCTTTGGGGGAGTTCCTGCCCTGACATGTATTCTCCATGAGCCACTGTCCCTTTGGGGATGTCCCTGCCCTGGTGGCCATCATCCATAGGCTGTAGTCTCTCAGATGTGTCCCTACCCTAGTTTATGTCACTCATGGGTCATAGTCCCTTCAGGGCATCTCCACTGTGGGCTGCAGTCCCTTCAGAGGTGCACCTCTTCTGGCACAGAGCATCTCTGAAGAGCACATCTCCATCTGTGCCCTCAGCAATGTCCCTGTCCACGTGTCTCCTCCGTTTCTCCTCTCCCAGCGGCTGCCACTCTTTGTTCAACACATCTGAACGAAGGCACTGTGTGGTTGGTGGAAGTTTGGGTTTGGGGTGTGGGGTGCACGCTGGTTTCAGAGCCAGCTGGAAGCATCTGTGACTGCACAGGGCAGCTAGTGGATTCCTCCCCGCAGGGCACCCTTGCAGCCCCTGGCTACAGAAGACCTGACATCTGGGCCCAGTAACAGCTGGGTGCAGGCTCTTGGCACAGCATGCTGTGCCCTGCAGGACAAACTCTTAGTGGGCTCCCAAAACATCCCGAGGTAGTTCAGGGCCTACCTAAATAGCAAACGCTGCTTTCCTGCGTTTTGGTTTGTTTATGCAATGGTTGTGTGTTACTACTTGATGTCTATGAAATACTTAAAACTGAAATAGAAATCAATTGCACTTCTCTTCTGTTAGTAGCAAAGTCTCTTTTGAAAATGGCGCCCCCTCAAGGATGTCAGGGTGTCCACTGGACATAACAGTTGAAAACAGAGGAGCAAAAATTAAAACAAATAGAATCGAAAGTGAGGCTATTAGAAATTAGATCTGTTAACGATTTGTCACAACACTGACTTTCTTTGAAGGTAATCTGCCTTCAATTACCAAACATGAGTCTTGCAAAGCTCTGAGTTAGTATGAAGACTGAGGAGATGCTTGCTTTCATGTCTAGCTTGCTAGGCAAAAATTGTTATTCTTTATCATAAGAAAGTACTGACAACAATCCATCCCTGTGATCATCACCTCAGCAAAAACTGCTGTAATGATTTCTGTCTGAAGCTTGTAGTAGGCACCAGCTTTACCTGCTCTAAATGCTGCTGTAATTTTCTTTGTATAAAAAATATATTACTAGCAAGTTGCTATAGTTCCCAGAATCCCCCACAGTCTCTTATCTTCCTTCTAGTATCCATTCAAGAGCCCTTAATCTATATTTCTTCATTTGCAGCTTGATGCAAAAGCTATGCTCTCAGGAACCATGTAGTTAGAAACCTCTGGACAAATGAGGAAGGTTCTTGGAGGAGGTCACTTGACTGCAGAGGGAGCTAATGGATGAAATAAAAATGAATTTAAACTGCAATTTGCAATGCTTACCTGCTAGGAAAATCTTTCATGTATTACTGCAGACAGAATTATATTAATAGAAAGGTCAGAAATCAGCAAGCAAATGAGAATTTGGACATACTAGGCTTAAATGTCCACCAGGGACACACAAAGAGCAGAGTCCACTGTGAAGCAGTCATTGAACTTCCTAAAGATTTGAAAATGTGTGGGAATGGTGGTGATGACGGCCTTACAGGAAGCAGACATAAACATAATTGTACTCATTGTAATTGTTAATTAGACTTAGAAATTTAAAAGGAAAATGGGATATTTTTTTTCCTGAATGCTGATCACAGTTAGTCAATAGGAGCAGATCTTTTACTGCTGAGAGAGTCTGAAGACATCTGGGTCCCAATAATCATTAACTTTGAGAAACAATTGGTCTCAACAAAATGACAATCATGCTGGTGCATTTGTTTTTATATTCGTCTTGGCTCATATGTTTTGTTCTGTGACTTGCTTCTGTAAAAGCAGTAGGGGAGGGGGACAACGTTCCATGCCAGGCTTAGTTTTAACTCCTGTTGGGACTCTTTTATTGTTCCTTTTAAAATATATTGTGTAGGTGTTAAGTAGTCTCCACAGAATGTGCGTAAGCTTTGTCTTAGATGGGATCTTTTAAAATACTTAATCTGACTTCTGAAGGCTATTTTGAGTATGAATAAACGAAAATTCATTTGAGAGGTAAAGGGGCTGGAGTGAAATTAAAATAAAAGCTTAGTTAACATTATGTGGCATTCTTATGAAAGAACCTTAGGACCTGTAACCCAACCAAGGGTGAGTTGAGGAGGATTTTCTTTATAAGCACGTTTGAGTACAGCTTCCTCTTAACAGCCTTCTGAATGCGGAGCAGCACGTTCTAGAGATCAGCAGAATGCAGCTTTGCAGATTAACCACTGGGTGTCATGAAAGCATAGCCCAACATTGCTCAGATGTAGTGATGTCAATCAGGTTTACTGTGGCTAACGTTGTGTAGGCTTATTTTTTAAGATGTGGCTTCAGCAGAAGGCTGCCTCTCCTGTTTCTTTATTATTAATTTTCTTTTCTCTTTTCCAGTCTTTAGGTTTTCAGGATTAATTTTCTTTTTTCTTTCCTTGTCTTTGTCTTGCTCTTCAGCTTCATATTTTGGTTTCCTAAAATGACGGTAAAACCAAATCCTGCTGGAATGTGTTTGGCAGCCGTGCTAGAAACACAAGCCTTTCCTGGGATATTTTCTGTGCTCAGAATTTGTACCCAGAATTGCAGCTTGAAAGAATGAACCTTTAAGAGAAGCTCTCTGGCCTTAAAATTATTTATACAGGGGAGTAAAGAAGTAGGTTATGCATCTACTCAAAAATTAACAAAACTCCCCACTGTTTTAATTAGGGAAAAGAATGCTATAAACTGAGCAAAGAACATCAAGGACAGCTAGATAACAACCTGATGTTCCTTTGAAGGTTTTAAATGAGCTTAATGAGGTTTGGTTGTGGGTTTGGTTTGGGTTTTTTTGGGGGGGTGTGTGGGTTCTTTTTTTTCTATAGTATATTGTTTCTAACCTTTGCACAAGCATTTGGAAGGTACTGAACAGTCTGTTTCCATCCCTCCCACCTTATGAACATTTTGCAAAGCCATAGCAGCAACAGTTTTACTCTCTCAATTCTGGGAAAAGCACAGTTCATGTTGCAGCCAGTTTCCCTGCCACTGTGCTGCTTCGAGCATGGAAGGGGGAAAAGGAAAGCAAGGAGCAGGTCTGATAAGCCAAGTGGAGAACGCAATATAGAAATATGGAGCAGTATACACATTTCTAGCCGAGAACTTCCTCTGGAGATATACAGTGTGCTGTTTCATGTACCTCACATTAAAATACAGAGTCATATATATAACTATGATGTCAAGGTATTTTAGATTATCTAAAATCTAGGTCTGTCCCCAAATTTAGCTTGAGTTCATCTTTGAAAGTATTACAGCTTCTTATAGGTCCTGGTTTCTCCTTCAGACAGAGCAGAACTTACTCTGAAACCAAGTAGGTTCATCTGGATACTCAGTTGTTGTCTACTTGCTTGGTTAATTGTAGCTCATGTGCTCATGTTTTTGTGCCAGTATATTCATCAGAGAATCCACAGTTTTGTGCAAGTTGCCTCTGCAACAGAAGTGAAATTTGGGTTGTAGCTGCCTCTTCAAGGAAGCATTCCTCAGAAGATATATTTGTCCAATAATGAGTTAAATTTAGATTGGGATTTACCAAAGTGATGGTTTGAGGAAGACACCCTCTGAGAGCACAGAGGCACAAACCCGGAACAGAGCAGATCCTATTAATTGTAGTTTACAATAGCCTAAGATGAATACTGTCTGGATGCTCGTTCTTTCAAGCCACAAGCAACCCTGTCAGAAAAACAGTTAAAAAAGACACTAACCCACTTTCGAGTTAATAGGTGAAAGCTGTAGTGAGCTCCAGAAAGTGAAGTCCTCTGACTCTACTGCTGACTGATGCATTAGCTGTGGTATTCTTCAGAAACTGGAAAGAAAAAGTGAGATATGCTTATGAGGATTGTATGTTGTTATGTATACAGTCTTTCTAGTTATGTAAATAATTGGCTGTCACATCACCTGCTTTCTATCTCCTAGCTAAAGCTTCCTGATACTTTAGTGCTGTAGTTCTTTGAAATCCAATGCAAATACATTTAGAACCCAAGTATGAGATTACAAAGCATTGTGGCTTACAGGGAATTTCCATATACCACACTTTTAATGAAGCTTCCTATCCATTTCCTTTACGATTCAATTGATCGCCCCAGCCTTTGACATGGTATTTTGGTACTTGGCAGCTTTTCCTTTTTCCTAAATCAAAATTGGCCTGTGGGTATCTTAATCATTTGGATGTGGAAATCTCATTTTCTGTCCTCCAAGGCTATCAAAAATAGTCCAATTTGGAAAAAATGTCTTGTCTCCTTGAAATAACAAAGAAGGAAAAGGAGTATGTAAAGCTACAGAATAACCTTGCGCTTATTATATGCCATATCCCTGTCACTGCCCCAACTCTTTACACATCTGCTCTGAATTAGTTTAAATAGTCATTAGCATTCCACATAGTGCAGTATATAATAGGGATTGCAGTGCTGATTCTAGGCGAGTGGCAACGTGAACTTCAGGGGGTTGTTTAATATTCATTGTACACACTTTGAAAAAAGACAGAACATGTTTTTCAAACTTCACTGCACATCTGTGCATCGTTGCATGTGTATTTGGGGCCCTGGTGGCCACTGAGCAAGCTGGGCCAAATCTGCCCTCAGTTGCACTGTTAAAAATCTGGATAAATTCCATTCTTTTAAAACCACAGATACCCTATTTACACCACTGTAGCGGAAGGCAGATCAGGCCCACTGTTTGTTTCTGGCTGGTGTGATCGGCTGATGGTCTGTGTTTAATATTACAGGCCTATAGGGGTATCTATACCACAGTCTCAATTCAATTTTCTGACTTTAAATAAACCCACTGCACAGAGACCCTTCTTAGGAAGAAATAAAAAAGAAAAAGGAATGAATGTCAGCTTCCTCTGATTTCAAAAAGGATCTTTTGGTAGAGCCTGCTAGTTCCTAATCTTCCATGTTATTCTACCTGCATCTCCTTCCCTGAGAGCTTCTCTTGTCCCCAGGGTCAAAGCCTGAGATCCTCTTGGGTTTTCTCGTCTGTAATGCTGGGTTTCTAGGTAGAAGTTTTGCATGGTAGTGTATCAATGTACTTAAAGTACTTCATCTTAGAAACTGCAAGATCATCTCTTGCTGTGTGTATTCTGCTGTACTTCCTCACTGAATGCTTGAACCAAGACCAGGTCTCACGTGGCAGAACATACCACTACATATAGATACATGTCAGGTAGTCTGATAAATTGATTTTGTTTTTTCTTTATCCTGAGTTATGTGGTTCTGGTTGCTCTTTTCTAATTTGCTTAGTTTATACTACACAGCATTGATACGATTCTTCCTGTAGCTACAGAAGTTTCAGGTTTAACACTATATTGAGCTGTATTGAAGTAAACTGGGATGCACAAGAAAGTTACTGGGATAAGTGATTTTTGTTTGTTCCTTTATGTCTATTGTCAGTAGAAATGATGCTAATAAAGCATGTATGAGCTAAGAATCTTTACTTCATGGTCCTTGGTATTTAGAAACAGAACATTTCTGAACTGACTGTAAATATGGAGAAAACTTTTATGCCATCTATCATAGATAACTAGTTCACTGTATAAGTATAATGTATGATGGTTATAAGAGGTGCTTTGTGAAAAGATGTACTATTTTTAGGTACCACTTTTGGAGTTACGGGAATATATTGAATCGCCTTTATACTGTGCCTGCAAAAATAATCTAAGATATTTTTCTAACCTCTGCCACCACAGTTTTTGTAACACTTCATTCTGAATCACTGACATTATGTAACAGTATATTTATTCTTTCAATGATGCTGGTAACAAATATGCTTAGATCACAATGTAGGGTTTTTTTTTTCTAGCTGCCATCCCAACCTGGGATCTGAATTTTGAGCATTTCTTCCTAACTTTGTTGGCCCCATCCTGCTTGATAGCAGTGATAATCTTGATGAAGGTATATGAGAAAAAAGTTTATATGGCTCCCTCCTTGGAGCAAAGGTTAAGAAAGAAACACTGTAATAAAAAAATTGAATAGAAAACATTAAATTGATAAAAGTATATGATGCAAGATGTAATTGATCTGTACAAAATTGCAATAATTGTATTGCAATTGGGTGTATTTTAGGCTAGGAGTTCGATGAAATTCAGATACATTTGATACATTTTCCACAAGTACATGTCACTACTAGCATGGGCTCCTGGCACTTCCATTTGTGGTTCCAATTCTTACATGAAGGCAACTGAATAAACACTCAGTAAGTGCCTAGTGACTGGCCATGGTACTAAATGCGACCTGCAAGCTTTTCTTCACAGCCATTGCTCAGACACTTCATGTCAGCTCAGATCTGTGGTCCTGCTTCTGCTTACTGAACAGTGATACTCGTGGTGTTGTTTTTACCAGCATACTGCTATACGCACCTGCAACATCCCTTCCTGACACCTCTGACGACATCACCTTGCAGCAAAGAATGACTGCTTTTATCCTTTTTACTAGTGGTAGTCTACAAAAAAGACCACAACCACAAATTAATCTGATTAGGCAGAGCGGTGCATACACTCTGTGTTGTGCTGATTTAGAGTGGGTGTCTTTGTCTTTACCTAACCTTCAGGGTGTCACTGAGTGACCTTGAAGCCATCTTTCATATTGCAAAGGATTTATCTTTGCTCCTTTTTTCTCACACTGCAGCCACATTCACTTGCTCAGCCAGATGACCATGCTTTCTGCCTAGAAACCCATTTGCCTCATTTCCATGTAGTGATGATTTGCATCCTTCCTCTCTCATAAGTTGTCTTGACCGCACAGTGACTGCCCATCAACTTCATTCTTGTTGGGGTTCAGATTTCGTCAGCTCTTCAGCAAAGTGCTGATTTAGGTGAAGTATTATGAAACCTGTGTGAGGATAGCCTTTTCTTTGTCAAAAAAAAGAGTGCAGAATGTGCAACCTCTTGTACTGTTGCTGTAGTTTACCAGCTGTCCCAGCTGATAAATTTAAGCAGCGACAATGCTAGAGGGGGGACTGGACTTTGTCACTTCCTAGTGAAAAGGCTTTAGGGCTAGTTGACTCAGGAGAAAAAAGATTGGGAGATTGTGTTTTGGAGGTTGTTTAATAGTGTATCACAAAGATGAAAACTTCCTTCATCTGTGAGTCAGGTCTGTAGAAAAAAATAATTAAAGAAATGAAAATTGAAGTGTAATAGCTGGAAATTACTCTGAATTATGTGAATAAACAGAGGTCAAGCAAACAAAAAGCCACAAAAAGAGTAAGAACCAGAAGGGCTGTGTCTTTTATTTCTTTGGTGTTATGGTGATATGACTCATCCCTCTGTGGCTTTCTTTATTTGGTATTCATTAATCGCTCCACAAATAACTCCCTGACTCATCTGAGCTTGGAGCAAAACATCTCAATTTTTGAAAGAAATTTCATGTTTGGGAGAGTCACCAAGCTGACAAAATTGTACAATGTCTGTGTCTACAAATTGCTAGGTCTTAAGTAGGAGAGCTTCAGTTTTTCCCCCACTGGCCCTGCTGTTCTTCTTCAAGCCTGCCCTAAAGGATACACCTCTCTGAGCACGATAAGTGTTCAGTTGCCTTGCTTGTTTAGTGTGGTCTTAAATGTGAAATAGAGCACTTTAGCAGTCATGTACTTCTTGTAAAATGAAACCGACAAGTGTATTTATTTGTTTTACTTCTGATTTGCAGCAGCGCTGTAAGGGCGAAAGGTTTTTTTGTCTTATTTCTCAACTAAGACATCCCAACAGAGATTCAGCTGACCTAAACTGTAATATTATATCTGGCTGTGCAACCTGCGTTTAAGACTCTGTGCTGCTTATGTATCTTAGGAAACTTTTTTTTTTCCTGGTAAATATCAAGACCAGCTCCAAAGGGAGTTAGTTGCTCCCGAGTAAAGCAAGCCTTGAAGTCTCTGCAGCATGCTCTGCCAGAGAGGGTTCCACTAGATGGCAATGTCTATCCAGATTCTGTCTCCATTTGCCTTGACGGGAGATCTTCCAAGCGCATCAGCAGATTTTGCTTCTGGAATAAAATACCAAGAAGTTCCTTATGACAAAAGCGTTATTTAACTAAATAATCTCGATTATTTTGTTTAAATTAAAATCTTCGTGTGCTGTTTAAATATTGCCAGATTAATGTGCAAAAAAAAAGATTTTTTTTGTAAAATGTGTTTTCTTTCCCTGCCCCATTCCATATCATAAAATACATCTTTGTTCACACAGTATTATTTTATTGAGACAGATGACTCTTTATAGCAAATACAAGTAATTATGTCCATTGATAATTCAAATAATACCCTTTTTTAGTGAAGGAAACACTGCAAGTTAATTGTGCCTGTCTTTGTATCGCTTTCTCTGCTTGGCTATAGCTTAGTTGAAGATTGCTTTTGAGAGCATCCTGACTCATACACATAAATTGTAAACCGCGGGTCAGTCCCCTAAAGATTAGGGAGGCCTTTGTGGGGCAGAGAGATGAGCAGGGGGGCAGTTCTCTTTTCAAAAGAGATAGGCAGGAAATTCTTTCCTAGTGATGAAAGGCAGGAATAAATAACTCCCTTTTCAGCCTGCATAGAAGATATTCTGTGCTCCTTTATTACTGTTGGGCTCTGGTGCCTTCCTTCTTTACATGAAGTAATGGATAACTAGAGGCAGTTGGTCCCAGGGGCTGGGTGCAATAATACATAATATGTGGGGAGCAAAAGGACTTAGTGCACAAGAGGCTGCATTTCACTACAGAAGCAAAGCGGAATCAGGGTGATACTGAGGGAGGCTGTTTTAGCAGGTTTTTAACAGTTCATCACATACAAAAAATGAAGCTCATTTGTGAGACAATGAAGGAAGAGGGAGCAGGGCTGTGGGAGAAATGGAAGAACAGTTACTCCAGGGCTATTAAGACCAGGTTCCCAGTGGATGTCTGTGCCTTATGGGGTCTAATAGGTATGAGCTCCAGTCTAATCTTTGCTAGCAATTGGAATATTCAGAGACTGCTGAGAAACACCAAGTTTCTCTTTCAGGGGGTATCTCAGGTGACTAATAATGTCAGAATGCATGCTTTAGCCTCTCCATCTTTGGGGCACTAATGCTGTTTCTCTCCTTTCAATGCCTGCCTATTTCCAAGCAACTTCCTATGAGACCCCTCTGTCTTATTTGGCTGAAATTGAATGTAAAGTTCAAATATCGTCGAAGGGAAAAAGACTGGCAGAAACAGGCTGAGGTATAGACACACAGCAAGAGTACATAAAAGCAAGTTTTCATCCCTCATGGTGGTGGTGGGAAGAACAGAGTAGAAAAAATTCAATTTCTGTTCCTCACCTTAAACTTTTGAGGAGACCCAAGGTCAGTACTGTGGAAATGAGGCTGAACTGTATCTCCTGCCACACATAAGATGACATTTGTTTTAACAAAGATGTAAATATTTTGAGTGATGGATATTCACCTGAAGTGGATTCCTCAGGATGAATGGAAATATTTATTTTATATGCTGGTGGGCTGCTTGTCTCTCCTTTTGACAAGAGCCTGGTAATTTTCACCAGTAGAGGATCTGAACAGTTCTTACCAGACATGGTCACCAACTTTCCTGTTTTAAAGGCAGCTCTGTAGAAGTGCACATCACCAAGGGAATTCAAAAGACTTGCTTCTGTGTAACTAAATCTGTGATCTGTAAGCATGCATCTTTAGAGATTTCGTTCTGGCATGTTGAGTTTGGTTTGGTTACTTTAGTTAGGTAAGAAACTATTTGCACAATGTTGTTACCCCACTTAATTGTAGTCTGTCTTTAGGGAATATCTAGGACTTTTGCAATATATTGGAACACCTCAATTTTCAATTTGTTAAAAGCACTGAGCATTTTCACAACAGTGTTTCAAAAATTTGTCTTCTGATAACATAAATATGTAAGGTAGCATGTGGGCTGGTTGAGCTATCTGAGCCACCGGTGGAAAAAAGCCTGTTTATTCATGCTTCTGCCTGACTGGTGGTATAACTGATTTCCATATTGATATGAGACCGGCAACATGATTCTCACTTTCTGACCCTACCTAGCTGATGCAAGCCTAAAGTGACCCTTCTTGATTCTTGCTGTATAAACAGAAGTGAAATTTTGACTTCAGTGAAGTTACAACAAAATTCTCACCTACCTCAATCGTGGCCAGGCTTTCAGCTGTACCATGTGAGAAACTTGTTCTGAAGTACTTAAAACTAACTAGACAAAAGGAGGCATGAGAGAAATCTAGTTTTTTTCAGTCTGGAGATGGGTAACTGAGATACAAGGAAGCTAGGTGGGACTTTTGGAAAAGCACATAGCGGTTATGGAGAGCTACCTGGAAGCTCTCAGAAATGCCTATGTATGCCAAACTAAACAGGATTCTTGGCAGTTGCCCTGTACTTCCTATACACCTCTAATAACTCCAGTCATGTGTGAATTCCTTGATGACATCTTGGTGGATGTAGGCATTGAACCACTTTCCACAGCCATGCTTGACATGACCACTGAGCTTTGCTTTCCCATGCAGTGGGATTGTGCAATGAAATATCTTATTCAGGATAGGTGCCTCATTCAAAATAAGGCCTTGTGACCTTGGTTGTTGCTTACTTGAAAAGTTCTGAACTGCATCTCAGTTCTGCAGGGAGGTAACTGCAACTGCTACAAAACCAGTATGCAAATGAAAATCATGCCCTGAAACTACTTTGGGAAAAACAAAACCCAGCATGACCCAAGAAGACAGAAAAATCCCCTCCAATCTGCTTCCTGATGTCCTATGACTAGTTCTCCACTTTAGTCACCAGGGCAAACCAGACACCTTGAGCACACTGAATGTTCCTGTGTTGCACGATGCAAAACTGTGAGTAAGCTCTTTGCAAAACTATCAACCCAAAACTGAAACACTTACTTAAAAATTGGAGATGTGGTAGATGAGAGCATCAGCAACATATGTTGCACAGCACATGAATAAATTAAGTCCCATCGATGGCTAATGAAAGGCTTTTCGATATGCTTAACACTAAATTACTTTTGATTAAAAAGCCTACTGGAGAGACAAATGTAAACTATAGCTAGGTGCACTCACGTTAGACAGTTATGTGCTGAATCTAATTTGAAATGGATAAGTGCTAACACATTTCATTTCCTGCATACTCGGTGAGACAATGTCCGCATTTTTTTTAAACAGTAATTTCGAGTGAGTCTTTCAAAGTGCTTGAGTCAGCAACACAGTGAGAGTGTTTGGAAAGATGATCATGCAAATGCAACTTCAAGTGATTTAATATGCTCACCATCGCAGGTAGATAGCTTGATCTATGCCATACTTAGAATGATGGAACAAGCTGTGTACATCAGTGGCGTATTTCAAGCTGTTAGTATTCTTAGCAAATAATGTTTCATATGGGTTTATCTTTAGTCTGGAAGACTTAGCAGGAAGTGTGATAAACAGCAAAATTATGGAAGCAACAAATAAGTGAGGGTGGATATCTGGATGTAATAGCAGAAGGGAGAGAGAAAATAAGTGTCTGGGCTGCACCATAACTATTTTGGACCTCCTTATGCTAAATTGTGTCAGAACTGTGATTTCTTATGAGTATTCCTCAGACTGGAATCTGGCAATCTAAGAGAAATAGCATGTACTAGTGGTACTAGTCATCACAGGAAGGAAAGCATGTAACCATACATTAAAAAAAAAGGGTGCAATACCAAGGTCAGGGTCAGTCAAAGAGAAGAAGCAAGTACCTCACTAGTATCTGAGGTAATAGAAGTGCTGGAAATTGGGTAACTTTGTAGCAGAAAAGGGTGTTTCCAAATGTAAAAAGCCTTGAGGTGAAGGAGAGAAATGTTGTGCACTGATAAAAGCTTTTTAAAAAGGTAAAGTCTGTAATTATTTTTAAAAATGTAGCCAATTCTGTTTGTGATTGGTTTTGCCCAAAGGTAATTATACTGCATTCTAAACAAAGCAATAGGCATGTAGTCCTATCCTACCATCATCCTTTGAAAACTCCCAGAAAGCAACGAGTACGCTCACTCTTTGCTTAGCAGCACTCCCAGAATAGTTATTGCCCTCTGTAGCAATCAGTATAAACAGAGTTTTTCACAAAAGAAATGTGTGCCTTTTTGGAGAAGGATGTAGTCTTTGCAGCTCTGAATGTCTGAATAGGTAGATACTGTTTTTTTTTACTTCTGGTGGCACTTAAAATGGTTTCGAAATGTAGTGATATCACTAAGTTTTTCAATGCAAAGGTATAGTTTGAACGTAACTCATATTTTTATTTCTCTTCTGTCTAGACTTTTGGCCATGATTTCTGTGATGGCAGCAGTCTGCTATCTGTTTTGGTGTCTGACCCATAGCAGGAAAAGGAGACGTGAGGCCTCTGGAATATAGTGAGGTAGGGTAGCAGCTGAGTAGACATAGGTCTGTGCTGAACTGAGCAGGAATAATGCATTTGAACAGCTCCAAAACAGTTGTTTTATTGTGCTTTTTTCCTGAAATTTCTGCTTCAAAGTAATAATTATTCTTGATAATAATTTGTCTTTTGGTCCAATCTGGTTGCAAGCAAATTAGAAAAACCCACTAATTTCCAGTAGGATAGAAATTATAGAAAAGTCTACATTGAAAGGAGACCTACATTGACTACCCCTGGAGATCACTTCATCCAACTTTCTGTTGAAAATGGGGCTCTGGATTGAGTTATCCATGGCCCTGTCAAACTGAGTCTTCAGTGTCTCCAGCAAAGGAAGATTCTGCCACTTCCAGCATTTAGTTGTCCCAGACTCAAGGAATGGGTGAGGTGGGAAGGGACCTCTGCAGGTCATCTGGTCCAACCCCTCTGCTGAAATGGGTTGACCAGGACAGTGTCCTTATGGTGAAGTATTTCTTCCTATATCCAGATGGAATTTCCCCTGAAGGAACTTGTGTCTGTTGCATCTTCTGTCACCATGCACCCTTGTGCAGAGAGTACCTCCACCTCCTCTGCATCTGCCCTTTAGCTATTGGAAGACTGTCATTAGGTCTCCCCTGAGCGCTCCCCTCTTTAGGGTGAACAAACCCTATTTCTTCAACGTTTCTTTGTATATCAGTTTCATCAATCCTCTAATCACCTTGGCAGCTCTTTGTTGGACCCTCTCCAGTTCTTCACTGTCCTTCCTGAGCTGCAAAACAGGATGAATTATTCCAGGTGTGGCCTGATAAGCACAAAGAGGAATAATGACAGCCCTCAAGCTGTCAGGTTACCTCTGGCTGATGCAGCCCAGGACTCTGTTGGCCTCACTGCTGCCAGGACACACTGCTCACTCAGGCTGAGCTTGCTGTCCCACGGGGACCTTTCTAGCAAGGCAGAGAGGTTTCACCAGCCAGGCAGTTAGATCTGTCACCGGGCTCATCTGTCTGTCTGATCTGCTGACTCTTCTTACTCAAGATATCTTCCCAGGCTCCCCTCCACCACTCTTTACTGCCTGTGTGTGGATGTCATAAGAAAAATCTAAAACATGAGTTAAATGGTTAAATTTTTCTGGTCCAAGGGAAGGAAAAATACAGTGCTCCTGCTAAAGTTTTAGAAAAAGGGATAAGCATGTCATGTCATGATGTAGTAAGCTTTCTCTCAAAGAAAAGACACCCTAAGCCCAAATTGTACTTGAGCCTGGCCTTTAACAAGGAGTCAGCCTGCACACTTAACCGTCCCATCTCTGAGGAAGGCATGACAGGCTGTTCTTTTTCTGTTCAGTGAATTATTTAATTAATGATGGATATGCACATTTTATCTACCATCTACCTAACTGCTGTGATTTTTATTTTTATTTTTTTTTAATTTTTAAGTACAGAAGAAGGTAGTCAAACAGAAAAGAGGTACAATGGAGGGTACAAGAGAGGTACAACCAGCTCTCCAGTCCAAGTGTCAGCCTGTGCGTTGATTCCATTTTACCTTATCTGGCTGAAATATCCCAGTCCTTCATGCCAAAATCAATTACATCATACCTCTTCCTCAGCCAGACCAATGGTACTTCTGAACAGAATACCACTAAACCATTATCTCAGAACAGTGTTTTTTCTCTAACTTATAGAAACTGTCAACAGTTTAACTGTGTTAAGAGCATTATGCATATTATGTTTTTAACTGGGCACTATTTCTAATGTTAACGTAGGCTATCCAGCCTACTGAGACAAACGTCTGTTTTTCATGATTCATCACCTTTACTGTATCTATGGAAAAATGGATATTCTTTTTGTGCTGAACCAAACTTGGGGTTAAAAAATACTATTTTTTAAATTCCATAAATCAATTATGGACATATTGTTATTAAGCTTCTTTTAGTACATCTTAGATTAATCCATACACATACACTTTAAACTGCCCTGTACATTTTCTGCAACCCAGAGGAGAACACCTTGTTATCAGGATAAAGAAAATAGAAGTGGCAGAAACCATAGTCTGTACTCCATTTGCAAAAACATTTGCAAAAACCTTTGCAGACCTAAACTCTGTGCCTAATAGAAATACAAGACGAAAGTTAACATCTGAGAAGGAAAAAGTAAATGTAATACATATTGCATTAATATATTATATATTTTATGAAATAAAACACTTTAGAAGAAGACATAGCTTGAGTTTATGAAAAAGGCTGATGTTTATCAGATCAGCCTCTGGGTTGGGTAGCTGGGTATAAATGCTGAGGTAGTTGGGTAGCCTTTAAGAGAGAAGTCAAGATAATTTCTGGTGATGTATCATTGGACACCTGCAAGGGACGAGCCCCAAGTGACTGTACTGCGAGCCCAGATGATGCCCTGAGAGAAGGATCCAGAAGTCCCAAAACAGAAGTCATGAGGAGGGGCCTGGTGTCACTTCTCTTGACCGACTGGTGTCTCAATCACTCCTCAAACTGGGGAGAGAGAATGTTCCAGAATTCCAAGAACTGGGGCCAATAAATAGGGGCATGTACAAGTAAAAAGGATCTCTCCCCTCCCTGAATATCCCTCTTGGCAGGTCCCATGGTGGATCTAGGACTGGTGATCTCTCCTCCCCCCCCTTTCTATTAAAGTTGTTAAGTGACACAAGGCCTACCTCGATTTCCCATAAAGGCACATAGCTTAGGTAGATATAACTGTGAGAGGGCTGACGTTCACAGAATATTTGTTCTATAGAAATCTTCCATTAAAGCTGATGTTTGTGTACGGACCTTGAGTGTTACCTCACCTCAATCCACACCAAGGGGATTTGCAAATCTTAGTTGCTCACCCCTCCCCACAGGTGGGATGTGACAGCACCTCAAGAAATAAGCAGTGGGGTTCAGCCGACTGTTTTTCAGAAAGGGCAATGTACTGTGGCTTTAGGATATCATCCCTCCACAGCACTTCACTTTCCCACTTCTCGCAGCCGTGGAATTGGATATGCAAGCACCCTGCACAGCACAGAGCTCTCCCCAGTCATTTCTTCATCTTCTGCAGTACTGCTTGCTCAGCTCATCACTTGGGTCGCAGCAGTCAGTGGGTTACAGGGGCGTATATACCCTCATTTGAAATCTTTTCACGCACAGTTACAGCAGGAGTGGTACCCCCTTTTGGCATCTTTGCTACAGCTCTGCTTCTGAGGCTTAACAGCATGGGAAAGGTGCAGAAAGATACTCTGGGAGACTGGGAGTGTGGGGCCTTCTAAGTGAACCGAGTCAAGTCTGACACAAGATGAAGAGCCGAGATATAGATTAACAGTCTAGTTACTATAGTGACGAAGGGGAGTATATATTGAATGTGACAGTATCCTTTTCAGCACTTGACATAATGCGTATCTTTTCTAGAATAACAATATAATTTACAATAGAAAAAAAAAAAGGCAAATGTGTAAACCGTGTATGCTGCTTTGTGGTATATGCATATTTATTTCACAAAGCTACAACAGGAAAAAACTGCAAAATATCAAGGCTGGTAACAGAAAAAAACTGTGTAAATAGGTATACATGAGCTGTTACATCAATGAATTAATGACTCAGTAACACTAATACTTTCGTTTAAGTTCTTTGGTTACCTGGCAATACGTGGAACAGAACCTGATCAGTAAGAATCGTCCTGTTTTTAAAATCACCTCCCAGTTTCTGTTTTATTTGTAAACACCTGCTGTTAGCCTCCTTTGTGACATAGCTCCTGCAGAGTGCATAAAGAACTGCATTATCAATTAATTTGCCTGGCTTCATTTCCCAGCTGTACATCAGTGTCACGCTATGCATTAAAATAGCTGTCTTCGTAAATTTTCCAGCAGGAAATAAAAACAGAATGGTACTTTTTGAAGCCTAACTGAGAACCGATAATACAAACATACAATGTTTTCACTACCACAAAGAGAAAACTCACATTTCATACTGATGTAAATCCCTCCTGTTGAAAATTAGGAACAGGCTTCCTGGTAGTTTTTTCTGAAGAGGCTTTAAAATTTCTTTTTCTCAGGCTTTCAGTGTTCTCTACTGCAATGCATGTATTAATATTATCATTTAAGTCTTTTCTACTCTTGGATACTATTTTAAAGAAAGTTAACTGTTTGTTATCAAACGGTATTTTCTTCAACTTACATAAAAAGATTGCATGTTTTAACCTCCCCTCATCATGACACTGTTTAATTCTGCATTCTCCTTCTTTTTAAAAAGACTTCTCCCAGGTCTGAGTCCGCAATTTAGACAGCAGAGTTGTCATTACTCGAAGAACTACTATCCTGTGTGGAGCATTAATGCAGGCATTACATGTAGATCTGTCTAATGGGTTAAACCTGTGTGAAGGAAGAGCTGGGAGGAGGTGTAATGCTAATGCAAAATAGCTAGAGGTGACTGGCTGAGGAGTGAGTGCCTCAGGTCCTCCTCCAGGGTAGTGTCTCACAATGATTGCCCTGCATGTGGTCTCTTGTCCCTGGCTTGGGAGAGCCACTTCTGCAAAGTGAAAGCTCATGTATGTACAATGCTCATTTAATCTTTGGCAGACTTGCTGATCCTGCTGACAGAAGGGTGAGTCTGAGCCATCTGCAGTGGTTGCATTCTGGTGGACAACTTTGCTGTAGGATCTGATCTGAGATGGCCAACTCATTTCACATAGCCTTCAGATATAGCAGTGTTGGTTGTTACTGACCTGGGCTGGATTCAAACTGGCAGTTAAAGCATGAGAGGCTCCATATGCCAGTATCTCCCCTGAGCCATTAGGTGACATATGGTTTCATTCTGAGAAAAATGATGCTAAGCTAATCTGAAATTATGTGTGCAAAGGTTAAAGGCGTCTTTTGCCATATCTCATGGGAGCCTTTTACAGATACTTATATCACAGGGGAGAAATCCACTGTGTGGAAATTATAAATCCCTTCATTCATTTAGTATGCATATTCATGTTAAATTGAATGATCAGTGGTATCCTAAAATGACTGAAAAAGGCTTCAGGCCTTACAGTTGTTCTTTTTGCTTTGTTTTGTGTTTTTTTGGTTTGATGGGATTTTTGGGGAGGGGGGGAGATTGGGAGTGAAGATGGTTGCATACTTATTTGTTCCGTTTTAATTTAGCTATGTTAATTGTTTACAAAATATATGTCTATTAATTTAATTTCCATCCACAGTTGCCATGTTACCTGTCCAGAGTTCTTGTCCAATATCTTGGCCAATAGGACTCCTAAATCTGCCTTTGCTGCTTTTAGGTGATAGGCAAAGCTGAACACCTGTTTCTATACTACTCCAAAGTATGTTCAGAAAAGCTTTTGAGAAAATTGTAGGAGGTGATTAGAATAAGCTATCTACAATTGAAGATCATGTTGAAATTGTAATTTCTTCCAGGCTGTGGATAAAATTTAAAATACTCAATTTTCTTTTCCCATTTGACTGAGTCCTGGTATCTAAACAACAACACAGAGATTAGCTTGACCTAACTTACATTTCATGCAGTCCAGCAGAAAAAGAATCAGCAGACTACGTTTCCTTCCACCACAAAATTTTTAAGAAATCTACTAAAACCGAGCTTTAAGTACATGAATGTTTGGAATAGCAAAGTGACCTCATAGCTAGGTCTTGACTAAGTCTGAAAGACACTTGACTGCCAGTCTGAAAGACAGAGTAGGGGAACGGGCCCAGGTTCATTTTCTGCTACTACTAGAGTTGCCCAAAATTTTCAGCTGGTTGGAAAAAGACTAGGATCTGGACTCAAAAAATCTGGTCACAAATAAGTCTTCCAAGACTTTTGTCAACACCAGAGAATTACTGCTATGCTTACCCCTGCTAGTTCTCACCTAAAATGCTTATGGCATGGTAATTTCAAGTTGGAAATATGGCACAAAACCTAAAGCAGACCTGTTGATTTCACTGAGAATTTTGTTGGAAGTGTTTTTATTCTCCTCACATTTCCTTCTTCTTAGTATGCAACATAAGTGCAGTTACTACAGTGGGCACAGGAGGCATGTCATTATTCTCAGACATGGCTCTACAACTGTTGCACCAAAGAAATGTTACTTCTGATGCCCCTGAACTTTTGTTGTAAATATGTCCCCAGAAGAAGAAAATATGCTTGTTAAGGGAGGGAAATTATATGTGAGAGCATGCCTCAAGAGGAGGCAGAGAATGATTGAAGTTTCAGGAGAAAGCCATAGGAGAAAAGGTCTTTTATAAACCACAGAGAAGCCTGGAGCATACTCTGTGGAATCTGGAGGAAGAGATAAAACCAAGGAATAAAAAAGTGTGCACTGATAGAATGGTGTAAGCTACCAGGAGAATGAAGAAGTGGTTGTGAAGAATGAAAATATAGATCAGGCACCTGCTGGAAATAAAGGTGTGACAGACTAGCCACCAATTTAGAAATTAATCCTGTCACTAACTATCTAAATCAGTTCATAACCAACACAAAAGGAAAAGGTGGTTTTAGCCCTTGTTGCAAATATGAGAAAATAGCATGTACTTTAGTAATTCAATTTCATATGTAATTTTTGTAAACATAGTATAAAATATTATTCAACAAAGAATTGGAGTTAGGAATTTTAGACCACCGAGGATGACTGAGTGGATTGAAATGGCTGGCCACTGGAATAATTCTGAGGGCTGAATATATGAAATACAGTATGTGTATTATCCCACACTCAGTATATTTTGCTTCATTTTGTTTCTGTGCTGTGTCAGTCTTCTGTTTCTTTTTCTATTCTATGCCATCAGATATAATTAACTGCAGTTTGTTTTGTTTTGTTTTGTTTTTCTCCTAGAGCCGTCTACAAAAGCTCCCGCTCTATGTGTTTGTGTAGCTCCCTTAAGGACAACCATGAAAAGAGCTGTCAAAAAAGCTGCCACGAGCTGGGCAGGGGTCAGTGCTAATTAACAGAAGGACTCAGAAGAGGAATAGTGTGATTCTGAGATCAAGCTTAGGATGTTTGGGCAGAAAAGAGCTAGGCAACACAGTTGCTTCTAGTGTGGGAGCTCATAAAGCTGCAGAGGAGGAAGTTGCAATAGTAAAGATGAGGATTTGAAGCAGACATATGCTGATTCCAGTAGTGATGCTCTTCAGGCAGTGACACTCCTAGCCTGCTGCTTGCTGGGTGGTCAGGAAGGAGAGAGGGCAGACAGCACAAGGATCAAGTTCAAGGCTGATTTGTAAGTCTTCCATGGGAGGACAGGGCTGTTTTATCCCAAGGCAACTGCTTTCCGTAGGGAAAATTAATCATTTACATTCAGAATCTGAAACACAGCTAAACTGTGTGAGCCTAAAGATTACATATGTCTCTGCAGAGTGCAAACCAGGATCTGATATAAAATTTACACCAGCAGTAGATACAGAGCTTAGTAATGTGACCCAGGTTTTAGGCAGGTGGTTATTCTAGTGAATCTGCTCAGATTTTTGCTATTTTATACTCCAGAGCTATAAATCTTTACCACTTTCCAGTGTTTTACCTCTTAGAGAGGTTCATTTTTTTTTTAAGTTACATGCTGACCTAAATTTTAATGTAATGATGAATGGAACATGAAGTGTATGCATTTTAAAGCCTTTTAACTTGATATAGTTAAACCAACACCTGGGTAATAAATGATTATTTTATGCAGGTTAACTAAGGTCTTTTTCACTTGTACATCTATTTCCAATAGGTGGCACTCCAATAATTTCTGTAAATGTTATGCTCTTTGAGTCCCTACTCTTGCAAAAGCAGAAGAGTCTGCAAATAATGAAAGATTGATTTGTAATTCTTTTATTTTAGACATCACACCAAAATCTTATGTGTTTATGAATTATATGTTCAAGGCTGTAAACTAGGGAAATAACAGGGGAGGAGGAGAGAGAAATTTGTGGGATTATTGGTTTATAAAATGTTGTGAAATGCACTGCGGGAATTTGATTTAGTATTCTCCAGTCATCTCCTGAGACTGCTACAGGCCTTGCCTCCTGGTGTGGAGGCAGCTCTCCTGCCTGGGGTGCTCTGGCATTTGCTTCAACAAAGGAGTAATTCTTCTGGCCCTCAGAAGAGCTACTGCCAGGGAGAGAAAAAGGGAAAGAATAGAGTTGAAAGAGAGACCAGATTACAGGAGGGCACCAGAAGGAACTATGAGGCTGGATTTACCTAAATTCACAACAACGGTAAGATATTCTGAGTAGGTCGATGTGCTTACTCCTAAAGCTGAGCTGACTCCACTCCCTGCCATTCTCTGGCTGATGAATAAAGCTGGGGAGAAACCACGGCAACACTGAACACAATGGCAGAGCTCCATTAAGCTGAAAGGGGCGGAGGTTTTACCTTGTGGCACTTACTTACCCTCCATCCATCGATAGCTATTCACTTGTGATACAGAGAATAGCAGAGCTGCTGGGAAAAGCCACAACTTGTTCTGAATGCTCTTTAAATCTAGTTTAGCCAAGAAAAAAGTGCATGTTCTTCGCTTTACGTGAAGCAAATTTGGTGACTCAGTGCGGTCACTCTATGTGCCAAGCAGAGGAAGGGCATACAATTCAAAGGACTGAGGCATCTCATTCCAGAAGAGCTTGATCTGCCAAGCAGCAGCTTTGTGACTGAGACCTTGTTATGCTGCTGGTATTATATGTGTTTCGCATGGATGTTTAGTTTTATTCAGTATAGTCAATCTTGCACAGTGAAACTTTGGTAAAGTGAAAAATAACGCCTTGGTGATTTCTTAGTTTATGGGTGCTATTTCAGACGTTCAGCCTGTCATTCTGGGTAACAGTTCATCCTTCCCTCTCCCTACAAAAAGAATATTTGAAAGTAAAAGACATCTTGGAGTTAACATACAGTGTGGTAATGAACTTCTAGCTCCATTTCCTAAGGGGTACAGAAATTCCTGAAGGGTAAAACCGTTTTTTAGCTAAACTTGCAGAAATCTGGCAAGCCAAAACCAGAGGTAATATTAATTAAGAATTTTTGGCATTGTGTAACTTTAGTTTCACATTTGCAGTAAAGGACACAAGATTTGCCTTCACTGCATGTTTACCTGGAATGCAGAGACCTTTATCCTATATTAAATACATTATTTTTAATTTTGAGGGGATGAGTGAACATCAATACACAAACCCAATATGTAAACATGCATTGCCTTATTGTGAAGTACTGTTTATTAGCACATAATAAGGAACTTTTTGGAACATTAACTGCATTGTAGAAAGTCTACCCTTTCGACAGCTGCTCAAATTGCTCCTTTGCCCTTCAAATCATGTTTGGTCAGAGCACTTCACTGTCTTTTTGTGTTGTCTATATTTGTGTTGATCAATCTGTCACACCAAGTTAAACAACACTACAGCTGGACTGTGCAATATACTTTATTTTTAGGTTTCTGGAAAAGGTTTGTGTCCTATGTGACAGCTATGGAGGAAGGCATCATTATGGAGGAATCCTAATTGTAAATTGAACCACATAATTTCCTCCATCCCCAAATTAGCAGTATAAGGTAAGAGAGATTGGATTTCAAAAGCTGTGGCACTCTTCCCTCTGTTCCAGTTTACTTGTCCTTGATTCATCTGGAGAGAAAACAAGCATGTTCAAAGGCGGTATAAAGCAGATAACTTCCATGTACAAAAAAGCATCTTTCAGCCTCATAAAGGTCTGAATACTCCAGCCATTTATCATGTTGCACTATTGGTCATTGCCTGGTTTCAGATATCAAAGCAATGCGATCATACTTGTCAGGCAGAGGAGTGAATTTCTTGTTGGGCCTTCCAGGTGAAGGGTTCAATGTTTTAGCTCCTCCTTTCCCTCATTCGTTCATCCTTTTTGGCGTCCTGTGAGGGATAAGATTTGGCTCCTTTTGTAACTTACTTGTTTTAATAAATCAGAAAAGTGGTTGATTGGGCTGCATGGACTAACCCTGACTTTTCCTCAGTGTTGACCAAAATGGTTCACATAGGCTAGCACTCTGTGACAGCTTCAGCTGGGGGTTTAGGACTCCAACAGATCAGCTATGGTGGATTTAGCTGCAGGAGCTCTGGATGTTACCACCCCCACCCACCCATTTCTCCTTACCAGCTGCAGGTTACTGCATTTCCTAGCCAGGATGACAGAATGGAAATTGCGTCTGTACTTCAGTTGTCCCAGGACAAGGACTCACGTTTCAGTGCAAAAACTTCACGCTTGGCTTAAGCTCGTTCACCAGATTGTACCTGTATGTTTAGATGGGCTGGGAGCCTGGGAACCTGGGAGACAGAAAACCGTAACCAACGATTAGGTGCTGCAGTACTAAATCTGCCAAAACATCTCTGTGGGAGCCCTAGAAAACACCAAAACCTGGAAATTCTGCCTTGTGTTGCATCAATAGATCAGTTTTCAAGCCACAGAGCAGAAGCTGTTTTGGAGAGAAGAAAAACTGAATTTACCATTTAGTTTTCATTTCTTAAAAAAAAGAATCAGATCTATCCAGGAATTCTTACTCTTCCCTCTCTCCTTTTGCTTTGAACTCATAAAAGAACATGTAAATTTAACTTTTAGCTTGGCTATGAATAAATCTGTGAAATCATAAGTGGGGAAAATCTATATGCGTAATTGCTAAAATATTTCTATGTGTGCATATGCTGTGTTTAATATGGCTATTTTCTACATTATGTTTCATATATTGAATATACAAATAGTATTTTTGTTAATTATTGCTCAGCATTTTACTTTGTTCGAATGTATTTTTATTTTTTATGACAGTCTGTGCCTGCACAAAGTTAATTTTTAACAGAAAGCATATCTTGCATTTGGTTGTATTGAAGATCTAAGCTATATACATGTATGTGCTGTAGAAAGAAGGGTTGGGGGTTTTTAACAGATTTTTAAAATAAGCAGTTCTCACAAATACAAGTTGACATGAAATTTTAGGATCTTTTTAGGACTTCCCCAAAAAATCAATACTGCATATGCTTTTGGAGTTCTGTATTATGATATAACAAACTTTTCTTCAGGGAGTAGGTAAAATAATGTCAGTATATTACCTGGCAGTTGAGGAAAGATGCTAATTAAAGCATGAATTTGGTTACCTGAGCTTCTTAGCCTATCCCTCACTAACAAGGCAAAAGCCCAGTGAGTTTTGGGAACTGAACTATGTTGTGTTAAACCCTTTTCCCTTGTGAGAATTGCTGAGCTGCATCTCTTAATGATGCTTCCTCTCTTTGGAGACAAAGAAATGTTAAATGTTGTCAGTACCCTCCTTCCCAGTTTCTCTTTTAGCTCTGTCTGAATAACTTTCTGCTTTTACTTATTCCCTTGATGCAAATTTTTTTGAAATCTCAATTCCTTGTAAATTGGATCTCAAACTATCTTTTGAATTTTATCTAGAGGAAACATAAAGCTACTGAGAATGACTGTTCCTCCTTGTCTCTCTCTTCATGCACTTTCAGTAACTCCATAGACAGTGAATTATTCTTTTACTCATTTCGGTGGCACCTTTGCTCTGCTAGCTGACTAAGATATTTATGTCTTGTAGTGTGACTTGAAGGTCATTAACGCTGCACTCTGAGAAGCTGCCAATGAAGAGAGAATTTTTAAAAGTCAGGACTCCTCACCAGTCCTGCTAATTTGATGGAGGAGGCACACTTAATCGATTGAGATTAATTATGAATTTTCTGGATTTCCTCTGCTGCTAGATGTAGTCAGAACTAGTCTCCAAGTTTTGAATCCCCCAAAAGCAAGGGCTTCCCAGTCAACCCTCAAAGCCTCACTGAGATTACAGCCAGAAAAAGTTAGCCAAAAGGTGACTGCTCATCGTCCGGTCACATGAATCACCGAGTGAAAAAGGCAGGGGGCAACATGCCATGGCTGTGTGCTCACCCTTACCACCATGAAGCTGGAAGCGGGTAGCTATACTCTGCGTTGATTCCGTCTCGCAGGGGAGCTCCCAGGCTGTCTGGAAATGCTAAAGGCAGCAAAGGGATAGGTGAACCTTCTGGATGTAGCAGATATTGAAGACCGTTGAATCCAAATCATTTTTTGCACATGAGTTCATTACACACACAATGAAATTGCTTGGTGTGGGTGCAGTGTATTTAATCCCCACAGTGTGGTGTGGCCTCAGGCAATCTGAATGTGAAGATATGCCTCGTACCTCTTCCCCGCTGCAGCCCCACTCCCAGTTTCACTTACACAAGGCTTCATGGTGCCCACCCAAGGGGGCTTGTCCTGGGCAAGCCAGGTCTCCCTAACCCAGCAGAAGTCTTGCCCAGGAAAACCTCTGGCTAGGTTTCTGCAACGCAGGAGGGTTGAATCAGCAACGTGGGGAGCCACACAGCCGCGGGACGGAAGAGGCAGAGCGGAGGCACGGGCAGTCCGGGGGCGACGGGGCCTTTCTGGTAGCACCTGAATTGTCAGAGTGGCTCAATGGTTTTGTGTGACTTTGTGAGCTCAAGAGGATGAAACTAGCACAAGCCTCTCTTTGATAAAAATAGTCCTGTAGAGCGATTTGCTTCTGGGGTGGGACATAATCATAGAATCATTTAGGTTGGAAAGGACTTTAATGAGAACTTCTACCATAAATTCTGAGAAATGTTAATGTAGGGAGGAAGGGCACTTGAGAAAGCAGACTTCAAAGAACATGTTCAAAATTATCATTTAAACAGTCTTTTATTTGTGTAGAGAAATATATAAAAGTAGTTCAAAACCTTTCTTTTCTGGATCTTCTCTTTGGCTCCAGAGCACCTGTTAGTTTGCTTAGTACTGTGCCCTGGCACTGCTGCCTTGACTTCAGTTTCCATCTTTCACCTCTCTCTTGCTTATACAGTCTTCCTTTTGCCGTAGAGCTGCATGGGAACACCAAAGAGAAACTGTGCCTCCCATGCGCTGCCTCTGGGGTTTGTCCTGTGACTGCCCTGCTGCCGCAGCTGGTTGCGTTTGGGACTAACAGGAGAGCAGCCATCGGTTCTCAAGCAGCTTCTGTCACATGCGGTTTCGGGGTGACAGGGAAGAGACAGTCAGGCTGTGTCTAGATTCCTGCCCTCAGAGCCCCTTCCCACGTTGCTGCTCATAGACCTAGCAGGCTGTTGCTGCTACTCCTGATAATGGAAAGGCAGCTTTAAGGAGGTGAGGGAGGCTGCGAAAAGTGGGGTCCAAGAAGGTCGGGAGGGAGCTTTGGCTCTTAGCCCTGCTAGCAGGATTGCATTTGTGGAGGCAGCTGCCCTGGGTGGCCATCCCTCTTGCATGGCCTTCTTGCACAGATCTGTGTGTCTCTTTGGCACTTGGCGAAGATGGTGGAGCTCCCTCCCAGTGACACATTCTGCAGGAAAAGGCAAAACTTGGTTCCAGATGAGGGAGCAGAAGGTCAGCCTGAGGATGCTGTCATGGGGGCTTGAATGCCCCTTCTTTGACCTTGCTCGTCTGACAACCCCCCAACCCCCAAAACCAACAGAAAACCAAAGCAAAAGAACAAAAATAATTCACTCTGGAAGCAGCTTTATTTCGTGTTTAGATCTTCCTAGAATCTGTGTGCCTGAGGCTGCTGGGGGGATGTGCTGGATCAGTGTTTTACATTCCCCAGCATGGTTTTCCTCTCTGATGTATTCCTACCAATGGCTGGCGAACATCCAGGTGAAATTGTGCAGAACACCGAATATTAAGAAACCAGGAGACAGAGCACTGTGTCTGTGTTGCCTCCAGATTGAAGATGGGGCATCACAAACCGACATTTTCCTAAACTTGAGATTGGAATTGCTGAAGCATTTAGGATAGTGTGTTTGCATGTACTTTTCTTTGGAACAGAAAAACTTATTTTTAACTGTAATTCCAATCCTCCATGTGGAAGGCTTTCATTGTTTCGATTATAACTGATTGAATGCTGCTGCTAGAAAAACTATGTTTCACGCAGGTAAAAATCACATACATGTGTTTAGCTTGGCTTACTTTTTAATTGACATGTTAATCTGGAGTAATTTGGAGCATTGGAAGGCATAATTGGTTGCTTTTATTTCTATTTGTTTTCAATGTTAATAATTAATCTTCTGAAACAAGTCTTCCACGTACCAGTTTCTTGTTAGAAAATATATATCTGCAACTCAGGAATTGCTCTGTAGCTTAGGGGACACAGCTTGCAGATCAGGGATACATCATAATTACATGCCAGATCAGAGAAGAGCTCAAGAAGCCTGTTACATTGACTAGAATTCATGCTAGAAGGCCATATTTTTCCCAGTTCAAATTTTGCTCTTGTCTCTTGACAACATAAACAAAGCTCCTCTGTTCAAAAATTGTGCAGCCTAGCTGTGAATTCTTGTTGCCTACTTGCCAACAGAAATACCAGCCTTAATCTTACGGTGCATTGAGGATTGGCAGCCAGGAGAATTTGCACTTGGATGGGAGCCTTCACAACTAAGTCACAGAGATTCCAGATAAGAGGGTACCTGAAAGAGAAGGTGGAACTGATGGAACTAGGCAGCATACCTGCTCAAATTTGCTGGCTTTCATTGAAAACAATGGTTCAAATCTAGCAGTGTTTGGGCTAGGCAGTATTATGCTTTCCACAAGTAGCTTGCTGGGAGAGATGCTAGCCTTGTCATCAGGACTGGCTGTTTTGCCTGGTGATTCTAGGGTGTGTAATGGCGGTATCCAAGCTAAACTATAAATATAGCAGCTAATGTAATTGAAGTTATACTTATTTTCTGCATCCTTAATCTTTGTAGTCACATATTAACTCAATGCTGTCAAAATCCCTGCAGTAAAGCTGTGAGATATGCCTGTACCTACTTTGAGATCTTATTCAGAGGTGCCTTGGAATAAAATAACTGTTTTGGTTTTGAGATAAAGAGGATATTCTTTAGCGCATCCACCAGTTAAAGCAATAAAACATCCCGTGAGACACTAGTATTTTGTCAGAACACAGTGAAGTGTTACATATTAATTATTTTCATGTATTGCTCCTAATTATCTAATAGCCAAAGGTAACCAAACTGAAAATAAACAAAGCATATGCAGAAACTGTCTTGACCAAACACATGCTACAGAATTTTTATATGGCTCCAGAGAGGCTTATTATGTGGTGAAAGTACTGAAATTTGCCTGGTGTTTAGGCATAAAACTTTTCAAACATGGCTGCACTCTGTTAGTTTGTTGACAGACTCATTCCACACAATTGTCAGCCCCCTAGTACATATTATAGAGGGGTCATTAGTTCTGGGAAAATGTAGTATTTGTCATCACTGCAGCAGAAGTGTGTACATATCATAAATGGAGCCTGAAGGGATTTAGTTCCAGGTTATTAAGTGTTCATTTGAGATGGTGGATAATAACTGCTGTTTCTGATATTTTAGATCAGACTACCCTTACTGCTTGTAGGGCTTATTTTCAGTAACTGTTAGCCTTGTTAGTACAAATACATATTTAATGATTGAGGCAGTATCAACAAAATCAGTAAACTCATGTACTGTCCAAATGCTGCAAAGTATCAATTCATTAATTAGCACTTTTTTAACTAAGCTCTGACGAGAACTCTGCTGCAACAATATCTAGTAATTAATGAGACAGCATTGTTATTTGGAACTTTTTACATGTAAAAATGAACAGTTGTGTGGGTTTGTTCACTTATTAAAATACATATAAAAGCACCGATACAAATCTTACAGAATAGATTTCTGTAAGAGAAGCTGCAGTGCAATCAACATCACCCTGAAAAAAATAAAATTAAGATATCAGGGAAAACACAGGTACTTTTTCAAAAGGTTTTTCTGAAATAGCACTGTTAGCCACTCCAGTAATGCTGGTTTTTTTCTTGCCTAACAATAGTGATGCAATTGTTGACTAGAATAGCACATTAGGGGGAGAAAAATAACATTAAACTATAGCAAAGTCTCTTTGAAAACATAATTTTCTGTTACTTATGTGCAAGTAGACAACACAGACTAAGCTTTTTGTATCAGTGTTTTGCAGATATGATTTCTCTGTGTTAGATACTAAATCTAATAAAGTCAAGAACTTTTCACTATTAAGTCTATTTTTTTAACTGTTCCCTGTGGTTGAACATTCAAAATATATTGGGAAGTTGCAGTTCTGATCAAACAGCATGAACGTTCTTGTTGGATGTGCAGTGCAATCATAGTGGAAACCAAACACAAATGGGCTATTCTTTAAAGAATTGGCCAACATAGCTAAACTAAGTATTATCTTTCAGATTTGCTACTGTATATTTTTCCCCCCTTTGATTTTTTTCAGATGATTATTTTATTACTGCAGTTTGAAATTATAACTCTCCCTGATGCTGCTGCTGTTTGCTATGGAAAAAATAGTGACCCTGATTGGGAACCTCTAAAGTCATACTGCTGTGAGTAGACCCACTGAGGCTGAAAACTGGCACTGACTACCATGTGAAGATTAGGCCAGTAGTCTCTCGCATTTCAACAGTCACTAGCAGGAAATTATTATTTCATTTAAGGAGTGGCATTTGAGACCAGTACACTTAATTATGGAGGTAGCACATAGCACCCTATTGTTAAGTTTGGCTTCCCTGGTAACATAACCCTTTTCCAGTCTATTTTTCAGATTGTCATTTTTGGGGGCTGGAATTTTCCCTGCTTTGTGTTCACCTTAGCTTGAAACATGTTTAAAGCTCTGGCCACTAAATATCACATAGATAAATACACACAGCTGAAATAGATGGGGTACAGGAGAAATAAGTATATTTTTGTACTGTCAGTCCTGACTACTGAATTTTTTGTGTGCAATTTTGTCTCAAATGCATAACACCGTGGATAACTCCTGTCTTTCTCTGTAAAAAGTAAGTAGTACAGTAATGCTTAATTCATGAAGGGAAGCGTCCTCAGGAAGTATAAGATTTTCTAGAGCTACTCTTTGTTTCATCTTCATTTATCTGCAGATGCCCTTTTCAATCCACAAGTATTTTTTATGTGATTTACTATTCCTTATTCACTCTGTGGCAGCGAAGCCCCAGTCAAGTGCTGTTTAATAGACAAGGTAGAGAACAGCATCCCTCAGGACACAGCCAGTTTGTAATTAGAAGGAACATTTGGGCTAGGAAATTGGTAATTATCCTCATATTCCTATCATTTAACTGTAGAACTGAACGACACATAGCCGTTTCATGGCTCCAGAAGCCAGATCCATGCTAAGTTTTTTTGCAGTGTGGGTAGACTCAGTTCTAACACAGGCAGCTCCAGCAGGTCAGTTGACCAAGTTGTGCATGGTTATGCATGCTAGCACATCTGCATGGCTGTATAATTAAATTATCATTCCTGAGCTCAGTTGTTGTACCTGCTAAAGTCCACCTTCAGACCTACATGAAACATATTAATGTGCTCCTATCTCTGTTGTTCTGGCTGGGTTAAACTCATCTACATTAACAAGTGACTCAGCACATTACCAGCAGCTCAGTAGTCAAAGTGGTTTCTGCTGAGGTCCCTACAATAGACTAAGCATGGTTCAGGGGTTTACGTCAAACTCAATCTAATTTAGTTAGTTGGACCAAATCTCACCATGCAGGTGGCAAAACTGTCCGAAGAGCTAGTGCTTGCCGCAGATCCTTAGAGGCTAGGGTCCTTTGTTGTGACTTGGAGCATGGCTTCTGGTCTGGTTTAGTTTCCTCTGAAAGAAATCTGGTTTGCATGCCTTAAATTTGCTCCGTGATCCAGACCAGTGTGTGGTAAGTGCAGACAATCAAGGGTTTCGGTTAAAAAAGGCTCTCCTGCTCTGAATTTAACTACTAATTCAAGTGTAGCAGCTGGCAGGTGTTGAGTTGCTGCTTGAACATGTCCAATCTGTAAGTGATTGTGTGAGTGCTTCTGGTTGGTGTCTGAACAAAGTCAGACTGCAGCTCAATGCGGTTTATATTCACTCTTTCGACTGCCTTGATTTGAGTAAGCCAGACTTCAACAGCTGGCCACAGCTTAGTGTCAGTTTAAGCAAGCAATTCTTGCTGTCTCTCAGGCGTTAGTCACCGGTTCCCGGATCAGGGGCAGCATTTAAGAGTAACCATGTGAATGAGTGTAGTATGTGCTCACATTATCTGGCATCCACATAAATTTTGGCCATGCTAAGCGGGTGTTCTGCAGCTGGCATCGGTGTGCCAGCTTAAGTGCATTACCTCATAGATATGATCCACACCTATTACATCATATATCATACAGTTAAAGTCCCATGACCAAAAACACTAGTCTCTGACCCATCCTTTACAATTTTAGTTGTTCTTCAGTGGCTTAGGCAAGTGCTGAACTGGCTTATATGCTGATGTAAGACATGGTAACATCTTGCTAGTGCAGGCTCAGGGTGGTACTGGTTACACAGACTAACTGATACTCAATTCAAATTCTTCTTCTATTAGGCAAATTAATAAACTCCTTGGAAAAAAATACCTGGGTAATTAGTTTTTCTTCTCAAATACCTGGTCCAGCTTTCTTGATATAGCTATTGTAATCTAAATTTTTGTTTAAATCTTTTTTTTTTTCCATTGGAAAAGGGGAGGAACTAGGGACTAGGGATGAAAAAACCACCATATTCAGCTGAAGGGGCCTTCTCTCACTGGATACCCTGTTGTACTAATAGGGGCTATGTATATGAATGAGGCTGATGTTTTTTAATATAACAATTCAACTCAAACTGACTTTTGCTTGCTTGTTTTTTTTTTAATGAAAGCCAGGTTTTACATTTTCAGGCATGTCTGAGATGCCTAAAATCAGGCTTAATTTTCACCAATTCAGTAACTAAAGCAAAAGGACAAAATACTATCCTGACACCTTACTGTCCGCCTTCAGCTTTGCAGTTTGCAAGCTGCGTATCTGGCTACATCTGGCTCCTAGATTTTATTATTTCTAGTACTTGATTCCTTTCTCAGTCTGGTTGTATGTGCAGTAGCAGTGAAAAATGGATGAACACCCACATTTGGGAACAGAAAATGTCTGGTGTTCAATAACATGGAGGTGTGAGGATATTGCTGTCTGTAAAATATGTGTTAGAATAGGTAAGCATGAGTAATGCATATGCACATGAGAAACTCACAAAGAGCTGGTTTTGACTGAGAGTGAGAGGATTTTAGTCTTTCACATTTGTGATATACACACTCTGTGCTGCAGTGGATATATCAGAACCCCAATCAAGACTGAAATGTGTTCCACGTACTTGCAAAGATAAACAATTCCTGCAATACTCCTCCCGCGTGTAGTCAATGTGATGCTGCCTGCTTGTAGTGGAAGTGATTTCACACACACCTCGACCTCCTCAGAGCTCCTGATGGAAAAGCTACTGCTTGGGGACCTAAGCTGGTTTTTGGGTACTCTCTGGGGTGTGCTGAAAATTGCTGTGTGTGGGTCACATCTTCTTGTGTGGTCTTTTTCCTGTATCTTATATAACTGCATAAACAGATATACTGTCATACAAGTGTTCCTAATAATTAAAAGCATTGACATTAAATGTAAAAGAACAGTAAATGCTTGTTGGGCCAGCTGTTCTTGGATCTTCTTCTCTTATCACACCAGCACATAGTAGGGGTAAGCTGCACCGATGTGGGTGGCATTACAACACCACAAAGCAGTAGTTAAGTTAGCGAATCTAGTAGACCTTCTTTTCAGAAGTGGGGAATCTGGCATTTGTGCATTTCAGTAGGCCTTGTCTGTGTCCTTTAGCTACGCTACAGAACAGTGAACTACTCTGTTTTTTATGTAAGTAGCAGCAGGTTCAGGTCCTGTTTGATCTTCTTCAGCAGAGATAATGTTCAACTTCGGTGGCAGCAAAAGAACTTTTTAGATAATAGTGGGAAATAAATGAACACAGAAGAAAGAGACCATTCTGCAAAGGCAAAAGCAACTACAACTTTATTATTTTTCAGCATTGCTTTTCTAATAGGAAAAAAACACTGGAAGAAACAATTGCTTTTTGGGTTGGGTTATATGGAAAGAGACTGATTCTACATTCCCTTCAGTTTTCAATAATCAAAGAACAATTTGTAAGTTTTTAATTGTTTTAATCCTTTGTGGAATAGCAACATTTTTGTGATAACATGTTTTTTTCTGTGGGAGAATGTCACTATGTAACAGTGTGAACATTCTGTAAAGTTGTGGGTTTTTAATAAAATGCTGTTTTAAAAGGATAAAAAAAACATTTCTGTGAGGTCAAAATGGTTTAATTTTTGTTTTATTTCAAAATTTATCAAATGTATTCCTATCCACTTCTTCAGCATAAACAAAGATGCAAGATAACATTCCATCTGGCTCAATATTGTTAGAGAAAAGTAGTTGTTTAGACTTATGACTTTTCTCTTGCATATCAGAGAAATTAATTGAAGAGATAACAAGTAAATGTTTTCATCCAAAACATATTTAGATACACAGACCTATAGGTAAACAGAACACACTATTAATACCCTGTGTTTAGTTATTCCTCCCTTCACCTGACCTAGAAGAAGATGAAATGCAACAAGTGTTTGGATTAGTGCACACCAGGTATGGCACGTGATACCTTGCAAAGCATTCCTGTGCTGTTATGATGAACTGATTCGCTGCCTTCTATTTCAAACTGTCCTTCATACTCACTTGCTCTGACATTTCTCAGACTGGTTCATAAAAACCTCAATAGTCTTTTTCTTACCTACCCCACGAAAGTCAAAATCCTTTCCTCTATTCATTTAATGATTAAGATCTGTAAATTTTCTTATATGTTGATCAGAAAAGCTTATTCTTTTTTTTCCTGATTCCATTAAAGAATATATTTCTCCTTCTGTCCAGCTGATCAGACTAATCCTTAACTCCCTTCACTGTGGCTCATCAAGACAGGCAGAACAGCTTGTATCTGCATTAAGCCCTGTAAATGGAGCTCTGTAAATGGAAATGTGCAATTTTGCATGCAGCCGTCTGAATGTATTATTCCTATTAATCAAGCCATCCTCTTTCCCAGAAATATGTTGTTGTCACTGGGAAATGCAGAGTTACATAAGAAAGTCCTGCTGCATCGCAGTAATAATATATCATGAAGAATTAAAGGTGTCTGCTTTTCATCTATCCCTTTGCATATATTTTTTTTGAGATTGCATACTGTGGCCTTATTCTTGCACTAAATTTCAGTAGGACTTTATTAGTAGCTCTAGTAAGTAATCTGGAAAAGGGCCAGATTCTGATCTTTTGCTTGTTCAGCGGTGTAACTTCTGGTTTATACGTGCATGCAGAAGGTCAGAGTCAGGCCCAAAGATTTCTGTGGTTTCCCTGTAACTTTAAGCAACAGTTTTATCTGGCGAGGGAAGAGTCTCGATGGACAGCAGCGTCATCTGTTCTTTCTGCGTTTTCGCGTGTGCCTGGACCTGCCTTGCTCGGCCTTCCAGCCGGACAGTCCATTCGTGGCGGAGTCTGCAAAGAGAGGACAAGTGCTTAACAAGTACTGAGCCAAATCCTTCAAATGTATCCAGGGCTCTTCAGCGGGGTCTCTCTTTCATCACCATAGCACTTGTCCCATATTTATTTACCATCTACACATCTCTGTAGCTTGCTAGATTGGGAAGGCAGGGGAGAAAGGGATAGTGCTGATGCTATCAGTGGTTGACATTGCTGGATTCCTAATGAGTCAAACAACTGCTGAAATACTGTCAGTGTGAAGAGCTCTGTTTTTTCCTCTGGGGTATTCTCAAAGCCACACAGAAGTACTGTCTAACCAGTAAGGTCATTCAACATGTAGATTAAAAGAAACAATTACACCCCCTGACCCCCCAAATTTACTGTAAAATGCTGTGGAGGAGAGCAAGCAGCATGTTAAATATGTACATTTTGGTTTACTCTGAAGAAAAAAAAAGGAAAAAAAAGTAACCATTTTGTACCCCAAATCTCTGCAGACCTTGTATGTGTTTAGTGAAAGGAATTGATGTCACATGGGAGAGGATCCACATAGCTTCAAGATGCAAGTATAGTACGGACAGAAGAGAAGATCATTAGGGACCACTGCAAGATATTTTTGGCTGGCTCATTTTCCAAAGAAAATGGTGTTATGAAACACCTGACCCAGCAATGCTATAGGATTAGATATCATATGCTAATGCCAAATGCATCATGGAATATATGGGTTTTTATATTACATTTGGTGTGTTAAAAAGAACAGCAGCAAATGATTTCATCTGAGAATAACTTAGCAGTAGCTGTTTCACATGGATGCTTGTGCTGGTTTGGCTTCTGAGTTTGATTTCAGATTGTGTTTTAAAATTTTCTCATTTGGTCTACCCTGTCTTGGCTTCACTATCCTCTTGTGCATATAGTTAAGCCTCAAACAATTGGTGCAATCAGTAAAAATTTGCCGTTGAAAGCACTGGTGTTCCTTGTCAACTAGTGCCCTGGGTGTCACAGAGGGAGCACTTGCCTATACTTAGAGCCATCTAATTCTCTCAGGTGCCACTTACACGAGGTAGTGGACCTGTAGATTTTGTAATTACAGTGTCTATTACCTCCTGAAAGTATCTTTTTTTTCAAATTAGAGAACACTTTGTGAACAACTTGGGCTTTAGTCAAGTGACCTTGAAGGAACTTGCTTGGGTCTGTTTCAGTTGTGACCAGTCAGTTAAGACATACTGAATACGTAAGTTAAGACATTTTCAAAGTTCTTTTGCTGCAATTTTTTTCTATTCAGGGAAGATCTTATAAAAGCTTTTAGCATTTTTAACTTTGTGAAGTTGCAAATTTTATCTACACCCCTAATTGCAATTGGTTTGCAATGTCTTTTTTGTGGTAGTTTTTTGTGAAGCTAGAGTGACAAAGGTTTCCAGTGCAGCTGAACACTTTCCTGGGTTTTATTACACATTTTCTCTCCAGCAACTTGGTCATTTGGGAATATTTCTGACTAGCCAGAGTAGGATACTGGGAGCAGGATTCTACATCTGACTCTGCTGGGACACAAGGCCTGCCCAGGTCTTGATTTCCTCATCTTTAAAATGACAATAAAGGGCACACTCTCCTTGGACATGTGGGTCAGATTACCTGGAACTTTTTTTAAAGCAACAGCCCTTTACCAGCACATTCCAGCTTGTTGGAGTCAAACTAATTTATGTGAATGATCCAGTTTTGAGGAAAGTGTGTAAGAAAACCTTTGTCAACTTCAGGAGGAAAGCCCATCAGAAAAACACAAGAGGCACAAGTATTTCTTATCCTCTTTCTCCATCTGTTATTAGTCAGGGGATTCACTTAGTGTGTGGGAGACCCTGGTTCAAACTCCTGAGGTGCAACAGGGTGAGCAAGTATTTGAAGCAGTCTACCACACTTGTGCAGAGTACCTGTACCACAGTCACAGCTCTTTCTAGGTGGTGCCTGTTGCTTTACACTGTTTTGGAAAAAAAAAAAAAAAAAAAAATAATAGCCTTTTTGTGTGTTGTATATCAGGAATGCTTATGAAATGTGTTTCATGGGACAGGAAAATCTTATTGTACTGTTTCTGCCTTTTGGCTTATATGATGCAAAGGGCTGTTGAACGTGATAAAGATGCTATGGTTTTGTTTATACTACACATTAAACAAGTGGTTTGCCTATCTCTTTAATGTAATACTATTTTATTTTTCTGTGTAGCTGTACCAGTTCCAGGTAAAAATCCTGGTATTTTCTGTCTGTCACAAGCCATAGTGCCAAAGTGCTTTATTTTTATGTGGCTACACTCCAAGGCCTTTGAAGAATGCTCATGAGGTTCAGGAGAGAGGGGTGACTGAGTTTCCATGCAGAAGAGCCATGGAAATATGAGACAAGCAGCTGTGAGAGGAAAAGTGCCAAAGATCCAGAACACAATCTGTGCTATGAATAAAGCAGTACAATAATGGGTTACCTTATTTTAAAGCACGTGATGACATGCCTTGCTGTCTTGTGCAAAAGAAAAAAATACCACTTACTTGTTCAGGGCGCTTTTACTTAACCTAGACTCTTCGCCTTCTCGTTGCTTAGTTTGCTCTTGGATAACTTTTTCCCAGAAGTTCTTCAGCCCTTCTGCGTCATGACCACCCATCTTGTAGTGTCTAAAGTTGGTATGCTCGCTCATTTTCTGAAAAGCAATTTGGAGGTCAGAGCAGTCAGGGGCCTAACCTGAGGCAGATACTGTGTTGCTTAGCCTCTTGTGATTTCTTTCTCTTGAAGTGCTATTAAAGTATGTCATCTGAGAAGAATAGGTAACTGATGCTTACTCTGCCTTGAAGCAAAATATAAGGCATTGAAACAGGCCTTGGGTGATAGTTAAATTGTATACCTGTATTTTTGTTGCTGAGTAATGACTACGCATGGCACAGTTCACTGAAATATTGTGGAGGCCTCAGTATATGTGAGATTTTAAGTGATTTTGGAATAACTTGGGAAAAATACTCTTAGATATAATGTCATCATCACTGAAGTTCAGATGAGATGTTGTGAAGGTGTTGTGTTCCCTTTTTCTGCCTCCTGTAGTTGTAAAAGGTATCATAGATGGTTATCCAAGGGAAATACATTGCTCTTAAATGATTCCTTTTACTACTCCAAATGATCTCGAGTACAAAATATGCAGGAAAATTATGAATCTAAAGTTGAAGCACACAGAGTGCAAAGCCCTGGGGAGCTTGTTATGGCCTTGTTCTTTAATTTATTAAAATTCAGTCTTAAATACTGTTAAAAGTAGGGCTTGTTAAAATATAGACATGAGTTCTAATAAATGAGAAAAAGGACAGAAATGAGGTAAAATTCTCATTGCTAAATGCATAGTATTTAAATATGTAGGGTTTTAAAATTCTCAGCATGTCTGAGGCACTTGCTGATATTACCACGTATGCGTTGGTTATCGGATCTAAATGGTGCTTTGAAAAGTTAAGTTCTGTTGTTTATTCCTAAAAGAAATAATTAGAAAAATTCCATCATGTACTATATTTGTTGCTGGCCAAATACTGCTTTGCTATGACATTAAATGAGGTAACAACAACCCGTTATACCTCTACCCCAACTGTGAAGCAGGATTTCCTGCATCAGTCTCGTCCACTAAGCCCTTCCAGCAAGTGGAAGGATGCAAGAAAGAAAAAAATCACCAAACCCATGTGCCTGAGTTTTCTACGACTAGATCAGCACATAATTTCCATTCCTATGAAATCCCTTTGCTTCCTTGTGTTCATCTTTATTTTGCTGTCACTAGATACTTTTGCCAACTGACCACTCTGTAATGCTGATGAAGTAATGCCTCATAGACCCCGATATGTACTTGTGAGTCTGTTTCATAGACTATGTTATACTTTATGAGCTATCTTTGATAAATACTGTGAAGACTATGCTAATGTAGGCCAATCTGAGGAAACCTTTCATTTGTGCAATGCTGTAAGCAGAAGATCAGAGAAAAAGAACAGGACAGTCAGATGTAACCCAGTGAAGGCAGACATGTGTAAGGTCTTCCTATCAAATACTGTATTTTTAAACTCCTGCAGCTTTAAAAGAGTGCCTAAGTAAGAATAGATTGAATATTTTATATTTGGCATCATTTTCACAAACCTGTTTTTCAGAAAGATCAGTAACAACAAATAATTTTGACAAACTTGGTGCTAAGTCTGACTGGACTGAAAAACATGCTTAACACAAAGAAAAATCTCTGCCACTTCCAGACACAGTATTTTTTCACAGAGAAGTCCAGTTGCTTAAAGACCACCACAGTCCAACTGGAGTAGTAAATGTGAACTGGTTAGTCCATGTAATATAATCACTCAAGGGACAGAGTATCAGACAGCCTTGAGTGGTTAGGATACTGGTCCTCTTCACAGCAAGGTCAGCAGGAGCTGCAATATCACCAAAACAATCAGATATTTTCCTCTGAGGCAAACAGCAGTTTTCTGCTGTTTCTCTTGCTATGGATCAGGGATGCTGTAGAGGTAGCACAGCGGGATACAGCAGTTGTTATATCAGTGTGGGTACAGCAGTTCTACTACCACCTTTTGCTAAACATGCTTTGTTTATCAATTATGTGGTCTAAGTGGGAATACGGGTAATCTTTTGATGATCTCTTGTCTCACTCTGAGGCCCTAAAATAACAGTATTATTTAAGGCTTCATCTTGCAAAAAGGTATGCGTGTCACGGACACACTGGAACATGCCCTATCTGTACCTTAATTCTACAGGCTTTGAGCAGTGTTAGAATAAATGCTCTGGTAACAGCTTGTTACAGTGAGTGATGGAATATGATTATTTTATCATTCCTAGACCAGCAGGTCACCTGGGTCTTTGCACCATTTAAAGTCTCTTCTATCAGTTGCAACTGCCCACTTGACACTCTTCAAATAATTATCCTGTTGCTTCAGAAGCCAAGTGCACGCTGCTGACAAACTGTCTGAGTAGGTTTGCCCTCCAAACCCTATTATACTTTGCCTCATGTAAGAGTCTGCCATAACACATTAACCTTTCACTAGAGATTAAGTTTTTGTGATTATTAAACTTCTAGTAGATGTCATTATTAAACTTTTAGTACACGTTCTTCAAGTGGTACAAAGAGGGCCTCCAGTCTTTATCTGAGGTCTAAACTGATTAGATTTTTTGGGGGTGCATGAGGATTTTGGCTGCTTTAAATCTTGGCTGCTCATCTTAGAGGAACAAGCTGTGGCCAGACAGGTACCCAAAAGATGGAGGTACTTCTGCAAATGTTAGTCTGGTATGTCTATGGGACTTTTTGCAAGCCAAGAACATTTGACTTGATAACAGTTCCTAGGAATGTCAGTGACAGTGAATATTACATGTGGTCCTTGCTAAGACAGATTCTTGATGTAAGATACTTGAAGATGGTGCTGTCTGGCATTATTAGGCAGCATCTCTCACACTATGATGCGTGAAAGCATCCTTTCTTAGAGTCTGGCATTACGACGTCCATGTATAGAGGTTTGAGTTTGTGTACACTGTGTAATACCTTCTTTTTTTCTAGTTGAAAGGTTCTACTTAGGAGCTTGGTTTGGATTTCTGAGTAATTATCTAGGTTTGTTTTCTTTGTGTAAAACAAATTCTTTATTATTGCTCTAGAAAACATCTTTTGTTGTTGTTGAGTGATTTTCTGCTTTCTTTTTAGATGTCCCAATAACATAAATTTGAGCTACACTGACAATTGGATTTAATTCTGACAAACTTGTTCTTGATTCCTTCACTCACATACCCCAGGGTTCGGAAAATAGCAGGAGAGTTAGATTTTCCCTGTAAGTAAAACCCACGCATTCTTAGAGTGACTCCACCAGTTTTGCCTGGGTGGAAAGTGAGCAAGGAAAAGAGGTTCTTTATCATCTTTATTTTCATTTTGGATAGCCAGCTATTACTCCAGAGGAATTAAAGGAAAGTCAAGGAGGAGTCTTTCTGGCTACTAATGGCAGGTTGTTTAAACATGTTTTCTCAGTGATATGAAAGTAAAATAAGAAACAACACTTCCATAGGTTCAAAATGATTCATTCAGGAGACTTGAATCAGTGTAAGTATGGCTTATGAACTGAAAATTTGTGTTATGAAACTTTCTGCAGTACATTTCCTATGAAGGACTGCTAAAATGTGCATAACACCAGTGAAAGGCAGAGACCTTTATTAAATCTTCAGTTAATGCATGGTTAAGGAGGGACTATTTTTATATGGGTTTTGCAGTCCTACCTGCCCATCTGAGGTATAGTTGGATGCTTTTTTGGGGAGCCAAGCTGATAAAACAAAATTTATATAAAGGTAAAACTAGATCTTGGCTAAAGTGGCTTATGTATTAGGTAGCTCTGAAACTCAACTGTCAGAAATATGTGTATGTGTGTATGAAAGTTTTTTATGGCATTTGTCATTTATGGGAATTAATCCATATGTTAACAAATTATTAATTTATAAAGAATGTCCATAAGAAGAAGCAATAGTAAATAAAATTAACGACACTGTAAAAGAAAAATCTCCTACGTTTATAATAAAACCATAAATCACATGGCCGTGCAGCAATCTGGAAGACAGCCAATCACTGATGAAACACAGATAGCACCTACGTACAATACATTGGTTTAAACTCTTTAGGCTGCTGTCCCAGAGCATGTTTAAAGGAGGTTCAAAGTGTGAATGATGAATAGTTTTCCCTCAACAGATCTCTCTAGTGCAAGGGAGAAGAAATTTTGCTTCTAGCTAGAAGTTATTATATGCACAACTTTCATTCACTGCCACAAAATTAATACAGAAACAGCCAGTGGTACAACCTTCTGTCTTTTAATCTGATCTGCAGGCTGAATGTGCTTTGGAATGGTGTTAAGTAAGTATGTTTCCAAATGCTCTGGTCTTAGCCCTTTCCTGGTCTGCACATTTTGAATTACTGTGATCTCAGACAACCTCTGCTGAGGTACAAAAAGGAGTATGAGTAAATATCTAACACAGGGAATTTCTCTTCTACCCACTTTGTAATTGTATTTCTACTTTGGACTCTTACCAGAGAAATTTTGGAGTCAGAAACGGCTCTTGATATTTTGAACAAAAGTGCTATTTTTAGTAACATTTATCTAAAACAAACAAGCAAAAGAAGAACATCTTGTCTGAAGCTTCAGGAGGCATTTTTTACCCTTTTCCAGTCTTTCCATTTAATACATGTCTTGAGCTAGCTATTGTCTTCAAAATTCCAGATTTTATATATAGAGAAAATACGTGTGCATACAATGAGATTCTCTGAAAAATCTTTTACTTTTTAATGAGAAGTATTTTAATGCATTCAGTAAAGCTGTTAACCAAACATATTTTGAGAAAAATGTCAATGTAATTTTTAATCTAAATGATGAATAATTAAAAAAAAAATTAGTTGGTTTGTCTAATAAAAAGACACCAGCCTTATTTTTTTTTTTTATTGGAAAATATTTTAGCCAGCAAGATAAAATAATGTTTGAACTTTTATAAATTTTATTTCAAAAATGTTTGCTGAAAGAACAAAATCTTCAACAAGAACGATTGGGTTTTTATATCTTAAAAAATGTTTCTTTTCTAAAAGTGGAGATAGGTCTAATTTTAACACTTCTAATGAGTTTGAAGATTCAGCCAATTTTAATGTTGAACATGAACATGTTTCTGAAAGAATTTCCACAGTTGCTTCAGAGTTTTTTGAAGATGATTGTAAACAATGGAAAGATTATCTTTGACTTCAACTGTACTCAATCCCTTGGGTCATATCATGACCATGAGCTATTTTGTCTTTGTCAGGCCACTAATTAGTCTCCTATTCCTTTTGCCCTTCACTGTGTTTTGTCTGCCTGAGCACAGAACATTTTCCAGCATCATAGAATTATTACAGTACAGTATGCAAGTTCAAAGCCTGTTTATGGTGCATTTAAAAAAAAAAGCTTTTTGTTCTAAAAAGTTTTAAATTATGTTCATAGAATTAATCATTAGGATGAATATCCCCTTACACGTTCATTTTTGTGGTGGTTTTCCTTTCAGCTGAAGTATGTGTAATACAGAAGTTCTAGTAATACTAAAACCAGACATAGGAACAAATAACAGGTTAATAATTGAAGTTAAGATTAGAGTAAAACAAAGTAGAGGCAGGTTACCCCTGATATATTATAAATCAGACAGGATGGGATTATCTTCCAATAAAGTATACCATAATACACAGAATTCAAGGTCATGGAGGGAAGAAGAAGAAAGCATTATTCAAATTCACATGATTTAACAGAAAGTAAAATAAATGTATACACATGTATGTCTAGGAGCGTTTAATAATCAAGATAGGAAAAGAAAATCTTATTTTGGCCAAAACACAAGAATATAAAGGCTTACTTTGATTGTATAGTAGCTTCCTCTTCTGTCAAAGTATGGATTTCTTGGGTGATTATTGAATTGTGTCAGTTTTACCTCTGGGTTCCCCTTTTCAAAAGGACTCCAACTGCCAGGAATAACTGATGAAATCTTTTCATCTGTCACTCATTTTTATTTGGGAGTGATGACATCTGCTATTATGAATTAGTTTAATGGCAGGGGAGGAAAAAACCCAAACCCACAGTCTCATTTTGTGAAGTCTGGAACACACCAAGTGGAATGACCAGACAGTTACAGGGCACAAACTCTGAATGCCACATTTGATCTGTGCTATAATTTATGGCAGGTGCCACTGATGTCATAACTTGGCTCTGGAGAAACAGTTATTCTTTGACAAGTGCAGCTCACTGGAACATAACTTCCGTATGACTTGCAGGAATTCAGTACCCTCCCCTCCAAGAAAATGCATAGATCTGAACAGAACATGTTGAATAACACAGCTTGTCTCAGGACTGTGCTACGGAGTGACTGACAGATAAACAGATTTCTTTTTCACCCCTTTTGAAGTGTTGGTCTGTGAGAGCACCTGGTAGGCTACATGACAGGATTCCAGCTAAGCTGTTAATACTCTGAATAGTGCTGGAATCTGAACTCAGCCAGCTGCAAGCTGGAATCATAGCATATATAATTTGTTACAGAATTTAGCACTTCCACTTCTTGGACAGATTCTTCCTCGCTGCACTTGTACCACTGCGTAAACAGAAAAACGCAGGGAGGTAAGGTGCTACTTACTCTGACGAAGGAAGAGAAGACTGAGAGGGACCTCCTGCTCTCACCTGTTATTGGCAACCTGACTGCGTAACTCCTCTGATAATTTGGCAAGTTCCATCTTGAAATGAGTTATGTTTCTTACTCCAGGTATTTCCAGTGAAAAGTCACTCTAGAACTCTTCTGTGCAAAGTACTGTAAGTTTTCTTCTGATTTACAACCTGAATTTATTCAAGAGGCAAGCTCACTTCCCTTGGCTCCATGGTATGTATGGCAGAAATCACCTCCCCTCTCCTTCCTTGTTTTGAAGATAAATCAGTCAAGGACTTTGGACTCTTCTCGTACTCATTCTCTTGATAAGTCTTATGGCCTTTCTCTGCAGTCTTACTGAACGCAGGCAATGAGAACTGTATATCATATTCCAGCTAATACCTTATACACTTCCTTATTTTGTTTGGATATAACCATCTGAATCTAGAATCACATTTATATTTTCCAGAAATGTACCATGCTCATAAACACTCTCTAATTGATTAATGCACCCACCTAGTTCTCCTATTGTTTTTTCCAACTGATAAGCTCCAGCTTACAACAGAAATTTTAATTAGACCCTAAGTTCATGACCTGCCTTTTGTGCCGCTTTCTCTATTTCAGTCCTTCAGGTCATCTGTTTCTTTTGTCTTTGAAATTTAGTCCCCTGTGCTGATGACAACCTTTGTGTCCTCTGGAAAATGTCTTTAACACACTGCTTCATTTTGCGCCAAATGTCACCACTCAAACCAGTAGAAAGACTGCTTCTAAGACAGCTCTGGAGGAATTCCTTTTTTAACCTTCATGCAAGTAGGGAGCTTTCACTAGAAGATGTTATATAATTTTAGCCACTCCTTATCCACTTATATGTCTTGTATGAGATTTTTTTTTTTTTACAGCTTATTGAATGTTTTTCCTGTGGCACTATGTTAAATATTTTACAGAGCTTCACAGTTTAGCTGGTCCACATGCATCTGCCCACATTTATCTTGGTCAAAGAGAAGCACTGAAGTAATGTGCCATGGCTGACCTTTGGCAAAGCCACTTTGTATTTATTTCATTTTCCTTCAGGTCTTCAATTATTAAATCCTCTGAAGTTTGTCTGAAAGCCTTAAATGGTATAAAGTCAGACCAATATTGCTATTTGAAAAGTGACAGCATATGGCTCCACCTATAACACAGTAGGTTGTATTCCAGTTCTCTGTCAATGCCTGAAGTTTGGATGAGATTCATATGTAGAGGTAATATCTTTTCTTAGATCAGCTAGTATAAACTGGGAAAAATGCACAAGGTCTGAAATAGAAGCAGCAAACTTCAAGGCTAAATATCAGTTAGGAACAATTGTTCTAAGTTTAAATATATAAACCTCAGTGAGATTATCAGAGAGAAAAGTTGGTTCCTCTGTAGGAAAGAGAAGAGGAGAGGTAATATAAGTTCACCTTATCTCTTATCATAAAAAGAAGCAGGTTATCTGTCAATTGCTGGATGTGGTTAGCAGATGAGGAAGAAGGAAGAGAGAGGGAGATTGTAATGTGTCATTAAGTAGTATCCCTGCTGAGTTCATGGTTGCTTTAGATTAACAGCAAAATTAATTTTTCCAGTAATCATTCAATAAGACACTCAGCACCACTACTGTTAGTGGAAGGCAGCCATGAAGTGTAACATAAGGTCAGTAATTCACTGCTCCAGGACAGACTGGTCTATCTGATAGCTGATCCTGGACCCTAGGCAAATGCCCAAGTCACTGATGATGGTGTCAGACTCTTACAGTTTCTCTTCTTGGAGCGGCTCCACTTTATATAAATAATGCAATACTCTGGGCTTGAGACACAGAGTCAACGGCGTGCTTGTTTAATCTCCTGTATGACTAAGAGGGGTGTTTTGCGCTTTCCCACGTATTGGATAGATTGCGTTACATTTTGGCTACCACATATTCTAAGGCATGTTTTTTCATGGCAAGGGAGTTACTTGGAATTTATTTTGAAAAAATCTTGATTTCACTGCATCCCTGACATAAGACAGATCTCAAAATCCTGTCCTTGTGTTTGAAACTGCCCAAGTTCAGCAAGTCTGAGAACTCACCCACAGTTCTGCTGTGTAATTTCAGTGGGGCCTAGTGGCAAGAAAGCATAAGAAACTCTAGGCAGAGGACTAGGCCACTACAAGGTATACAGAGAAATAATCAGAGCTCTTTGATCTTTGTAATTAAAGTGGCTGAGACTTGGCATGCAAGACTCAGTCCGATACTACATAGAGATCAACAACATAGTCTACTCCGGCCTCTGGCTGGTAGTACAGAGTCAATTGCATGAATATTATGTGACTTTAGAGGTTGCACAGATTTACTTTATAGACTTGCCAGACAAGTCAATATTTTGAGTAAATTATTTCAACTTTAAAAAGCACGTAGATACCACTACACATTTGGAGGTTTATAGCCTAACCTGACAGTTTCACCTAAGAAGTTGATGAGTCTACAGTGCACCTCTCCCGATATGGCTCTGACAGTTCCTTTTGCTCATTTGAAATGATTTAGAGCTGTTAATAGGTCTCATGTAGTGTTGTCTTGCATTGACATAAGCTTTAGTATAACTGATCGTGTTTTGGATGTTGTATTGTAGTAATTCATTTTGTTACCCTACCATCACCCTGTATTTTTTTGCTAGTTGGTACAGAAATCACCATTTATATGGGGCTTTTTTTTCTTTATGTGAGCAATTGCATAATATGGTTGTGAACTGTGCTGTTTGAAACAGTGTGTTTTGGGGTGTTTCTTTACTGTATTACTGTCAGGGTCTGGAGGACCTCAACAGGCCTTCACAGACTTGCCCAGTCTCACCTGGGACCCACACCCTTGCCCAGGCACCCTGTCTCAGCTCAGGGCCAGGAATCTGGTTCCTGCCTGAGCTTTGCCAGCAAATCCCCATCTCCAGCCCTGTCTTTCATGCTGTCCCCGGACAGACCTCAGACCTACATCACAGAGCAGCGTCATAGGTATCTTGTCTCTGACCTGTATGCTGGACGTGCCCTAGACCTGTTTCATCCCCTCACCATTCTTGGAGCTGCTGATGAATGCTGTTACCAGCACTCGATGTAGGAACCTGCTTGTCCTGCCATTCTGAGATCCCACAGGTGGATGACTTATTCTTGGCGAAGGCACTGCCTGTGCTAGGGTCACATTTGGCTCCTGGTTCATTCCCCTGTCATGGGGCAGTTGCGCTTTTTTTTCTGACTGTTACCATGGATGCAACTTCATGGGTGATAGCAATATAGGTGCACTAAAGACGATGGAATACCATCATTAAAACCAGGAAAGAGCGTGTAAGAAAAGACTGCCTTGCCTACAGTTGGGGTATCACTAATCTGTGCAATTTTGTAAAAAATGCTCAAAAATACTAGTGTTGGCAGTACTACCTTCTACTGGTTGATGTGGAATCTGTGCTACTAATAGCTGCAGACGGTCACTAAATCATTTCCCATACCGAGAAACCATGAACCCATCTCCCATGGCTGTCATTGGTGTTTGAGATGCCCTTAGATAACTGGCTCAGAACAGTTTTGTTTCACCTGAACAACTGAAGGAATACCTTATTATTGTCAAGTACATTAAGACGGTGGAGGACAGCTGGACGCAAAATACTCCCCTAGCAGTTAGTGGATTCTGATATTGCATGTGGTCAGTTGTGTAGATACCTTTGTCTAAACTAGGTACCTAAAAGTAGATTCCTAAAGCCAAGCAAATTTCCTTCCAGTGTGTGAGTTCATGACAAGAACATGTAGGTTATGTTGCAAGTGTGAGAAGATTGTCAGAGAGGGGAAAACTTGAGGCTAGGGAAGGTAGCATCTGTGGAGATTATCTCCATTGCTAATTTGATGCAAATGAGAAACACATGATGCCACAGAGCATGGAGATGACAGTTACCCTTCCTACTGTAGTCTGACAACAGCGACTCTTCTCAATCTGTAACCATTCAAACTGTGATTGAAAACAATAATTGCTGGGGTGGTCCAGGGATGAGTAATCATAAGTTTCTCTGCATCAAGTTATTTCTAAGTTATTTCTAATTACACAAGTGATTCATAGTGAACTTTACACAGATAGGCTTCCCTAGCTATGGTGATGCTGTAAATAAGATGCTTATTTGCATTAGGTAACCAAGCTTTATCCTTCATTGAAAAGAATAGAATTCATGTGTTTGCAGGCCATTGAAGATTTCGGTGGACACTTAACTGCAGTGGCCTCTGGATAGTCCAGCAGGCTACGAAATGCCTGTGTCTTTCCCCAGTCATGCTTGGTCATATGCACTTGACTACTTGGAGAGGAGGGTGCCCAGTCGCAGATTTGTTTGACTTCCATTTCCTTATCACGGCTGCGTTTGTCTTTTGTGTATTGCACATTATTTTCAAGCATGAGGGGAAGCAGGAATAGGACAGAAGAAAAGGATGAAGACTAAATTGCACTACAGCAGCTGGTTTCTGTTTTTTACTAACACAAAGCTCCTCCCAGCTTGCAGGGCCTGCAGTACATGCTGTAAGCTCCCCCATAAAGGGGCTATGTTATGGATGAAAGGTGCATGAAACAGGACAATGTCGGAGGTGCTGATGAGGTGTAGATGGTACTGCAGACTTTCTCTGGTCTGGGAAAGTATTCTTATTGTCTCAGCATTGTTCTTCTTGCTTTGCTACTCAGCAGCCACCAACTACTTATTCAAGACATCTCTGTAGTGTTCACTTGCTGAATCTTGTCTTACTTTTCTTTAAGTCCTTTTCTTTATGCCCTTTTCTTTATGCCCAAGCTTTCACCTATGCTGTATGGATGTTTCTTCAGTTGTGTGGCTTTGGCCAGCAGGGTCAAGCTTCCTTAAGCTTGAAAATCAGGGTGATGAATGTTTTCTCTGCAACTAGACAGATAAATAGCCCACAGGATTTAAGGGTTTTTATTACTATCTTCCCTTCTGTGTCAGGGGACAATGCTGCTGTTACCGAAAAAACTCGGAATAAAAAACTTATCAACACCAATTTAGTGTAGATAAGCAGACACTTCTTTATTGACGGCCGGGTGCGTGGGCGAGTCCTCTCA
>JAVJGG010000074.1:37078445-37092302 GCA_035590195.1 Aviceda cuculoides | reverse complement strand
TGTACAAATTACCTCAAATCTTAAACCTATTCTCTAATGCTCTAAATGTTCCTATTAATGATTCTGGCCAATTCCTTTGGCCTTGGTACAGGGCTATACAGAGGATTTCATAGTAGCTGTTGGTTGTTGATTAAATGTATAAAATGCAATAGATATATAATTTTTGCTAAAATATTTCTTATAATTCTATATTCCTATTAAAATATAATATGATTAATTCTAACTAGTGACAAATCAACAACACAAATAGTGGCATTTCTATGATTGAGAAGTAATCCATTGTCATACATCCATGAAGACATAAGATGGGTGTCAAAAAACTGCATACCACTGGCATAGGTTAATACCATTTCTCTGAACAGATTTTTGTACTACATTTTGTAATTTTTGTTCACTGTTGATGTCCATGTTTAAAGCTGGACATTCTCTTCTTGTCAAGAAGAGACAAGATTCTCTTCTGGTCAAACTTGCTGTATTGTGTAAGATGATCCTTGGGGCTCAATTTGAGCGCAAGAAATAGCAGATTTCATGAGGTGTTTGAAAATTTATGCAATACTTTCAGGGCAAGATTTTCAGGAACAATTTTCTGTTTTGTTTTTGTTTTACTTTTCTGAAAGAACTTGTGTTTCTGTGGTGCTACAGAAATATTACTTCTCTAGTTGCTCACTCAAGCCTCTGAAATGTTACAATATTGTAATTTCAAGTCAAATGATAAGACAATCCATTTAAACTGTACTGTTGCTGTGCGCTGTACTCAGGTTCCTCTGTAATTTATGGCCCTCTTTATTCTCAGCAAGCGTAAGCAAACATGAAATAGTTTTCTGTAATTACATAAAAAAGAAATATAAGCAATGTTTCAAAACCTTCTATGAGATGGCAAGGTCAACCATATGCCACTGAACAATTTCCTGAGCATCTGTTCATTTTGGCTATCACAGTGTCCAACAGTGCAGATATGGTATAAATAATAACGACAGTACCATTTACTGGGGTCTAAACCTGCAACTGTATGTTTTGCAAAAGTCCTGTTGAAGGACATAAAGTTTTGAACATGGAAATTTTGTGGGGCTGGGCTGTGATTTTAGACTGATCATGAAAATAAGTATCCTGCTTGACCTTCACTGCAACAATGTGCAAGTACAGCCTGAAATCAGACATGTAGCTACGCAAAGGGAAACACAAAGAGTTAGTATAACCTGGCAAAGGGAATTAGCTGTCCTCTTCATAGCTGGACTTTGCAGAACATGGAGGTTTGAAACGTGATGGGCTGCAGCACTTGGCAGCTGTTAACTTGTGCACAATAAAAATCTGATAGGAGAACTCACTTCTAAGTGTGGCTTCTCAGCCTGTGACTTTCACAGGTTGCTTTTAATGTTAAGTTCATAAAGGACATCAGGAAACCAAAGACCTGTTAGTTCACAACCCCTTTTCACAGAAGAAAGTGTCACTGATTTTATCCTGTCGTGACACTATTTTTTTTGTTGAAATTTCTGCTATTTCCTGGTATGTCAGATAAGAGAGACATCATCTTCACAGCTTTTTTGGTGACCCCTCCAATGTATGTTCTCATACAGAAACATATTTTTCTAACATCATGAGAAGGGCCAGAGTCAGACAGAAAGACTTGGTTCCTATTCAGGTCATTAGTGGCTTCCTTGGGCTTCCTGGCAGCTGTTCCTATGTCCCTCCAGGAGACAGAAACTCTACGTACACCAACAGCACACAGACCTTGTGTGTAGCTGCCAACACTGCCATCCTAACCAGAACTGCGTCTCTGATCTGCTGAGATCTGCTGCGTCTCTGAGACTGCTGTCTCAAAAGGTAGGACTCGGAGCAGGGCTATTTAGCGTCTGCCAAAGGCTATAACTTTATGAAGATCGATTTAGTGGTGTGTCTGTTCCAGCCTCACTGAACAAACCAGGTGCTTTGGGATACCTTCATGGCCAAAAATTGTGGTAACATGCTGCAACAGCTCCTCTGGAGAACACAGGAGCTGGCGCACATCTGGGTTGTTGGCAAGGCACACCCAGACGTATTTGTGGTCCAAATCCAGATCTAAGCCTGTTGTTTGTCTAGCCCTGTGCAGGAGCATGACGAGCTGCACAGGCAAAATGGACTCAGTACTTGTTTGAGAGAGGACAAGAATGGGGACACTTGTTTCCAACTGAGGATACAAGCCTTTAATTATGACTGTTGTAGTGAAATTTGCCTTTTCTCCCAGTTCCATAGAGAAGTACAGAGAGAAAAAAAATTAAGAATAAGAGAAATTGAAAACTCCTCTGTATTTCAATATAACTAATACTTAAAGTAAGGAAATGAATAGAATAAAGCTGTGTTTTGAAAGAATAGGAAAAGTCACCTGGGTAATTGAATTGTTAATGAGTACCAGTTGTAATGAATAGATTTCATCAGAAAAGCAGAAGTACAAATATTTGCTGTCTTTTGACTGATACTTACCAATCTTGTGCATTCCTGTCGCATCCCTTTCTGTTGCCTAATAAAAACTAATGATCACTTCCACGATTGGATAATGTGTACAGTGAGATAATGTGTTTGATCTAATTTAATTGTGATTAAGATAAGTAGCATTTTTTTTCTCTCTGGTAGTTCTGATTCTCCTTTTGTGATGAGAGAGGTATCAGGATTAAACTGGACTCAACTGAACTGCCATTCCCACATTTACATCTAATGAACACCGCATGGAGAATTCGTATTCTAGCTGCTTTCTCATTTTGGTTTATTTGTACACAGGTAAGAAAAAATGTACATGAAATGTATCCCCTTAAGTGCTTAAACCTTACTAGAAAAAAAAAAAATTGGGGGTTAAAAAGGATTAACACTACTTTCTGCTATTATCTTAACTACATGTCAGTGTTTGCTGTCTTACAACACGGTAAGACGCGGATGGCCAGCTAGGGTTTTATGGGATGCCGTATGGGGTGTCTTTTTTAGCCTCGAGCAATGCCAATCAGTTATTAGGTCAATTGGACTGGGATATTGCCACATGTTTGTGTAGGTGGGGTTGGGAAGCATAGAGACAGGTATTGTCGGTAGAGATAATTGAGTGCATCTGTATACATTGCCTCTGAAAAGTTGGTTGACAACAGAACTTGTCGCACGTATACATAGAACATATCTGTCCCAGATTAGGCTGGGTGGGAAAAAAATCCATTTCTGAACTCTTGATGACTTCTTTGTCTTTTCTTGAAAGAATGAAAGTATTTTAATCATTTGCCCTAATGGACGAAAAGACAAAAACTCTTAGGCCCTATAGGGAAACAGACAATCTTTGAAGAAAATGTTAAGACATTTTTGACCTCCTTCCATTACATCAGCTACATCATGATCAGCTAATATGTTTTTAAGCACGATTTCTGTAGTCCATGTTAGGAGTAAAATGTCTATTGTTGTGCTGGATAGATCTGTACCTGAATCCCTTTTCCCTGCTGTAGGCAATGTCTGAGTTACTGGTGGTCTGTAAAAAAGCACTTGTGTGACATCAGGCTTAATAAATAAATGACAATAAACCATTATTGAACATATATTTTAGCATTTGGCTTCAATGATATGCTAGCTCTGTTTGATGGGGATAGGTATAAATCTGCTCTGCAATAGTCCTAGACTCTTCCCTAGAGGAAAAAAACATAGGAAAAGTGGAAATGAGATTGAATTTTGTGATTCTTCATACCCCATTTTTAGTTTCAAATGAAAATCTTTAAAGTAGAAAGTAAACAACTTGATCAGTTAGTTACTTAGCAGAACTGAAAAGGTTCTGAGTGTGCACACTGAAATAAAGACATCTTTATTTTAAAGTGTTAATACTTCTCATGTAAATTTTCCAGCTCTGCTGAAATAAAATAGTATAACTGTGAAGAGAATCCAAGATAAAAATGTTAAAGGAAGGAAAATCAATAACGTTATTTTTGGTTTTGAAATGAAGATTTGATATCTCAGAATTTCTCTACTCGGTATTACCTGTTTAAACAACATGTTTTCTACATAAGTTATATGTTGGAAATGCAGTCTCAAAATTCTGACAAGCATTAGTACTGTATGCTTATCATTCGTAAGAAATGGAACATGATCAATGTTTGAATTAGTTCTGAAATAAAAATTTATTTGCACATGGCAATAGTAACCAGAAAGGTGAAATACACACTTAAAACCCCAGTAAGCAAACTTCTAAAACCACGATTCAAGAGAAAACTTTCTCTTGAAAAAAACCCAAATCCAAAAAACACCACAAAACCAACAGCACCCTCCCCCAGCAACTTTACAAGTATCGCTATGAAAACAGTTTTATCTTTTCAGTAGCTGAAATAGGCAAACCATTAACAATGTTATACAAATACATAACAAAGTATATGAAGGTTTTTTTCTCCCACTGGAGGAACTGATCTTTCAATACTAAACAATATGTGAATTGTTTGATGTAATAAGACCATTTCAAGATGCAGACAGGTGGGGTTTTTTGCATCTTCCAGTTTCCATGCCTCTAGTGCTGTAGCCCTTTTGTTCGTGCAGGTGTGGGGAAGGTGGACATGGAGGTGCCCTGCAATCCTCCAACCACAGGCAGGTAACCACAGTCAGGTCTGAAGCTGCCAGCTACCTGAACCTCCATGTACGAACTGTTTTGTCAGTCAGGCTGCCACTGTTTTTTTTTCTTTCTGTCACTCCTTAGAGAAGCTGCCAAAGCAGTGGGAGCAGGGTTGGTCCAGTAAGGAGGTAGGCTTTATGCTGGAGGCTCAGTCCTTCAGACCTGGGTCCAACCTGCATCCAGTCAGGCGGATTTTCTTTTGTGAGACCTGAACAAACAAAAACTTTACATTTAAATAGGTTTAAATTAAGCAGAAACAAGAATGATTTGCCTGGGTTACTTCAAGTTCTTTATTGCTCTAAACTACTTCCTTTCAGCTCTCTCAGAAGCTGCTTCAGCTGAACAGGCAGTGATGGAGGGTCCTTAAAGACAGCGTTCACAGTTTTGAAAGAGCAGCAAACAGCAGCACTCAGAACGTTTAAGAAATGACTGATGAGATTTTATGGTGCTTAGGAGAGAAAATATCTCAGTATTCATATGTAAATCTCAGATATTCACTAGAATGTTGCTTTTTAAGTACTGCCATATTTTTCTTTGCAAGTGCATATGTAGTAAGTAGCTGGAGGTAATGTTCCCTCTAGAGACTCAGAAATTTGTTTTAATGTGAAACAAAAATGTCAGAGTACTAAAGCTCTCAGGCTTTTTCTTCGTTTGCGAGGAAAGTCCTCAAGGGAACACGGATAGAAAAAATCATTCTAAAGAGATTAACAAAATCCAATTAACCTGGTAAAATCATTAAGTAAATTAGCAAATTCGGTAATCAGAATGTTGTCCTTTTTTGTTTGCTTAATCCTAGCATTAATAGCTTAACATGGTAAATGTTTAACAAAGAAGAGCCCTCTTTTTTTGTCACACACAAACACAGATAAGTTCATGCATTTAGAAGACTTTTGTTTAGACTGAAGAGCCTCTGAAAGAAGTTCATCATAGTTGCTCATGAATCAAATTTGATCAACATCACCTTGTTTGGATATAGAAAGCTGGTGGTTTTGTATTTTATTATATTGTGTGTATATATACACTATATACATAGATACATATAAAGGTGTATTCATACTGATGCATGTGTAAGGTTTTTTTTCATGCGTATATGTGTATGCATGCACACACAGAGGTGCTCATTAGATCTTTTCTTAAGTTTCTTGGTAGGTGGGATAAATTAGAGCTACTCACCACTGAAAGTAAGAAAAGTGTTCTCCATTTACTTTCCCCAAAAGGGTAAATTTCACACTTTAGACAAACCTACAAACTCCAGATATTATTTATCCAAACTTTAAAGCTTCACATTGAATTTAATGTGAAAAAAACCCCCAAACAACCCATTAACAAACTCCCAACCCTCTACTACTTTCTGAAGCTAACATCATAAATAGACACTATATAAGCAGTGCCCTGAATGTGCCTTAAATTTGGATCTAAAGCAGTCATTGTAGGGCGGAAGAGACTACACTTGTTTTTCAACATTCTCTCCACTACTGTGATGGATCAATTGTCATAGTTCCTAATGTACGAAAGATTCAGCAACTGGTAAAACCTAAGGTAACTAGTGACAGGCTGTTGTCTAACGTCACTGATGCTGGCTAGCAGAGACTGTCCTCACACCCCGGAGAAGCTTTCTGCCACCCACACCCAACAAACCCAAACCCCGTCAGTCCCCCTCCATTTTGCCCTAAGCCACATCCACCCTCTTTTCTGTGGGGAGAGGTAAGTGCCACTTTTGTAGCAGTAACGGCTTTCCATCACATTGGTGGTCAGGGTCATAAGGACTTGGTTATGGTCAGGGGGAAGTGTCACTAGATGCCTAAGTGCATTTAACACTTTGATGCAGCTGAAAGGGATCTCCACAAACAGTTTGCCATTGTTTTAGGCAGGTGAACTGATTCAGCGATACTCAGTGGCAGGAATAACAAGAATGGAGAGCTGGGTGCTGGTTTAAGGAGTCCCATCATACAGGGCGTTCTGTGTCTCTTACCACAGCCATCTCTCAGACCATGAGGAAAACAGTGAAGGACCCCACGGAGACACTGGCAGAGCAGGCAGCTGTCCTTGGTCCACTCCCCGTGTCTCACTGAGCCACAGAATCTGCGATGTTAGAAAATAAGAGCAATAATAATAAAAAACCCTAGGAAGTGGCATTACATCTTGAAAGTAAGCTTGCTACTCTTTCTGGGATAAAAATTCCACTCCACATTTTGCTCACCTGATACTTTTATCATGTTCACAATGCCTACCAGTGAAATACTTTGGACATATGCAGAAAGTCCCCAGGAAACAGGTTCCTCCATTTTGGCAGCAGTTCCTGTTCAGCTCACGGGCTACAGTCAGAAATAAGAAGTTATTGCAGGAAATTTGTTGAGCAAATAAGGCACCAGCTTTAGCTGCAGGCAGCCGGGCCACCAGTTTGAGCCTGATGCTTTTAAAATTTGCTTCGTTTTCATATTGCAAAGAGTCTACACAGTGATCCCCGCTTGTTAGAAGATTCAAAAGGTCAAAGACTAAATTAAGCAGCATCCTCATAAGTTTTAATTACTCTTTCAGTAACAGATACGTTTGCCTTCAGGCTTTTGTTTTTGTTCATGTGCTTAACCAGAGATGAAAGTTTGTAGAGGTACTCAATCAAGGCCCTGACTTTTTATATGTTCTTTAAAAACATAGCAGAGTTACTTTCTTTGATCCAGTTTTCTGGCTACCAAGTCTGGAAAACACATTCAAACCCTGGTGTCTGAACAGACAACTACAACTCTCAATTAGACTATATCTGGGCTAGGCAGGTCTGGATTCTTAATAGAAGGGAGCGGGTAGGAAGGTGGCACCAAGAAAAAAACTGTCTTCACTAGTGCGTATTTTCAGAGACGTTTTGGAAGATGCTTACAAGTAGCAAAGAGAGACAAGTGTCATATATATCTAGTGAGCAGGCACTGCACATACAGCTGCAGCTGAAGCAGGTAACACACATCTTACATCAAGTGTAAAAGTATCAGTTCTTTGTAGTCTCCATGGGAGCTGAGGGAAATGTTAGGAAACATAAAAGGAAATAGTGCGCTCTGAATCAGGGCAATAGCTTTCAGCATGGATCCCTTCATATTCCCATGGCAAATAAAGTGCTCCAACTCTGTTAACAGCACTGAGAGTAGGCTAAGGGAGGCATCTCTATTACTGCCATTTCCTTTTTTCCTCTAGAAGTTTAGAGTTAACAATTTAGAATTATAGAAATTCTCTTCTCCCCAGATGAGGGGAAGAAGAGAATTTACAGGTGGCAACACCAGTGCTGCTGATCCGTGTCCCAAGGCACTGACCAGGGAGTCTGAGATTGGTATTCGAGGCCCTGTATATGAAAAACAGGCAGCTGTTCTTTACACACTGTCTTCCTGAGCTTGAAGCTGCCCTCACATCTCAAAATCAGGAGCACAAGTTAAAAAGTGTTTTTTCTCATCATGTACCATCCCATGTTTAACTGGCTGTACAACCTGAAGTTGTTGCATCACCTCTGAAAGGGAGAGGATTTGGCACAAGCTTCTGAACTTACATCTGCTTTTTTTTTTTTTTTTTAAACAAAATCATCAGCCCCTTCTAGTTTTCTGCAATAATCAACAAAAGCAATGACATTATGATGCGGCACTTCCTATTTCTCCATAGGACCAACATATTTCAAGTACTTAGATGGATATTTTAGCAGGCATTTGTGATGTCTTCGGGAGCGCAGAAGATTGCATTTGTGTTCATGAAAGGGCTTGCTAACTGTGTTGGTGATGGCTGCCTGCATACTTACAAGGCCTCAGATGTTCAAGGACTCCCTGCTATTTGCTAAAGAAACCACACTGTGGTGTAAAGGTCCTTTGCACAGAGTCTGCATGTTTTCATTAACATTTAGGGCTTTTGTTTGTCTGTTTGTTTTTAACTAATATAGCTATCGGTATGTACCAATGCCTTTTGTGCATTTGATTGTGCATTTAAAAGATGGTAATGGAAAGTATCCTCTGGAAAACAGACTATTATGTGACTTTCATACCCTTTCCCCCCCTCTAGAAACACCTTCACAGTGGACGTGAAAATCAGTTATATCCTCACGTTATGAATGACTTACCATGTGTTAAACCAATGAAAGGTAAGATGCCAGAAGAGTGTCTCCTTTTCTGCTTGGAACTGAAGTTACTAATTTCCTTAAAAGTGTTTAAAGATGAGCCATGATTTTCCTGGTTTGGGAAATTGTTACAGTTTTCTCCTTCACACCCTTTAAACATAAATTAAAGAAGGACAGTGACATTCTTGGGAGCAACGAAAGCACAGAATTAATGTATGACACTACTTAGAAAAATTGGCAGCATAAAATTATTTTTATGAAAGTAATGGGCATCAAAGCTGTAATTTCAGAAAGTGATAGATAAGCTGATGTGTGTTTTATATCTTACGTTAGCTATTTTTCTGCTTCACAGTTCAATCCAGTGTTATTACTTGAGTTCAAGAGGTGGTGGAATGGTAAAATAAAAACCACTGGAATGTTTGAAATCTTAATTTTGTTATTTACATGAAGAGTAACAAGGGATCAGGGCACATACTGTGGGTGCTGAACAGGCAACAGATAGACCCTATAACCAGAATCTGCTCACTTTGAAACTCCATGTGGATGTCCTGCATCCTTCATCATGCAACAGAGCCTGGCTCACTGAAGAAACCAAAGAGAGCAACGTTGCAGAAAATCTTAAACCTACAAACATGAGGGTAATCTCACTCACAAGAGTAACCCCATTCATGCATTAGGATGTCTGAAAGCTGAGACTGTAAGACAATAGTTATTGTAACACTAGTTATTTACAGGAGGGGGAGGGAACAGTCTTCAGTACTTTCTTTGCTTGATAGAACCACTGCTCATTAAAAATAAACCCCAAGAAATAAAGTTTATGTCTTACCAGTTTCAAACTGGAGCACTTGTAAAGGTAGTGACATACTTAAAAGAAATCTGCAATGCAAAGAAAAGATATGTGAATAATGAATTAACAAAAAACTTACTAAATAACAGCATGGAGTTAGTAAAACCTAATTATAACTATAATTTTTGAACATATAAGGGGAAGATAAGTAAGCCATTGTCTAGGTACAACGCAATTATTATGGGAGAAGCAATCCCCCTCAGTTTTAAGTAACTGCTATAAAAAGAAGTGTGAAAGGTACAAAATAGAAGAATTTACCAAACAAAATCAATAGATTTTTTTCCTGTAAGCAGTAGCAAACATTTTTAAGACTATGTTTCTAATATATATATATATATATATATAAATAAATTTTCTTACCTAAAAAGCTTCATATTTTTTTCTCTCTGGTCTGCCTGTATTTCACTCCTTTCCTTGCACATGAAATTCCTCTGCTATAACTTTACACTGCTAGGTACACAGAATTAGTTTGACAGGGAAGTTTTGGTGAAATATAGACATGAAAGTAAAGCCAATCCTTTGCTTATCAACCAAGAAAAAATTGGTGTACTTCACTCTCTGAGCTTTAACAGTGTACTCCCAGCAGCAAGTCATTTACAGACGATCAACACCTTTCTACTCTCGCCTCCCATTTCCCTACTTGACCTCTCTTCATTAACCTAGCAATTTGCAATAGCATTGGGTGGTGGATTTATCACAAGACCTGCTCTGAAGTGGTCTCTGGGGGCAACAGAGCTAAAGGTAAATTGAATTTCCTATATGAAGGCCTCTTTTTCTTTTTTTCTCTTGTCTTAAAATATAATTTCATTGCTATGACTCAGGTCTGGTTAATGATACAAATGTAGAGCTATATGGTCAACTTACTATAATCCCTAGAATAAATCAGAAATTGATCTGAAAGGTAATATTTTAAACTTGATTCTGTTTTAATAATGTCTATGTTCTGTATGGCTTTTGCGTTTAGAGTATTAAATGCAGTATTTTCAAGATTGGTTTATTTTAGCTTGACAATATTAGGGCCTCAATATTGCTGTCCTGGGAGGTGAGAAAAAAAATTTTGAACCTAGTCTGTTGTGACCTAATCTAAACCAAAAAGACATTATCTGCCAGAATTTGCCTCACTTTAACTAAACAAAAGTCACTAAACCGGTGCAAGTTTGTGTGGAAACAGTCACAATGGAACCTATTACCCTCTTAGACATTTGCATGCCTCAAAGAGCATGTCTTTCATGTATCATTTGCAGTGATGTAAAATCTCTGCCTTTTTGAGATAACTGGTTGGCCTCACCACAAAACTTTCTTCAAACAGCTGAGTTAGGCCTGAGCCTCTTGGCTTCACTTATTTTGCATTGTTTCTTGATATTGCTTTTACTTTCTGGCTTCACTTTTCCGAAGATTGCTCTGCACTGACAAACAAACCAGTCACTGAATTTCTACTCAATGAAGACCAGGAGTGGCACACAACTGTGTGGTACCAGGAGTTTAGATTAACAATAGATCGACATACCAGGAAGAAGACACATAGGCTTTACCTACAGGAAATACTTTTCAGGTTTATTTGATGGACTCTGGAAATTCCATCAGAGATGAAGCCAGTGTAACAGTCCTGGTGCTTGTTTGGCATTGCCCTTGGAGTTCAGTCAGGAAAAAGAGTGCCTATTTAAGAGGCATAATGAGCAAGGAGTAGCTTTGCTCTATTGGACTGATCTCCCAGAGCAATTCATTGCTCTGCTAATGATTTACTCCCCCAAACTGATGCTATCTCTTCCCACCATACCTTCCATGTACACACATACAAAAGACTTTGAAACAATCCCCAGCATCCTGGGACAATTTAAGGAGAATAAGACTTGCAAATTGAAGCGGTGGTCATTTATATCAACTTTGATTTAGGTTAATGATTGTAAATAATAATTAGTAGTTGATATTTAAACACCTTGTCATTGAAACTCGTCAGTGATTTACAGCACATCTAGGTCATTTAGATGAACAGTTCCACTCATTCCAAGGCAAATGAGCAGGATTTGTGGCTGAAATCTAGGGCCTTAAGCATGGCTTAAACTTTTGCATGCCTTGAATAATCCCACTGGAAGTGATTCAGTGTACTCTATCACATTTGTCTTGTGAGAATTACTGTTTCACTATTTAGCCTCTCAGGATGAAAATTCTGACAGCACACATGATAGATAAATAATTTTAAACCCTAACATTTCCTTTTTGATTCTTTACAACATCTATCTATTTTAAAGATTATAATTAATTAAAGATTAGGATAAATATGCAGTTGCTGTAGTGAGCCCTGAGGAGTCTAGGATTACCACAGGAATACTAAGTGCAAAATGAGCTTGCTTGGTTACCAGCCATTACTAGGGATTTCAGAGTCCTTGCTACACTATTTTAGTCGAAGCCTATTTATTTTGTCTACTATCCTGCCATTTCTTTAAAGTGTGATTTTTGCTAAGGTTTATTAGTAGGGAATCTATTTTGACTGAACTTTTTCTTAGAAATCTTCATGTAAAATCGTCTTACTGAAGATTGTTTTGAAACACTAACCACTCTTTTAAACTTTTCTTTTTAGTAAACAAAAGGTAGCAATAAACTTCAGAGATAAACTTCTTTTTTGATACTTTCTTGTTAAAATAAAAATAAATATTTCCTGCTCTCTCTTTTGATTTCTTTTAGATTTTTCTGCAAGGCAAATTTGAAAGGTAGTGCTTTTGGGTAGGTGCCATAAAACTTAGCAGCTTTTTAAAATCCAACGGCTCTCAGAGTGGGAGTGTGTGTGTATATGCCAGGGTGGAAGGCATCGAAATAGCAAGGCAGTTAACACAAAGACTATTCGAGTTTGTCATTGTTGGGTCTTATCATCATGTTGCCCTTTGCCTGACTCTGTAAAACTGGTGTCGTTTCTCAGAAGCACAGATTAAATCTCAAGAACATTAAAACATAATAGTAAACTCATTATTTTTTTTTTCAGTTCTATCAATATAAATTACAGATTTCCTTAACTTGCTTACTCCTGACGTGAGGTTTGGAGTTTCTCTCCTGTTGGTGTGTATTTATGCCAAGGGTATGATCAAATCCAATATTCGTATGGCACAGTACTGATTGAAATCCCTTAGCTGCATTCTAACTGTAACTTAGCATGAGTAAGGTGAGTAAAGCTGGTAAATTACACCTCTTCCAAAGACATCATCCAGAAAGTGCTAGTGTTCCCTTACCTGCATGTTGTTTCATTTCTCTGTGGTTAAGTTCCCCATTTATAAAACACAGGTGAAAGTTTTTCCTTGCATCAGAAGAGCATTATGAGCCTATATTGATTCATAAACCCGATGAGTTACATAAAGATGTTCATAAACATATTGCTGAGAAAGTAGTGTCATAAATAGCTTCAGGATAATGGCCCTGCCTATCTAATGGTTAAAACCATTTTCAAAACAGTTACTAAGATTATGGTTTTCATCTTTTTGATACACATATTATACCAGGAAAATGCAGCTGTCTGAATCTTGTAAAAGTGATGTATAACTCTCTTCTCCATAAGCTCATGGAAATTTTACCCTGGGTGACTGTTGTCAAGTATCAGTTTCATAGTCTACATTTGGGCAGAGATAATTTACAGACTCACCTGCACATTTTGTGCAGCCCAGTGGCACCTTTACATAGGCATTTCTGCATGTGTTTTTTGGAGGAAATGAAGGCTTCTAGGATGCTTGAGGCATTCACGGTTAAAGGCCAGGAGAAGAGGGAATTTTAAGAAGCTGGAGTTGTCTAAATGTAGGTTCTTTGGGCAAGGTAAGTCCATGGTCAAGGTAATAAAAAGGAAACAAACAAACAAAGAAAACAAAATTGACAGGAAAACTGTATGTGGAAATAATGCTAATATTTTAAATATACCCTTATGATTCTTCCTGTTGACAAAACTTTTAGAGGAATTGGAAAAATCTCCCTTCAGTGGGGTTAATTAGGGAAATATTCTCTGCTCATGCTTAGGAATCTCACTTTTTTCAGGTTTGGCTCATACTGCAGATGTCTGTCGGTGCTGCTCAGACTTTGTGATTCTTTGAACCAATAAGATTTTCTCTGTGATGAGAACAAACAAGTCATCTGATGAAAAGAACTAGTGTATTTAATCTGTATGAGGCCTCACTTTGTAAAACTGAGCATGGGTGCTAATATGTTTTCTTCTTGGAGTATGTCCGTTTGTCCTGGTTTCAGCTGGGATAGAGTTAATTGTCTTCCTAGTAGCTGGAACAGTGCTGTGTTTTGAGTTCAGTATGTGAAGAATGTTGATAACACCCTGATGTTTTCAGTTGTTGCTAAGTAGTGTTT
>JAVJGG010000074.1:37032691-37073528 GCA_035590195.1 Aviceda cuculoides | reverse complement strand
ACTTAGCAACAACTGAAAACATCAGGGTGTTATCAACATTCTTCTCATACTGAACTCAAAACACAGCACTGTACCAGATACTAGGAAGACAATTAACTCTATCCCAGCTGAAACCAAGACACCCAGTCAGAGGCCTTGCTGGCTGCCTTGCCTATTTTCATTCCTGAGTGAAAAATTCATTCTCATTCTTCACAGGGTATGAAAGTAGAGAAACGTTACATCAGTCTTACACTAGGAGGCAATCTTTTGCTCCTGAAAGCCACTGTTCAGGTAGAGTCAAGTATTTTTCAGGTCATTTGTACTGTGAAGTTGAGGAGCTTTATTTCCATTTTCTTGAAAAAGTATTGCTCTTGAGCTAAAGGAAATTATAAAATAAGAGATCAAGGTAATCATAATCATAAAAGTAATTTGTGGTGTTCATAATTATGTGTAAAGAAGGATTATTTGTTTGAATATAATAGTCTCTGACCTGAGATGGCCACATTCTTAAATAAGCCATTCTAATGTGAATGTATGCTTTGTACAGAAGATACCCAAAACTAAGAGCTTCTGTACAAGCATTTCCATAGACAGTCTCAAAAAAATTCAGCCTGGATCAATTTTCATAAAGGATTGTTAAACTGCATGTAGTATACATGATGGATTTTTCTTTTTTAGTTGCTTTGCTCCAAAAATCTGGAGGTGTTAGGTTGCAAAGATTAGATTGGGGTGTTTCTCCCGCATCTAAGCGTGGGAATGAAACATGGCGTTAAAGAGAACTGAAGAACTTGTCCAGGACAAGGTTTGCTATTTGTGTGATTATGATACAGAGTATTGTTTTCTGGGAAATGATGAATGAAGTAAATCATAGTACTGGGACATGTAATTTATGAATGAGCCAAAGCCATACACACTAAAAGTTCGCAATATTCTAGCCAGTTTGGGTGCATTTTAGTTGTGTTTGGCAAATAGGCAATGTTTCCTGGCAGATAGGGAGCTGGACTGGTACACAGAGCTGGGATCATAACCAAGCTCCAGTACTGGCCAGTTATGTGCCCTAAAACACAACAGTTCCCTGCCTTATTTTCCCTATCAGTGAGGTAATGAGTCTCATCTTAAATGTTCTGGGACCTATTAACAAAAATAACTATCTAAATTTTAGGTATATGTTACTATTTGGTGGCTTGGATATTCTTTTTTTTAACCATTTAGAGCAGTTATTAATGAAATGCTTTTGCATTCAAACAGTTTGGGGAGGTAGCACATTAAATAGCTTGGACATAGGCAGAATGGAGTCTGCCTTAAATAACCAGGAGAAGTGGTGTGCTTGCACAGCTCTGCTCTCCATCAGCCATGCTGCTGGCACCCCTCTATCTCCTGTACAAGTAGGTGAGCAGGGAGAGAAGAAGATCAGGGAGCAGATCTAGCTGAAAACCATCCGAAGCCAAAACCAAGCAAAAATATGGGTTCTCTAGGTTCTCTGACTTGCTTCACTGCGCGGCCTCCCCAGCAGCTCTGTGAGCACAAGGAGGGAGATGGGGAGGCTGGAGGGGAGGGCAGAGCTCATGGCTAGGAGTGGGGCTGTGAGCTTCTAGTGTTTGTCTGCTCACTTATTTCTTAAATTGCAGACCATGGGCCACCCTGTGAGCTTGTGTTCAGGAATCTTCAGGAAAAGGCCGGTCTCCGGGCCCTCCAGGATTTCCATTCAGTGGAATGAAAGCTCTCCTCCAGAATCCTGCAATACACAACAGATGTGGGGGCTGGGGGATGCACGTGGAGCAAGCAGGGTCTCCTGGGCTGTGCTGCAGAGCTCCTCTCCTGAGCTCAGCTGCTCCTCTTTACAGCGTGCATCAGCTGGGCTAGAGCGTCTCTCTGTTCCCACAGGTCAGTATGTCCCCAAGGGCTGTAAAAAAAGCCTTGGTATTTCTGACTCACTGGTTCTTGTTAATATGACTGCTTTTGGGCTGTTATGACAAGGGCTGAATAAGGGTGGTACCATTTTGGTACCATTTCAGTATGCAAATTTGTTCATGTGTAGCTCTAGTAACCACCGAGGAACCATTTGCAGAGCTCCTTTTGGGGTGGCAGCTGATACCATTCATGGGACATTTCAGCAGGCCACAGAGTCCCACTGCTCTTGCTTTTGGTACAGCTGATCCTCAGCTTTGAAGCTGCTCTTGGTCAGTAAAAAGGCTGTCCCAGGATTTGGCCTTTAGTGTAACACTGCCTATTAATAACCTGCAAACAATGCAAGGATTATACGAGCTGATTTCTGTTTGCTTTTCTTTTTTCAATAGACTACCTGATAATTTCCCATACCTTTCCTTTAAAACACAGCCTAAAACATGAAACACTTCTTAGATATTCTGACAACAGCATTTAATCTAGGTAAATTAAGTCAAACAGAGAACAATTTTTTTTTCCAGTTTGTTTCTCCTCTAACCTTTCTAATTACAATAATCTTAAATGACACATGAAGTTTCACTCACGTTGCTTGGATATTAAATGAACTGTTAGGTAGTGTAGGATTAGAGCAACATCAAAGCCCTCATAGATTTTCAGCATTATGCAAAGCCTCTCATTTTCCTTTTGACTTAGAGCACTATGAAGATTATAGGTTGTATTCAATAATTATACCGGCACTGTTCTTTCCTGTCCATGGGTAAGGCTGTGTCAGCATTTCTATCATAATCCCCTAGTTTCAAAGGACTTTATTGCTTGCCCATAAAAATTTGTTCTGGGATAGAATTTGGTATTAAACTCTCATCCTGGGATAAGGAGAAGAAAAACTATTTAAACACTTGGTGACTGCTCCCTGGTTTTAGAGATAGTATGTGCATTTTAAAGCAGTTGGAGTTAGTGCCTGAAAATTCTCTACCAGTTTTACAATTCAAAACCATCTCTATTTTCTACAGTGAATGTTGGCAGGTTGCTATTAGACTGGTTGGTGTATTTGTTCTTTCTCCTTCCTGAAGCAGAGAAGGGGCAAAAGGTCACAAATACAAAGCACTCAAATCTCGAAGTAAACTTTGCCAGTGACCTCTGACACCAGGGCTACAGCACTGAATCCTCTGGGAAAGAAGAGTAGTGAGATTATAAAAAGGAATATGTGCAAGGAGTGAGGTGGGAATAACAACAAGCCTCTGGGAAAGGTTCAGTGCTTTTAAAGCAGCTGCAACCAAGATCTTGCACACTCTGCTCACTAACAAGAAGATGGTTGCAGAGAAAGATGAAGAGCTGAGGGAGTTTTTTCTTTGTGAGGAATGCTCTGGGGGTTCTTGCATTAGTAATATTTATCCTCAAAGTAGGATGAATTGCAGAAGTGTAGGATAGGTTGAGGATATAATTTACTCATTAGCAAAAAGTAGATTGTGTTGGTAGAAGAGTAAGTTAAGAGAGGTAAGTAAGGTATCCTGTGACAGCAATTTATAAACTGTACCTGTACCAGGCTAACTCTCCAGATGGTTACCAGCAGCTACAGACAGCAGGTTGCCAACAGTGCAGTGCCCTGCAAATGTCAGGCATCGGTGTAAAGAGCTGTGAGGTAGGTATATCACAGCTGTCTTCTCTGGAGGCTCTCAGACAGAACATGTCTTTGGGCACTCTGGTTTGATTTTCCCTTCCTACTGCAGGCGTTGTGCTGTCCTTACTCTAATTATAGAATCAGAAAATCACAGAATCATAGAAATACAGAATGGTTTGGGTTGGAAGGGACCTTTAAAGGTCATATAGTCCAAACCCCTTGCCACAGGCAGGGACATAGAATCACAGAATCGTTTAGGTTGGAAAAGACCTTTAAGATCATCAAGTCCAACTCTCAACCATGCCCACTAAAACATCTTTTGCTAGATCAGGTTGCTCAGAGCCCCATTCAACCTGGCTTTGAAGACTTCCAGGGATGAGGCATCCACAACTTCTCTGAGAAACCTGTTCCAGTGTCTCACCACCCTCATGGTAAAAAATTTCATCCTCATGTCCAATCTAAATCTACCCTCTTTCAGTTTAAAATTGTTACCCCTTGGCCTGTCACTACAGGCCCTGGTAGAAAGTGTCTCTCCATCTTTCTCACACCCCCCCTTTACATATTGAAAAGCTGCGATAAGGTCTCCCTGGAGCCTTCTCCATGCTGAACAACCCCAACTCTCTCAGCCTGTCCTCACAGGGGAGGTGCTCCAGCCCTCCGATCATCTTTGTGGCCCTCCTCTGGACCCGCTCCAACAGGTACTTCTCTTTCTTACACTGGCGAGCCCAGAGCTGGATGCAGGACTCCAGATGAGGGTCTCACCAGAGCAGAGGAGAGGGGCAGAATCACCTCCCTTGACCTGCTGCCCATGCTCCTTTTGATGCATCCCAGGATATGGCTGGCTTTCTGAGCTGGGAGCACATATTGCTGGGTCATGTCCAATTTTCATTCACCAGTACCCCCAAGTCCTTCTCTGCAGGGCTGCTCTCAATCCCTTCACCCTCCAGTCTGTACTGATACTGGGGGTTGCCCTGACCCACAGTGCCACTCTCAGGATGGGATTCTCAGCCTAAGGGCCATAAATTCAGACCTGTAATTTCAGAAGCCATTCAAAAAGCTATCTATATTTTGACATACTTTGTAATGGATATGAACATTCGTCATTAACCTTGAAACTTCAGGACTCCCTTACCTGTCCTGCTTGTAGGATGTAAGTCAGTTTGACCCAGACTGAGTTCTCTTTATGCAGATAGAGGGTGGCTGCAGCTTTTAGCATGGGGAAATGTCTTATCTGAGTATAGAAAGGCTCACACAACACCATGACTTAGGGTCCAGATATATCTCTAATGTTACTTCCACTGAGCAGTTGCTACAGATCATGTGTGGTTAATGTGCATGTGGCTAAGCTAGCACCAGCAGTGATGTCTGGGAGAGGCTCCATGTGTAATGCAGAAAGGTGAAAGTATGAGTTCAAAACAGTAAAACCTGTAATCAATGTTAGACCTTCAGATGAATCTCTTCAAAACCATTTCAGTTTAAGACACGACCTCTTCTTCATCTTCTTTAACTTCCCTCCCCAGAGACATCTATCCTGCTTCTCCAGATTCAGTGATCTCCCAGTTGTCTTAGTTAATCTGGCATCCCAGTGGCATCTGACTCTTCATTTTCCCCAAACTTTTATGGTGAGAATCCAGTTACATGAGTAGTGATTGCCTTGACATGCGTTGTATTTTACCACAGCTATGGCACCTTTCATGGATTGTTTCAGGATGTTTTTATTTTTCAGACCTGTTTATTAGATGAAACTATCCATGGATTTCAGCTCCAGCTGGAGCACTGGCTACTGTGTACATGGATCACATATGTGGAGCAATTGGACCTTGACTTTGTACCTGACCCAGGTACCATGGCCTCTCCCTGACCTCTGGCTCTGGCCCACCTTTCCACTCCCCCTCCACTGTTTCTGTCCTGTTTACACATTGCGCTCTGTGGCTGGGATTATCTCTCATGTTGCTTATGTATCATGGGACCAAAATCTCAGAGGTAGCCTGTAGGCTTTTCTATAGTGCAAAATATCTCATGTCTACTTAATGGTATGCTAAAACCAGAACATGATAAGTGAACTCAGTATTGTATGGTGAGTTTATTTCGGTGCTGGCAACTTCAAGCACCTCGGGACTGGCTAATAGATCACTCTCCCCTTCAGAGAATGCAGCCATAAACCCAAAGAGTCATAGGTGCACACACGTGAGGTAGCTGCGCAGTGGGGAACACATCACCTTTGAGTGTCATGCTGAAGACAAGCCTGGTGGGTGATCCTGCACTGGGCTGCAGGACAGGCTTCACTGCAGAAACTCCACTGTGATGGGGCTGGGGACCTTCAGCTGAACCATCACCCTGATTTGTCTCTATCATTTTACCAGAAAGACATCTTGCTTTTGCCTGACTTGCTTTCGTTTTTCAAATTCAAAACCTGGCTTCAGTGGCTGAGTTATGCTTATTTGCTCTTTAATTAGAGAGCTCCAGACAGCAGCTCCTTGGTTAGGGAAGGACATTGGTTGGGAAGGACTACTGAGGAAAGAACTGTATTTAAGCTGTCTCAGTTCTGGCTAAATTGCTAAGAAGTCTGTTAAGTTACTGACAGAATCATTCTTCACAGCTGTCAGCCCTTATCCATATGCTAGAAGGATCATTAATACAGCTGAAATGGAGTATCTGTCACCCTTGTGCTAACACAGAGTGTACTTCCCATAAATATTATTTAAAAGGACTTGGGTCCAGATTGTTCAGTGTTTGCTTCAAAAACTTCAAAAAGTTCTGTACCGTGCATTTGTAATGAGAAAGCGGCATGCATTTTCTTGCTACTCAGTGTTAGGATGAAGCAAAGGAAAGGTAAAATAATGAAAGCTAGGAAAATAAGCAAGTATCCACCACATTATAATTACAAAACTAATAAAATCAGATTGGTATAACTCAAAATCTCTTGCTTTTACAGTCAAAAGCAATGTGAAAATATGGACAGAAGAAAATAAAAAGAAATGTGTTATTTTATAAACATTTGAGTTATTAAGTTTAACCTGTTTATCTGAATACTCCACTCCTCTGAAACTGCATATAGGTGAAAAATAGTCTGAAGAGCATCTAAGCATCCTCTCTAACCATAATAATTTTATAAAACCCAGCTGACTTTATAAGTTTTTAGCTGATGATTTTTCCAGTCCTACAGTCAGGTTTCTCTACTCCTTTTTATAACATTACATCTCATTTCTGAGTCTCACAGAAATCACAGTTTACCTTTTTTTTTTTTGCCTCCTTTTAATTTCTCTTATGACCTTCAAGGTAAATTAAAGTTTTATATTTTTGTGTTTTCAAATTGCCGGAACCATTTTCATCTACAAGTCTGCTCCAGCTTCTGATTAAGATTGTTTCTTGACATTTAGATTTGAATTTTCATGTTATCACACTTCTTTATTTTTGCTGATTGACTCTAGATTATATTTATTTCTCTGGATATTTATTCTTTTTTTGGTGGTAATTTACAAAGCTCCTAGGTAGATTACTGCTGCAAAAGTGGTGGTGTTTGTATCAAAACATGTTGCTAGCACTTAGATAAATAAAGATTACATGGCCCAAGGTCCTGAATGTAATGCTGTGGAACCTAAGCCTGAAATAATTCATCTAGACACTAAAGGTGAAATTGCAAAGCTCAGAAGAAAAGTGGCTTAATTCTGGAAATATGTTTTCAGAACTCCCCTTGCCCTGGGCTGGAATAGATGCAGTCTGTGAAAAAGTGGTTCTTTTTTATAATTTTAAATATATTATTTGGGGTGCTGTATCTTGATAGGAACCTATTCCAAAGCATTCTTAAGTGACATAACCATATGAGATGTACAGTGAGGGACTCAGATGGGATTCACTTCCTGGCATGTCTTTTCCTGGCTCTCCATGGATTTTCCTCATTCTGACTTTATGAGAAGAGACGAAAGGTATCAACTATATGAGATACAAAGAAAGGCTTATTCCAGGGGTAACTCTTTAATTTTTAAAATATGCCAACTCTGATTCCCTCCGTTTTGCACCTTGTGCAATTACTTGCACAATGAATGAGGGGATGTAAAATGTCTCCCTTAGCTCAGTTCAAGCTCTAATTTCAGCCAAAAGGAATAAAAATCAATGCCCTTTCACAATGGAGTTCAGATAGAGCCTCAGTAAGCACAAGGCACAGATATATGGTGGGAGAATTGGAGTATGTGAACTGGCATTTTCAAAGAAATCTAATTTTTTACTAAAACCCAATATTAAGTTGTGTGTCTACCTGGTGACTGTTTATTAAAACACAGCTATATTGCAAGTATACTGCTATCTTGCATATTCCCAGTTGATGTTACTTTAAAAAGTGCTCAAGAAAAAGACTCAAATGAAGAATATGAGTTTAGCAGCTTTTTTTTCATCTGGCAGGCAAACTCTGCTCTAAAGTTTGGTGACATACATGCTGATGTCTTGATTTTTGAGTACCTGTTCCAAGGTCATCTTTTTTCATTCTTTCATAGATTTCTCTGGCCTCCCAAGCATTATTTACATGTTTAAATTCCCATAATAGATTTGGTTTGATCTTGGAACACACAAAAGTGAATTTAGGGAATAAAGAGAGAAAAAAATAGCATTTCAAATTTTTGTTTTGCTTTAAAAAGAACAGATGTTCTAAATATTTTAAAACCCCAAACCCTTCTACTGTCTTCTTCTTGCCCCACTGATAATTCAAATCTTCTTTACTCTGAAACAATATGAATTACCAGAGAAGTAGTGAAATGGTGTTATGAAAAGGGACTAAAAGGTTAAGCAATTGAGGGAAGAGATTTTTAGCATGCTCAAAACAACCCATTTTACAGTACATTACCCCAAGCATCCTGGTGGCAACAAGGCAGTCACCCTAAAAAGGAGGTGATTCTATTACACCAGCTTATTGAAATGCTTTGATACTGTTGGAGGAAATGCCACAGTTCCTAATGAAGCATTAGAAAGGGAACTAGAAATGTTTTTGACTAATGGTGAATGTGGGAGACAAAACCTACCGTGTTACTGAAGGTACTGGTTGTTAAGGAATATATACTGGGTCTTAGAGGGAAAAAGTGTTAGAAGTGTGCTTGTCAGTCATGATGACAGACATCTGTAAAAATGCATCAGCCTGCTCTGTGAAACAGAGTTATCAGTCCAGCTCTAGACAAATCAGGTTGGGTACCAGAAGCAGCCTTAAAACTCCCAGTTTTTTGTCTTTGCTGATACAGTATCAGTATTACAGTTAGGTAATGTGGGTTAACTAATTAAGCAACTCTTGTTGGTGTCTCACGGAGCCTATTTCTCAGGACACGTATTAATAACTTCACAAACTTTTAATATGGCAGCTAGGATCTGTCACTGCCACCAGGTTTGGCTCCGCTGGTGATCCAGGATGTGGTGACATTGCTTGTGCTTGTTACCTCTTCCTTAGTCTGACCTGGGCTCTGCTGTATTAAAACCAAACAAACAAAAAACTCACCCCCCACCCCCCCGCCCTCAACTATTTCATTAACCATTTTGAAAGAAAATAACTTCATTAGATTACAATCAGTCTGTATAGAAACCTTAAAATTTTGAGGAAATGCTTCTGCTGAGCACTAGCTGTGTAACTCAACTCTTTTTCCAGGCATCTACAGCTCAGTGAACCATGAAGATTTTCCTCTGAAGACTTCAGAGTACTTCAAGCTCTGTTTATCAAATGAAGGGATGGATGCATAATAATAAAAGCAGCAATAGACATTTCACATATGAAAGTTCTAACAATGACAGATAGTTAATTATAGTTCATTTAAGCCACAAAGTAAAACTGACTTAAGCTTTTGCATCACACCATCATGCTTTCCTACAAAACAATTTTCTTTCCCCCCCAAACGTGTAAAGAGTGTGGGATCTTCAGCTAGATGGGTCTTCAGGTTGGGTCCTCAACATCTTTATCCGTTTTTCCAGCCTCTCCATCCACTCATTTCTGAGCCTAAGGACAGAAACATGGATCAGCTCGTCCCCATATTTTTACAGGGAACAGATTTATACTGTTCATGTTTCCCACCAGTGCTATCCTTTGGTGCTTTTTCCCAGTTATCATGCAAACTGTCCTGCCCTTTTAGAGTGCTTTGCTGGATGGCACATCAGGACTAGCTGTTGAATCCTGATGAGGGCTCACCTGAGCTTTGTGGTTCATCTTCACCTCCAGTATGCCACCTCTTAAGTGTTTCTGTCTGCCAGAGTGACTTCTCATCTCCACTGGAGATTGCCTGCTGCCACCTGCTGGGTAGCATCACCCAACATGTCCCCAGTCCCCCTCCTCCCCAGAAATGCATTTACAAAAGTCCTGCATAGAGGCTCCCGAGCGGTATTTGGCTTGGAAACACTGTGCATGTTGAAACTTCTGTTAGACTCATAGCAGACAGCTTTAGGTGATAGGTGACACTTTGTTTTCCTTTTGGTAGTATCTACGTACCACAGAAAGACCGCCTCAAATAGAAAAGACAGGAATTTCACAGCTGAAGAGTTGAGATGCTGAAATTAGGTCAGTTACAAATGGATAAAACATGCTAGGGACTAATTCCAGTGTTCCTTCATCAGGTTTATTAATGCAAGTCCATCCTTGCTCTTATTTTTTCAAGCTTCAATCCAAAGAGATGTATGAGGGAGATTTTGGAAAAAATGCTTTCTCACTGAATGATCTCAAGCCAAGATGATAGCCATCTTTGCATGTGCCTTCAACTTATGGAGACTTCATGTGAAGTAAAACCGTACTGATGTTGCCACAGTCTCGTCTTTCTCATTGTGGCTGATTAAGGTAAATATGACTGATTGAGGTAAATATGGCTATGGATGACTATTGCCTTGGTCAGTTAGTACACTTGGACTGTCTGCTTCATTACTGATTTACCTTGTGCAAATTAAGCAATCTTAATTAATTCAAACTATATTGTTGCGAAACAAGGCCACAGAGAAAGAAGGTGTACCAGGTACAGTTCTGTGCTAGCTCTGCTGTGAACATAAGCCTTGATGTTCAAGCAAGCCTGCACTGCTAGATGTTACCCTGATAACTTCAGGAAGTTCCACACTTTGTACTCATTTATGGAACAAGAGTGAATTATTCTCTTATCCTGCGAAGCCATAACTTAGACACCTCAGCATGCCAATTTGGGAAGCTTTATTATTTTCTAAAAATGTGAGAAAAGTACTTTCAGCTTTCATTGCATGACTTAAATATAGGTATCACTTTTCTTTAAAAAAGGAGTACAACACAAACTCAAATAATCTTTCTGGATGCAAACTACCCACTTTGTCAGAGCACTTCTTCGTTGACGTTCTTTTTCATTTTGCAGATACCGAGTTTGTTGTTCAATAGCCTTTTCCCAGAAATTCCTCAGGTTGCTAGTTTCGCATCCCCGCACTTCATGACGTATGTATTGGCTATTCATTTTCTCTAAAGGAGAAATTTGAAACAACCATATGACAAGTTATTGCTTCCTCATCTGTTTTCATGGCTAAACACACTCTTGCTCTTTTGGATTTTCACAGTGTTAGGGTCACACAGTCTTTTTTTTTTTTTTGGTAGGATCAGGATGACAGTGTGCATGACTCACTATTAAAGCTTTTAGTTCCTAGTGCTGACACTTGAGGATATGCTTTTTGCAATGATTTGAATTTTTACTTGTTCACCTCAAATATCTCTCACCTCCATCTGCCTGTGACCTTTACGCTCACAATGCAGGACAGTTCTGTTTCATTCTCTAGCTTAATGATTAAGATATCTTTTATGGTACTCATAAATGGAAAGAAAATGTGAAAATTGCTGGATCTAGTGGGTATTTTTCTCACTGTTTTCATGTCTATAAAATGATAAAGTGACCATTGTAGATTAAGATTAACAATGAAGAAAAAGAGCTCTAGTGATTTGCTGTTAATCATTATAACATTCATCTTAGCTTTATTTGGGAATTGAAAAAATTTATATGTATAAAAGTATTTACATAATTTTATAAGATTCTGACTTGCAAAAGCCACCTTGCTTATTAAAAATATCTCCCTCTTCTGCAGTGTTCAAAACAGAGCAAATCAATTGAATAAATTTGTATATCTCTGCCTATTCTGTACTTCCCCCTTCATTTAATGTCGACTTAAAAATAAATTTTGGAGTCAATCTTATCCTAGGAAAAGAATATCTGTCTCAGGATGACTCTTCATGGGCTAACAGTCAAGCCCCTGTATCCCACATTACAGTCAGAAAATCATATAATTACTTCCAAAACTTCATTAAATATGGAATGAGTATATCCATGCTGCCTTCCAAATTGCTGTGTGGTTTTGCATGAACATGGCATTATGGTGTTTTCCAGAACATTTAATTTTTTTAACAAGTATTTAGAGCTCTCTCATGCGTTGTTTGAATTCATGGCAATTATTTGTAATTTATTTTAATCAGAGTCATAGAAAGCTAGTAAACAAGCCCCTCAAGGCTAGCTTGGAAAAGCTTGAAGAAACTGCTGCCATCCCCCTGCCAGGCATTGTAAGAAAAGCAAAATTGGGAACTGGTAATCTTTACATAATTTCATTTGGAGATTTGGCTGTTTTGTGAAAAACTGTGAGACATATTAAAAAGACTCAATGAGCAGAGAACAAAAGCAGCCCTTTTGAAGAGGCCCCTTTCCTGCTGGGATTTCCCTGTGAGTCTCCTGTGGTTCTCTGTAAAACCTCCATGTATCAGCTCATGGCCTCCAAACGATAGCAGCACAGTATTTGACCCTGACTATTGCGGAAGAAATTTACTGAGCATTTTTTCAGGTTCTGAGCAAATTATAGCTGGATGTGTAAATGTTGGCATCAGTCTGTAATGTGAATTGGAAGTACAGCTGAACACCTCCAGCTGTGCTAGGGGATAACCAATTCCAGGTCAAAAAGTTCTCTTAATACAAGTCTGTGTTTTCATAAAATATAAGTATTCTATAAATATCCACATATATATCAATGCCAACCCAAATCTCTCTTCCCAGGTAGCAGTTACTACCCCTTTTAAGTTTTTGTGTACCAGGAGTAATCTAGAAATGTATGAAAAGATATGGTAACAGTCATCTGGGTCAGACTAATGGACTTTCCACTCCAGGAGTTAATCTCTGAGAATAACAATATTTCTGAAGAGCAGCAAGCAAAATTCCCAGGTATCCCTGAGGCTCCAATATAAACTGCCAGCAAATAATGTCTCCTGGTTTCTTTAATCAGAAGTGATCCCAAAGCCCAACAACTTAATCTTTCTGAATGATTATGAATTCCTGTTTACTATACTGTGAATGTGTCTTTTCTGTATATATGAGGGTGAATATCTCTTTTAAATAAGGCAAACTGGTGGAACTCCTTGCCAAAAGCTATAACTGAGCCCAGGTGTATGCTTTCAGAATACACGTATCTTTTACTGGTTTTAAATGCTCTGCCTCCCAGTTTGATTGCATATATTCTTGGTGCTGGCTTGAATGTATTTTATAGATGTGTCTCTCCAACACTCCTCCCCACAGCAAAAAATCCCAAGGAAAAAGTCTTAAACTCACTAAAAGAGAAGTTCAGAATTAGTTTTCATTGTTATTCACCTTACATCTGGTGCTTGCCATTATTTAGAAGAATGTTAGGACCCTGTCAAGACTACAAAGTGTGTATAGTACTACACATTACAGGTTTGGGTGTTGGTTTTCTGCGGGGGGCAAGGGCAGGAATTAGTGCTTTTCTCTGTCTATTAGCTGAGAAATTTTCTTTGTGTGTGCTTGCTCAGACCCACTTAGAGCATTGCTCAAGCCTGTCCTTCTTTCCTAACCTTTTACTTTGTGTTAACATATGGATATCTTGGTGTTGAGTTTTCTCTTACTCAGCCCTTAATCCTCCCCTTTCTTTTCTTTCCCCCTAATACTGGAGGACACTCAAATACGTATCAAAGCAACTGAACTTAAAATTTCTGCATCATTATTTTACTGATCCTTGTACATCCTTGATAAACACCAGTGTGTCAGTGGTCCAACATTTGCTTCCCTGAACTGTAGAATCATCCTACCCTAAATTACCTTTTACTTCAAACCTTCTGTTTTAGCCTGTTCACATGGTGATTGTAGGAACTGCACAATAACTCTGCTAAAATATAACCCACCTGGTTTCCTTTGCCTATATGCATCATGAGCATAGGAGTTTGAATTCACCTCTGTCCTGCCATCCATTTCAAAACTGTTGCCATAAACCTTCAGGGTTGTGTGGGCAATCAGGGGTATCAAACCTAGTCTATCAGTATTTCATTTGCCCTAAGATAAAATTTCTGCGCTAAAATCTTCTCAGTGACGAAACTCTTCGTTTACCCCTCCTACTTCAGCTTTTTTCAGAGGACAGCCTGTATTGTGGCTTTGCACCTGCGTACAATTTCTCTTCATGCTTTGGAACCTGAAAGTCATTAGCAAAAGGGATCTTGTTTAATAGGTCAGGAGAAGAATGGAAAAGACTTTAAGGAAACAGCCTCCAAAGCAGCCTGAAGAAATAATCTCTATGCATGATAGAACAGGTGGGTAGAAAGGTACTGTTAAAGCATATAGGCAGTTGTAATAACACTTTTATAGATCTTGCAGTTAGGTCTGACTTAAACTACCCTGCAACAGCTAGGACTAAATGAAGCTTTATTTAAGCCTCTAGTGACAATCCTTCAAGAGGACAATAACGAGAGCCTCTTTCTGGTAATCATCTTTGACAGAGCCCTGGTTGCAAGCTGGTGAAAAAATGTAGCTGCTCTCAAATGAAAGGAATAGATGGATAAACTCTAGGAAGGCTTTATCCTACACAAGATGAAGATGATTGTTTATTTCTAGATTTAATAGTTTCAGAGCAGGTTGATATTATTTAGACCCAATTTGCTAAAGGAGATCTTACAAAGGTAGGGAAGTTGTGACACTAGCACGGTTATCTGGAACTCAAAAATTATGTTGGAAGAACAAAAGAGGTATGTAAGATCAATTCGATGTGACATCTTGACTTTTCTGTAAGTAAAAAATCAATAGTTTGAGGCTGGAACTCACTGGTTGTATAAGAAACCATTACCACCACAAGAGAGAGAATTGGAAGTCACAAGTTTCTCAGCTGGAAAATGGTATGTAAAGAAAAGTGTGGGTTTTTTTTCCTGTAGCAGAACACAAATTGTTATTTTAAATGGTTTTTAAAATTTACAAAACATCTACATGAGTCAGGCAGGCTATTTTTTCCCCTTCTTGTTCTTCTTGCATAGCACAATCGGTCAGAGTTTTCAGGGTGTTATGCATCTTCCTAGAAATAATACAATATTTTATTCTTCTACCTTTTCATGGACCTTGCTTGGTAGCTGTGCCTTTTGTATATATGCATTGGATTAACAAAAATTGCATGATGTATAGGAGAGTAGACTATCTACGCTAATGCTGATGTTTAAACCAATAAGAAATCTGCTCTGATTTTAGAAAATGGGACTAGTAATTGCAGCCATGATTTCCCTCTTTTTCCTTGGATCTTGGATACGTCATTTATCTTCTGCTTCTGCTGCTGGCAGCAAATCTCAAAGGGCTGATTGAGATTTGCTTCGAGATCCTGTCTGGGGAAGCATACCAGTTTCAAGTCTAACTTAGGTCTTCTGACCCTGGGTAAAACTTGGGGCAGATGTAAGCACTTTAGTTTAATCCCCTGTACCCTTCTGTTTGTGTGGCAGGTCACATAGTGCAGTCTATCTCATGAACGGCCTGAGCCTCTGTGCTGCTCGTGAGTGACATGGGGCGAGGTTTCTCACAGCTCTTTCCGACTGCCTCGCTGGTGCCCAGTTACAGAGCTGCACCTCTTGGAGCTGACCTGGAGCACCAGCCTGGGGATGGGGGACGGCTGGTATGGTCTTCCAGTGCACACAGGTCCCTCACACTGTGCTGGCCTCTTTATAAGGTTCACTGGTGTATCTCACCAGCAAAGATGCATAGCTTTGCATGTATACTGTACTGTTTTCTTTCCATTTGCACTTTGGCATTACAGACTATCAATTTATGCTTTTCTTTTGTAAACAGTATTGTCTGGAGTTTGCGATGAAATAAGGGAGTTCTAGACAAGTGATTTCTTCTGCTAGCAATATTTCCTAGTTTGGCAGAATTTGAAGTACATGCTCTTACCAGGATTTGTGCTCAGTCAGGAGGTCGTTCTCTGGGTATAAACTACAATCAAATTAGTTGGACTTTTCCACACGATGGGAATTTTCTGTGTATGAAAATGACAACCATACTGACATGTGACTGAGCAATACTAGTAGGAGTTACCTGTGTGCATGAGTTACAGATGTTCATCTAGCAAATCAATTCTAACACACAAGTTAAGCAATTTTAACATGCAAGCTAAAATGTTTGCACTCAAGCACTGTACAATAGTCTCTCTGTTCAATCATTCTCTTTGCGCCTAATTCGCAAAGTCCATTATTGCTTTTCTGTGAAAAGCTGATGGCTCTGAGTCTATTTTACTGATCTGGAGAATAGCTATTCTTGAAATGCTTGAACTGTTACAAAATTTGGACCTTTTCTCATATGATACCTTTATGACAAAGAAACATACTAAGGCAAGGCTCGTGGCAGCTATGTGTTTTTTGCGTCTCATACTGCTACAGTGGCAGTATCAACGCCCTTGAAAGCCACACACTGTGTTTTCTTCTGTCCTACTCATCTGTTGGGCCGCAGTTCTCTTTATTTGCTTTCACTCTTCCCTGGGTACTGGACACCTGAATGATTGAGTTATCAAACTATAGGGAAGGGATTCTCTGCCTTGCCTTTCTGTATGAGAGGGCTCAGCAGTCCTCCAGCTGATGGTTAAAATTCTTAAAACCTTTTGGGCAAAACGCTTGAGGAATCAACAGTTTAATTTCCCTCCAGGTCACCCGTTCATTTGTTACTATCCTAGACCTGCTCCTGTGCCTATTTATATATTTAGCAACTCTCTCTCTTCCACTCTGTGATTCTCACTGACTCTTCTCCCTCAGCCTACAGCCAAGGGCTTCCACAAGAGGTCCCTTTGCTTCTCCCTTCTCTGCCTTCGTGTCTGTTGAGCTTCTCTTCCTGCCCTCTTCACCTCCTACACCAGCCCCCAGCCTAACCTGCCTGACTCACACCTCCCCTTTCAAACATCTTTCAAGCTGATTTCCCCAGGTCTGTTGTTCCCCCTGGCAAATCACCTTCCACACCTTGCTGGAGCTGCATTTCTCCTGCTGATCTCACCAAACTTTCCCTGGAGCATCTCGTCAGTGCCCCTCTGCTCCCCAGCTTCTCCCACCCCCTGCACCTGGCTCTCTGTGGTGACTGCCTGCATTCCCACATGTCCTGCCACTGGCACATGAAACACAGGACTGTGGTGGCAGTCACACAGAAGCAAGCATCAAGTGGACAGGCATTCATAAGCATCGTGCAGTACACAGTGTCCAAATGCCTTTCTTGATGTTGCTATAGATTTGTCCAACTCTTACTGGCTTTTAATTTTCAACGTCTAAGGCATATTGAAAGAAGCTGTAATTTGCTTGCGTGATCAAATATTGCTTCTGATCACTCTATTTTCCCCACTACATGATATATTTGAAGACTGATCCTATGAACTGCTGAATTCCTAAGATTAAGTATATAGCATAAATTAATATTTATTAGTCAAGGATCTTGAACATGTTTTGATTTGTTGTTTGATTTTTGAGTACAGGAGGACTCGATGGTCCAGGGTCAAAGAAGATAAATCAGGCACAGGGCTCATGTTCTTCATTAGATCATCCAGTTCTGACAAAACATGCAAGAGAAAATTATCCCGATTCATGAGAAGGTGTCTACCATTAAATTAAAAAACCTCTCAGCAGCAGATCACTGTTAAAAAATCTTTGTGAGAGGAGCGTGTGTGTAACCTTGGCTACCGTTTAGCCCATCAGTTGAGAATGTACAGCCACATCTCCCGGTGTTTTATCCAGGGCTGTGGCATGGAAATTGCCCATAAATATTTTTTCTGTATCAATGCCACTCAGCTTCCTTAGAATGCTGCTAAACTGGGCACTCTTCCCTGGCATTTTCCTCACACTCTCTTCTTTCCTAGAATATACATTTGTGAGAATTAAAGTTAGAGAAAAAACGCATTTCTTTTTGACATTATTATGAAAAGCTCACTACAAAAAACAAATACTTACTTACCTTTGGAGTTGGACTCTCCCTGCAAATAAATCCTCTATGTGACACAAACAAATAAGGAATATTGCCACTGCAGTCCTGGCTTCTCCAGTGTCACAGGGCAGTAATGAAATGCATCCCTCGGTACTTTTTATATGAAGTGGGGGTAACATAAATCCTTCATCATATCAAGGCTATTTTGAACAGAACCATCAGCGAGATAAGATCATTTAATGAACTTTGCAGCCCCCTGCCTGAGATGACCATGAAACACAGGCCCCCTTGAGAGCGTGCATCCCTCCCACACTGGCAGATACCTCATAGAGCATGACTTGGCAAAGTGCTGAGAATTTTCTTTAAAATGCATGCTAGTATTATCCATTTTAATATTCCTCCTGCGAAGCTTGAAAAATTCCACACTACTATCTTAGCTGTAATGGAGGCTGAAATGGTGTGACAAATCACACTTAGTTTTGCATTACAGGGTGACTTACAGAAGTATGCAGTACTTTGGAGCTGTTAATCTAAGGATGTGTGCTTGATTATGAACTATCACACAATCTGTTCTCTTCAAGGCAGTCGTCATAGGAATCTGCCTGTTTGCTTAACATTAGCTGACAAAATGCATTAAACCAACACTAGTTTTACCATTTGGAGTTGTTATAACTCTATTACAGATGAGCACTTATATCATTACATTTCATTTTCTGAGGAAAATATTTTGTAGCTTTGGTTGATGACAGATGCATGTGCTGATCTCAGTTTTCATTAAATCCATCTACATTGCTAATATACCATATGTGACTGCTGGCTTAAGTAGTATTTATACCATTGCTGATTATTTTAACCTTCCTTTGTGGTAATTTTTCAGACCACAAGTAGCAAAAGCAGAGCCATTAGAGGGATGCTTTCTATAGTTCATATTTACTTTTTTTTTTTTTTTCCCCCTGCAGTCAGCTTTACAGCAGCAAACCTTGAGCAAAACCTACCAGCTGCAGCCTTCTCTGTAAAGGAAAATTTCAATTCTTTCCAAATAATGGTCACTTTGTTAAGATACTAACTTTCTTCAATGTGTTGCTCTACCTCATATCATATGAAACCACAGAAAACAACTCTTCCCTCTACACATGTGATAATAACAAAGGTAATGTGGTCTCAGAGCTTTTCATCCTAGATACACGCATGGCATTGAAAAAAACCGTATCATAGGTAAACTTGATTGCTCTCTTTTTGGAAAACCAGATCATTGCTCTATTTTGGAAAACCAGATCAAACACTGGCTGGTTTGGAAATCACAAGCAAATACAATCTGCTGGGTAAATATTCAAATAATACTGTATTATAAAGACAGGTTGATGCCCAGGCTTGATACAACAGTGGTGCTGGCCACTACGGTACTGCAGAGCAGCACAACTGCTTCCTTGCCATTTGACTCAGAGCTTGAGTAACTTCCCCTTCTCCCTAAACACATCTAGCTGAATTTACAATAAATCAGGGTTTTGTTTTTTAATGTTACTTTGTAGGCAATACCTTCCCTAAACATTTGCAAACATCTAATTTCAGGAGGGGACTTCGGTGTCCAGGCTTCATCAGACCAGAACATGTATTTCTGGTGTGATATGCTTTAGATGCATTGACATTTCTGCATTTGTGTAGATTAGATACCCTGTGTAAAGCATAGCCAAAGTGTGATAGACATTGCACGCACTCTGATCATCTGCAGTAGATGTACCTAATCTTGCACGATACACACTGACTATATTTACAATGAGCAATTAATCTGTGCATTCATAGTAGCCTCTTATGCAAGATAAATGGATATCCAGCATCCAGCAATCCTGGACAGAAGCAGTACCCTTCTAGGCTACCCATAGCTGAAGAAACAGTCATCTGACAGGTGACTGGAAACACATAGTTCACTCTCAAAAGCAGCACAGCTGTCAAGTAAGCTATGATGTAATGAAAATTATTTAGGCTATTTGTGCACCTTAGCCTTTGTTTGCTTCATAAGCAAAGTTCAGAGCTGCTTACCATAACCTGCTTGAATGACAGTACTCATCTATAGTTTTTGCAAAAGTTCTTGTAAACACCTGCTTAATGTCGTTAGATGGGATCACAGAAGAATCTGTAAAATGACTGACGAAGTGCAAACCTTTGGAGGGCCTGAGGTGTTACTTATCTGCAGCAATTAAATTCTGCCTTGGTGTTCTGACTGTGTACTGTGGTTCTTGTGAGGAAAAGTTGGAAATAAAAGTAGCATTCAGCTCTTACACTTACACAAGTAATGCTGGTATGTTTTGCTCATATTTTGTCAGTCTGCCCCCTTCAGTCTGTGTTCTTAGACCTGATGCTAAAGAGGAGGAAGTGAAAGGAGAAGATTTTATATAAAATCTACAAGAACTTGCTAATTAAGTAAACATCTCATGCCTCTTTTCTCTTTGATGCTAGAGAAACTAAAATCCAGAGAGATAAGTTTTTAGAGCAGATATTGCACCATGTTGTTGCAGTGGCTTTCTTCTGTATTCACCGTGCATCTGGTATTCACATCCTTCTCATTCTTGATTGATGCAATGGTGCTCAGCAAGTTGTGAGGAGGGATTTCTGTCACTACTGGACCTTGTCCTTGCTGGTCCAGGAGCAGCACAGGTCACAGCAGTTTTAGCAGCACTCTCCAAGCTTCACAAATTCCAGAATGAAGCAGATGACTCAGACTGATCAGTTTAGGGGTCTAGCTTCCCATGCAAGTGGGTTGTTAGCTGTTTTCGATGCTTCTGTAAATATTTACAGTGTGAGGTTTTTAAAATCTGCCTTTGATAATCATCAGACTGGGTCCTTTAATGGGTCTAGTACTCCAGAATGAGACAGCAGGCAGGAGGTTCCTCGGGGGACTGTCCTGCAGCTGATGCCATGTGTCTGTTTGGAGGGCCAGTGTTTTCCTGTTTCCCTGCTGCACATGCATTGATTTGAACCCTGCTATGCTGTGTTGGCACCTCTGAAAGTGCATCTGGAGAAGACAAGTCTGCTTAGAAGTTTCTAACCCTGTCTGCTGGATATGACACTGAGTGTTGGATTAAAGTATATGGGAAAAATTGTCATGATTGGACAACTGAACGGGTCAATTAATTTCACTGAGGTTTTCAAAACCACTTTTCCTCTCTTGCGCTGAGCCTTGGATTGGGCAGTGAGAAAGCAGCAGGGACTTTTTTAAACAACAGAAAAAAAACCAGGGTTAAGTAGGAACTGGAATTCCACTTTACACACAAGAATAACTTTTATCTATACTAGATTTTTCCTCTGAGTGCATTCTGGATGGTGCATACATCACATCATCCATGCCTATGACACACAATTGTTTTCTTTGTAATACCTCTTACAGGACAATCTCAAGGTCAGTAAAGCAGCAGATTGAAGAGCTGACATGTTTTATTAGCTGAATGAAACGTCTTATTGACACCACTTATATGACATCTGAAACATTTATAGAGGTCGTTTAGTGTTTATTGCAATCGTGATATTGCCTTTGTGACATAGACTAGAAAAATTAGATATGTGAGCTCCACTAGTACCTTTTGGTAATTTTCTTGTTAGTTGCCTGCCTGCAGCTTTTTTGTGATTCTATTTTCCCAGGAATGTAAAGTTTTCAAGCAGTTTAAATTGCATCAGGCTGAAATTTACCCAGAGAAGCTGCTAGATACACAGATGCATTCCTATGGAAGTGTAATTAGCATGGCTCCTTACACTGCAGGGGGGAATTCTGCTACAAATGAGGTAAAAGGCTGCTGGTGTCACCTGCTCTCTCTCAGCATTTCCCTGTGTTTGAAACTACCTTAATGTCCACATCAAATGAACTTCTATAAGCACCTGTCCAGAAAGGCTTCTATGATGATGTGTAGAATTTGCCTGCAAATTTGACCTGAATGTTTTTCCATCTTACAATGGCACTGGAGGTAGGAACTCAATTGCTCTAGACAACCTCAGGCATCAGTTTAATGAGTGTAGGAAGGAGGTTTTTGATCCTCTCTTAAAATCAGCCAATGCAGAGCCTGCTCCAGTGCACATGCTATTTGAGCTGGGGTTGGAGCTCTTCTACCCCCATACAAACCATGGAAAAAGAATTGTATTTCAGTGCGGTAGTACAGTCTTGTGTGTCTTTTTATAGCATTATACTTTATATATAGCCAAATTTCAGGTGCTTCAGTTAGATAAAGTTAAATGGGATTAGCTGGAGCTGTTGGAGACTTCAAACTTCCTGCTAGAAAGTTAATGAAGGTCCACAGAGACTTTGCTATTGATATTAATTTCCATGGGATGATGTCAGATACTTTGGTGATAGAGAAGTAGAGAGTTAAGGCAGCACATTAATTTCATTAATTTCATTTTATCTTTTAGTATTTACGAGAACTTGACTGTCTGACTCTTCTGCACCTGTGACAGAGTCAAATACTACTTCACCCTTTTCTTTATGGAAGCTCAAGTCTTCCGCAAAATCATCTTTGGATGAGTTTGAACAATTTTACTTGGAAGAAGGTAAGGTAAGAAGAAGGATGATTAAGGTCCCTGTACATCCCTATTTGCTTTCAACAGTAAAATTCATGGTCATGACAAAATCTGTGGTTTGAGTCCCTATGTAAATACCTCAGGGATGGTGTAGCTGTACTCCTGCCGTAGCCCAGCCGAACCCCAGTTTTAACTCAACTACAGCTCAACTGAGTACCAAGAATAGACATACTTAGATATACTCACTTTCCTTCTACCAGTGTATCAGAGGGAAGGAATGTGGCTGTGTTACATCTCAGAGCACCTCTGTGCTGCCCTACAGTGCTTTACTATGGCCAATTAACAGAACTGAGAAACAGACTGTGTTTTGCTGCTTCTTGTCTCCTGTTAAGACTGTATCGGTTAGCATCAAAAAGACAGCTCAGACTTTATTTTGGCTGGCTTGAGACTTAGGAGAACATAAATGTGAGATCTGAGGGGCCATTCTGCCTCTTATGTGTGCTTCCTGGAAAGAAATCTGATTTTAACTCTTGCACTCAATCCAATAATGAAAAGTAATGTCAGATGTGAAAGGTCGCCACCAATATGTTTCCTGTAAACACTGGGACCCAAAACAACCATTAGCTCTTAGAAGCTGCCATTATAAAAGTCTCTGACTGAAACAATTCTCAGCGAGCTAAGATTTCTAGTAAGATTACAAAGGTACCGGGTATGTGTTAAGTAAAATTTAAGTCATGGCAGATTAAGATCATGTATTTACAAGAGAGCAGGGAGTGACTGGGCCCATTACATAGGAGCAGACATAGGCATCCTGAGCACTGCAAAAGCTCTGCTCCTTTAGTTGCAAGACCTGCTATGTGAATAGTTTGGAGACACAGATCTGTCAGCTGTGAAACAGCCAAAATTGAAGGAGGGATGAAAGCAAATAGAAATGTTTTTCTGTTCCTTTTCCTTTGCATTAGTGCATATATCTAGTGCAAATTAGTATCGATGATAAATAGCTGTAAGTGTGAATGCTATGGCCAATTAGACCACTTAGACCACTTCCTAAGTACGGATTTAAATGGTTAATATCAGGTCTGAGAGTTGAAAATTTTGCCCACAGTTGTTGAAAGAGGACCACAGTGAATTCAAATGGAGTAAAAAAAGGAAATGATATGCTGCATTGACTAAGAACATTTTTCTGAACAGGAGCAGAATAAATTATTTCCTTGCCTGTTTTGTACACATGGATTGCTGATGAAATTTTAAAATGTTTAATGTGTCAAACATATCAGTCGAATTCATGTAAGGACCCATTATATGCCTAGCAAGTACCAAAAGAACCTTCACAAAATGTATTAACCAATGTCTTTAACTTGAAGGAGAAAGTTCTCCAGTATAAGTTTGACCTATGCTAAACTTGCTCTAGAGTTGAATTATCCAGAAAATAATCTTAGCTGAGCAGGCATTTAAAATCTCTCTTTGCAGGAAATTGAATATAAGATTGAATAGGCTCAGAAAATTCTTCAAAACCATGTCAATGTGTAGGGGTGTTTTCAGAGACCATCACTGCTCTTGTTTGAGCTCTGCTTCCTGGACTATCATCTTCCTTCCTGTTCATTGTGTACACAGAAGTGTCAGGGGAGAGACATGTGTAGTGGTCACTAAATGCCTTGCTCCTGGCCTGTGTTTGTTTCCCTCCTGTGATGCTACTCTGCAGCTGAGCACCTTGCTGGCTGCGTAGTGGAGTTTTAATGGATGAAACACACAGTTCAAATACAGGGGAAAGCTGCCAGGAGATGGGCCAAGAATACCTTTGACAGAAGAGACCAGTCTGCCATTTATTAGTTTAGCTACAACTCTGAATGGATCCCATCTGGATGTTCATCCCTGATGAACACAGCTGGCAAACTGGCAACAACGGATGAGGAGAAAGCTGAGGTACTCAACAACTTTGCCTCTGTCTTCACTGGCAGCCTCACTTTCCACACCTCTCAAATGGATGGACTGCAAGACAGGGACTGGGGGAGCAAAGTCCCTCCCACTGTAAGAGGCAATCAGGTTTGTGACCACCTGAGGAACCTGATCATACATAAATCTATGGGACCTGATGAGATACATCCCAGAGTCCTGAGGGAATTGGCTGATGTAGTTGCCAAGACACTCTCCATGGTATTTGAAAAGTCATGGAGGTCAGGTGAAGTCCCCGGTGACTGGAAAAAGGGAAACATTGCACCTGTTTTTAAAAAGGTAGAAAGGAGTACCCTGCGAACTACCAACCTGTCAGCCTCACCCCTGTGCCTGGGAAGATCATGGAACAGATCATCCTAGAAGCTATGCTAAGTCACATGGATGACAGGGAGGTGATTGGAGGCAGCCAGCATGGCTTCACCAAGGGCAAGTCCTGCCTGACCAGCCTCGTGGCCTTCTATGATAGAGTGACTACATCGTGGACAAGGGAAGAGCTACAGATGTCATCTATCTGGACTTCTGTAAGGCCTTTGACATGGTCCCCCACAACATCCTTCTCTCTAATCTGGAGAGATATGGATTTGATGGATGGACAGTTTGATGGATTAGGACTTGGCTGGATGGTTGCATCCAGAGAGTATTGGTCAACAGCTCAATGTCTGGGTGGAGATCAGTGATGAGTGGTCTCCCTTAGGGGCCCATATTGGGACCAGTGCTGTTTCATATCTTCATCAGTGACATAGTGCGATTGAGTGAACGCTCAGCAAATTTGCAGATGACACCAAGCCAAGTGGTGCAGTTGACACACCTGAGGGATGGGATGCTATCCAGAGGGACCTGGACAAACTCGAGAAGTGGGCCCATGTGAACCTCATGAGGTTCAACAAGGCCAAGTGCAAGGTCCTGCAGGTGGGTCAGGGCAACCCCTGGTATCAATACAGACTGGGCCGTGAAGGGGTTGAGAGCAGCCCTGCAGAGAAGAACTTGGGGGTACTGGTGAATGAAAACTGGCCATGAGCTTGCAATGTGCGCTTGCAGCCCAGAAAGCCAACCATATCTTCGTCTGCATCAAAAGAAGTATGGGCAGCAGGTCAAGGGAGGTGATTCTGCCCCTCTGCTCTGCTCTGGTGTGTCCCCACCTGGAGTACTGCATCCAGATCTGGAGTCCTCAGTACAGGAAAAAACATGGACCTGTTGGAGCAGGTCTAGAGGATGGCCACAAAATGATCAAAGGGCTGGAACACCTCTCTTACGAGGAAAGGCTGAGAGAGTTGGGGTTGTTTAGCCTGGAGAAGAGAAGGCTCTGGGAAGACCTTGTTGCAGCCTTTCAATACTTAAAGGGGACGTATAAGAAAGATGGGGCACTTTTTATTAGGGCCTGTAGTGACAGGACAAGGAGTAATGGTTTTAAACTAGAAGAGGGTAGATTTAGACTAGATATAAGGAAGAAATTTTTTATGATGAGGGTGGTGAAACACTGGAACAGGTTGTCCAGAGAGGTGGTAGATGCCCCATCCCTGGAAACACTCCAGGTCAGGTTGGATGGGGCTCTAAGCAACCTGGTCTAGTTGAAGATGTTCCAGCTTGTTGCAGGGGGATTGGACTAGATGACCTTTAAAGGTCCCTCCTAACCCAAAGTATTCTATGATTCTATGATTCCATCTGACAATGGAGGATAAGGACAACTTTCTTCTGCTAGGTTTGCAGAAGAATTAATAACTTCACTAAAGAAACCAGAAAAATCAGAAACTTCCAAGTACAGAAAGATTATTTATGCCTGAAACAAGATATGTAAGCAGCAGGAGGCAATATACTTTTTGCTTTCCACCTGTGTTTAGAAATTGCATCTTGAAGGGAAGACTATTCTTGTCAGTGTTCATGTCGTTGTCACTTTTGATCAGGACAACACATTACCCACTGGGCTTCACCACTCAGCAAAGAAGATGTTTCCTTCTCTGCTTCATATTCAAAGTAAGTCTTTTATTTCCCCCACTCCCCACCACAGTCCTCTCTATAGACTAACTGCTCAAAGTTTCAGGCCATTTTATTGTACATATACATAGAAATCTGCCATATCAACCTCTTTGGGGAAGCTACCTACTGTAATGTGACAGGAGAACCTGGCCCTGCTGGATTGTACTATGTATCAGTTGCCTTCTGGCTTTGAATACAATTAATGCTATATATTGTGACTTTCAAGATCTGATGGATAAATCAGTTTCTGACTTTCTCGTCCGGGAGGTGCTTCATGGATAAGGGCATTGGATGACTGTGGAAGTTCCTAGTGGAAGTGCTTTAATTTGAGTGCTTCTGACTAGTAGGGTGAAGACCTGAAAGTGTGGAAATCTCTGAGAAGTCCTTAATTGGGTTGTTCTCCTCTTATCTTGGCCTGAGCATCTGCTCTTTTTTCAAACTGTGCCACAAGTCATGTAGATATTCCTCGGGCCTTGGGGTTGGCAGCCAGAACACACTTTGATGAGTCACGAGTGCTTAGCACCTCTGAAAATGAAAAGCCACATGGACAAAGGAGACCATTGATGCAGAGAGTGCAAAAACTCCCTCTTACGTGCCAGTGTTAAGGTAACTATGTAAAGCCAAAGGCCCTATAAAAGAAATAGGCCTGAAATAGTAACCTCCTTCAATATAATGTAAGCCCCATGAAATCAGTACCAATGGCTCCTCTGATCCTGGCAAGAAGGCTGCCAGCGCTGAGAATGCAGCTTGAATCCCTTGTAACTCCCCCATTTGACTTCATATTCACGATCTTGTGTAGGCAGTTGAGAGACATATGTGATCCTCATCACAAAAATAGATCTTGTTGATGTTCATCTTTTGCAGGTGTCTTCCAGTGGTCCTGACACTATTTCTAAATTGTTTTTTTGAAGACTTTGAGGGAGCTGACCATTTATTTTCAAGGACACTGAAACTTCTAGGGGAATTTTATTGGACGTACCTTCCCTTCACACTGGTGAGGTCCTATTATGTCCCTGGAAAGTGATTACTCTTGTATAACCATTTCCTCCTTTTATGCCATAGTTTCCCCATTAGCTGGTGCTGAAGTTATCTACTAACAGCTGTGTGAGGCTGGATCCTTGAGCTGTTCCTCTAACTACCTGCACTAGGTGACTGCATGGATCAAGGCAAAACATGTAAGGTTATATAAAATGTGCAGGTTTAACATTCATGTTAATGACTCCTTCTTCAAGTCACACATGCTCTATACCCTGTGACTTCACATCTATCACCATGACATATTCCTGTGTTTTGTACATATCTCAGCATTCTTGAACCTCACCAACCAACAGGAAGGGATGCTCCAGGAGTTAGTTCATCATGTACTATGGGGAAACTGGCCTTTCCTTTCCAGATCCATCTTCTGGAATGGATTTCCAGGCTTGTGGTCACTGTACAACCAGTTGCGCTGGAGAAATTTGGGGTTATTTTTTAATCAGGTAACTGCAAACATGGTTAAAAAACATCACTAGTCATAGATTCTGGGTTGTTCTTCCTGCCTGAATCACAAGTGCTGGTGGAGAATAAAAAGGGGACTAAAGAAATGTGCTGTAAGCCAGTTTAGGGAAAAGCATATACCCTTCAACCAAAATGAAACTCCACTCACTATCTATAAAATCATCTGTTGCAATAATCAGCCATAGCTGAAAAATCCCTTCCTGTTATGTTACCTTTCTGTTGCTGAGATTAAGGACAAGGAGTAGCATTTATCAGGCTTTGAAGTATGTTACTGTTCCTGTATTTCTTCTTTCCTAGATTGCTTCTTAGACCTGCCCTTAAAAGAAAAGTTACTCAAATTTCTTGTTTGATCAGCTGGCTATCAGAGCTGATCTTTGTCTACTTTATCTTCAGGCTGCTCCTGAAACTCAGCTCCTTTGGCTTTTCTTGGTGCCTTTTTTTTACAGAAGGGGTAGAAATCAGATCTCAGATCTTTCGAGTTTAAACTGAAGTTGTAGTAGAGGGTAGGCTCTGTGGGAGATGGTCCTCCACAGATCCATGAATGCTATATGTGCCAGCTAGAAGCGTTTTGGGCAGAAAGCACTTTTATGTTTTGAAAGTGAGGATGAGTTGACTACGCTATTTGGAAATGAAGGGGTAGCACTTGCAGACTGTATATGGGTTTGCAGGTAGATTTTGGCAGTGAACGAATAGGTTTTAGACAGTATTATATAATTACGTGGAAGACTCTTGGCAGAAGAGTTACACACCTGTGGTTTTTTGCTGCCTTTTGTTTAATGGCAGCACAGCTGTGGTGTTAGTCTAGCTGTACTTCCAAGGATTTTGTACAAAGTTGGAAAACAGGCATCCGGCATAGACTTTTCCTCAAGTCATTAGAAGAAGGCAGTTCACTGCCTAGAGCACCATATAATTTTCCCAGGCCTTAATGTTTCTGTGATTTGCGGTACACTGGTATAACTAAAGTACTAGTCTCTTTTTATTCTTAATTCCTGAGAACGTTATCACAGGCAGAGCTGTTTACCCCATAGCTTTTTCTAAGGTTAAAGCAACCCTTTAGTTTGCCTAGCAGCAGTTCTCATCAGTATTCAGGAGAAGAATATTACAGTAAAGGAGACCAGGCAGCATGTACCACAGTACCTGTTTCAATATATTTTGAATTATTAAAGAAATATTTTTATTGTAGCTAAGATAATCACATATGCAGAATATCAAGGTCAGTGCATGAGAGTGTTAAGGAAAAACAATAAATGCAGTAGATAACTAATTTATCTCTTGGGAATGTTATTTCAAGCACTGACACATTTTCCTCTTTAGCATCAATCTATAAGGCTGAGTTCTGTGAAGTATTTTAATTAACCTATCACCATGTACTTATTTATGGTGTCCTCAAATGATATTATCAAAACACAATAGTCTATTTTCTACCTCCACCCCACAAAATGTTCCAAGATCTGAATATTTATAGGAAATAATGATTTTCGAAAACAAATATTTTCAAGCCTGTTTTGCATGTGTATCTTGGCACACTGTCAAACTTTAATTGCCAGCAACCAGGCAAAGCATATACTCTTGAAAAGTAACAAGTCACTGTTACTTCTTTTCATCTTGCTATCTGATAAAACTCCTTTAAAATTAGTATTCAGCACCTCGGAATCCATGCACACAAGGCTGGTATAATTTGTCTTTGTGACACACTTAACCCAGCAAGTGTATTCCTTGGTCTCTTTGATAGAACAGTAAGATTAAAGGTAATTATTTCACTTTCTGTAAGACTTCGCACAGTGATACAAGAATCACTCTGCATCCCTCCAGTAGGCTGAATCACGCTTATTCGCTTGGCTTGCTGCAAGTTTAATTCAACATGAGTGGAATGGTGATATGAAAACCACTTGAAAATAATGTATTATTGCCCATAGCTTTAGTTCTGTGATACCCTTTATATAATTGTATGCTCCTTTTACCAGCCTGAGATTTTCTTTCTCTTAATTGCCTAGGAAAAACTGTCTCATTGATTCTACAGTAAATGTAAGAATAGCCTTTTCTAAGTGCTGACAGTATGCTCAGCTTTAGTACATACAGGGAGATATATGGTTTGTAGCCAAAGTAGCTGATAATAGCAGCTTCATCTTTTGAAAATTACATTAAAAAACCTGACACCTTGCATTCAAACAGTTGCTGTGGTTTGCTTTGGGTATGTTAGGTTTTATCAGTAGTGTGAGGCTCAGGAAGTCGTTCATTAGTGCTATATTCAGTCTCACACTCGTATCTGACTGCAAAGTTAAGAGTCAGTGTTATTAACTTCTAATGATGCCATCTCCTGGTGAGTGGTGCCTGTGCTGGTGTTGTGATCTAAGAGCAGTGCAGAGAAGATGAATAATAAACAGCAAACCCAACAGGGCTGATAAAAACACAACTGAAGTAGGAGCGTGCGCACACTGAGGGTTTTGCCTTGGAGTATGGAGCCAGACTCTGTGGTGACAGATACCTTATTAACTGTCAGAAAATAATCCGTCAGTTTCTGTCAGTTGCTGAGGGCAGTTCATTCTTCCTATGCACTTGTACAGTGCCTAGCACAGCAAAATATCAATCTTGGTCAGGCATTCTACTAATAATATGGCAATGTTCTAACATAATGATGTTGCTTGCAATTCATGTTCATGGCTTTTAATGTTATTGTTTGCATGAATTTGTGCACAGATTGCTAATAATGTCTCATCTTCTTTGCTCCGTTTCTTTGGGCTTTCTCTTTCTTCACTTGTAGCACCTTCAAGTGATTGTAGCATCAAAACCTACTCCAGAATTACCTTCAGTCACTGGGCATGTACCTGCACACACGAATGTGCATGCAGCAGTGCCAGTTCATTGACTTGATAAACTTTTAATAAGCAGCCTCTATGCAAATACTGGGTGAATCTAAATTTTTAATACTGGTAATGAATGGCATCTTTTCTCCTGGTGAAAGGTATACTGGCTGCATTGGGGCACCTCTGTGTATAACGGTGAAAAAGTACTCTCATCAAGAAAGTGGTGTGACTGAATATCTTCCCATGTGATCTTGTGGGGGATCAAGTTACTGGTTATTCTTGCCTTCATAATGGACTGAGTTTGCTACACTTTTCATTGTAGTGTATATTTTTGTATCTTAAATGATATGTATATCTTTTTTTTCCTGGAACTTCTATAAATTTCAATATCCTTTACAAAATGAAGATGACGAAGTGGCATGTAACATTCCATGAATGGTATCACTACTGCCAAATACATATTTATATTTTTCTCTTGTCCCTATGGAATGTTGTACTGCTTACACACTGTAAGAGGGAATTAATGAGCAGATTTTCTGCCCATTGACATTTAGTTCTTTCCATTGTTTCTGCATTCCAGCTTACTGTCTTCTTTTGAAAATAGGACCTACAATCTTTCTAACTAACTAATCTATTAGCATTAAAGCAATGAATATGTAACCGGTTTTGGCTTGTCTAAGTGTGGGCTCCCCTTCACCTTTGCTACATCTCTGCCACATCCCTGTGTCAGTAAAGGTGGTCTTTCTGGAAACTAGGCCAATAAAATCAGAAAATAAAATTTTGGATGGGTGAGTGTACCTGGCTGACAGCATGGCTGTACCTGATACCAGTACAAAGGGGACAGTAGACACATGTCTTTGTGGTCTTGTTATCACCTCAAAATGCTTGAGAAAGTTGCACCATTGGGCATATATTTTGCAGCTGGAATTCACATTTGCTACCTAGTTTTACCTGCACAGATGATTCCCTGTTGGCGCTGTTGGACTGGAGGTTGGCCTATGTATATTTTAGCACTGATGTATTACTGTTGAACTTTTGCAGTTGTTTTTGGTTAGCATCACTCATGACAGACATGTCACTAAGAGGATGCGCTCAGATAAAAGGAGAACACAGCACAGGAATGTACTGAATTGGCTTTTTTTGCATGTTATTGCGGTGCTGGAGATGTACTGCACAGCATCTCTACACAAGTCTTTTTTTCCATTGAGTTGCTACTCACATATCCATAGACAGAGCTGGGGTACAGCCTCTGTGAAGAACAATGGAAGGGAGAGACACAGAGAGGGGAGCGCACTCCTATAGTTCTTGTTTCCTCTGAAGACTGATGTTAAAAACAATATGGAATTTCCAGCTGTGTTACCAATATGCGCCATAAATGCTATTGACTAAATTTAGCAAACCAACACTAGCATAGCAGACAGGAAAACAGAGCTCAATTCATTTTCAGCATCACATAGCCTTCATAATCTACCTTCAAAGCTAAAGACAATGTTTACTGACACTTTGTTTTCCGGCTGGGATTTCCTCCTTGTACAAGAAACAGCTTCATTACTGGTGTTGCATTACACAGGTTTGAGGTAACAGAACATAATGTTGTGACTGAAAGAACAAGGCTGATGTCTAAAGCATAGGACTTGACAAGTCTGTTAATCTTCCTTCTTTTTTTAAACTTTTTGGTCCAAGAAACAGTTTTCAGAAGAATTCGTGTACAAAGTCAGTTGGGAAGGATCTTTGACACCTATTCTTTTTGATCCTGACTCTCTGCTTGTTCTGTTTAAAGATGCTTTTGCAACGATTGCCTTTCCAGCATTGTACCACTTCTTCATCCTTAATTAAATTTTTCATGGTATTCCTTTCCATGCTTTTTGGAAGGATGTATTCTTGGCAATACAAAACCAGGAAGCACAACTTTCCCCACAATACTTTCTAGAATGTGACTAGACAACTTTTGTCAGTATGTGAGACAGAACTGTCTGTTTCATTGGTCTATATTCGAGATTTCCTCTTAGTTAAAACATTTTGAGATGCTTTATGGGTAGGAGGAGTCACATAAAGCTTTCTGTTTAGTGGGTAGATACAAGAACCATACCGAAGAAAAGGGGCAAAAGACACGCTGCTGGTAGGAGATGTAGGGTATTATGTGCCTTGCCTATTAAGGAAGTTAATGGTCAGCACTGTTGTGCTGTCTGATGACAGAAAACTCTGTATGGATGGATTGAAAACATCTCCCATAGTCCTGCCAGACCCAGTCTTGTAACCTGAGGCCTCATAGGTCGCACATCTGTTTCTGCTCACAAGTCTCTGTGCCTAGTAAAAGGTGACCAGGTATGCCCCAGACAATGTGTGAAGCTCATAGAAGTATCTTAGCTGGCAGAGAAAGAGATCTTCTGAGTCCACAGGGTCAGCTGCCAGGATGTTTAGCAAGGAAAATGTGCCCTCTCTAACTAGTGGGACTATAATGACAACGACTTTCTGGCTGTTTGCTTTTGAGCATTTACCAGTGCTTTTGTCATGGTGGTACATTCCCAGCATTTCACCCAGATGTTATCATACAAATAATATCTGAAGCATCGCAGGCTGCTTTGTAAATTGTATTTTTGTAAAGATGTCGTTGGGCTTCAGTAGATGAAGACAGCTGCTAATGAAAGCTATTGGTGTGCCAGCATGTACCTGAAGAAAAATGCTAGGCCCAACATATAGAAGTCATCTGATTTTATTCCAGTGGCATACAGCAGCTTCATGCCCTTAACAAGAAGTCACCCTCACAGCAGCATCAGCCAAGGGCAAGGTCAATCAGCCAAATGTGGAGGGGATTACGTGTTTGAATGTCTTCTCTGACCAAGAACGTGCTTTGCGATCACAAGGAGTACTCATGATGCTTGGGTAATTTTGCAGAGTGCAAGTATACAGCTGCTTTGTTGTCATTAAGTCTCCCACGCTCATACATGACTGTGTTGTAAAAATGTGAGACAGGCAGTGAATTACAGGTGATGATTGCAGGGTGACTAGATAGGCCTCCACAAGTCATATACCTATAACTTGGAATTCACAGGGCTGCTCAGTACATGAGCCAGCCTGCTGTACTATATCACCCTTCCAATAAACGGAAACCAAAATATAAAGTTGCTATACACTTGCTCAGGCACATGAAACTGGTAGGTGTAATGATCCAGACACATAGCCTACTGACACACTGTTAGAGTAAATGAAAGACAAATAATGAAATGTGTGTGGGTAGACCTTAGCAATCTTTAATATGCCAATTAAAAAAAACAACTCTGGATAAACAAGTGTGGGAAATTACTTCTGATTCTGTTTTGGCTGGCTGGAAAAAAAAGTCCTTTTTCACAGTTATAGGTGAGGGAAGGCTATTGGCACCTATGGACACCATTAACACTTTTCAGGGACCACAGAAATTCATCTTTCCTTCCTAGGAATAAAGTCACATTGAGAGATAACCATCAGATACTCAAAGAGCTGAATGCGTGACACTTTCTCAGCACCTGGTGCTTGCTAGTTAGTTTTTCAGGTTTGTATGAGAAAACCTTGGTGCACTAGATGGCTTTTGTGCAAAATGAATCACTTCCTTTAAAAGGTAAGGGTGTTAAGGGCAGATGGCAGCATCCCCCTGCGGACCTCTGCTGGGCTGTGGAGCTCCAGCTCTGGGGGCTCTTGGCCGCAGAGGAGGCAGCCCCCCACCGCCACATTGCTCCCCTGGCCTGGGGTCCTTATCAGCGGCATATCCTGAGGAGTGCTGGAGGCTGGAGTGATTGCAGGGGTGAAGCCACAGAGGCCAGTCACGGGTTGCACCATTTGTTTTAGTTTTGGAGTCAACTGTGAGGAGAGAAAGGTCTAATGGCTCTGGGGCCTGTGAAACTTTTGATAAGTATTTCTCTTTGAGGGTCTTCCCCCTGCTCGAACGTTGCCACATGTAGTGAGGGCACATGCATGAACTTCTGGCAACAGATGTCTATTTTGCTGGGACATGCCATGTTTGATGAAGTGGCCTGTAAAGAGTTAGCATGAGGCTGGAGAGCAAGCATTGCTGTTTGCTATAAACAAACCTTACCAAAGTGCCTGTAATTGCAGTGTTGGAAGGTTGGCCAGGCCTACATGGTAGCAGGAGAGGAAAATAATGCTTTCTTTTATCTTGCAAACAGCTGGAGACAGATAAAAGCAGAGACAGTTTTAACCTAAGCAAAGATTGTAACTGTGTGCTTTCCTTTGTTCCTCAGTGCTTTCTGTTTTCTTCCTTCTTAGTTATATTTTTATTTGCAAATGAATCTATGCATGGGACAGCTTCTGAATGCTTTTTCTTTTTTTTCCTCTTCTTTTTTTCTTTAACTTAAGGAGATACCTATTTCTCCTCAAACTCAGTTCCTGTGGCTGCCTCTGCTTCAGAGGTACGTAAGGGCAACAGACATTGTGCTCCTTTCTGCCTACTCATGGCAACTTCCAGAGCCCTGACACAAAGACCAAACAGACATCTTGCACAACCAGCCATCATGGAGGATATGTTTTGCCATAATATGGTAGATGTAAAACAGTCCTGAAGCAATCATTTTCAGATTTTCCAGTAACACAGAATGCAGTGGCATAAGATAGAGAGAAAAGGAACTGTTATCTTCAGAACAAACAAACAAACAAAAACTATCTATCGCTTCTTCCAGGAAAAAATTTTTAAATCCTAGCATTCCAAGTGAGTAGTGATTTACACTGACATTAATCAGAATCACTTACCTAGCTAAGTTCCTCATGCAATGCTTTGAAACTGTACCTTGCTGCTTCTATTTGACACTGTAGAAACTGTACCGTGCTGCTTCTAATTAGATGCCTTGGACTGATGTTTTGGTACAGCAGGAAAATGTTGCTTTGCTAGACTTTTCAATTGCTCTAATCCTTCAAGTCATACAGACTCAATAATGTATAGCTCCATCAGGGTGACTCTTGCAGGCACATAGGCTCATCTATACAAGGAGTTATTCCAGTTCAGCTTTTCCTGATTAAATCTGCCGTGGATGTTATTGCAATCGAAATAGCTCTTCTGTTGTAAAACCTGTATTAGACCACACTTTTCTTTTGTTAATTGCAATCTTTTATGGCTCTGTATGTTTTCTGTAGGGATAAAAAATAAATATTACTTCAGATATATTTTTACTGTACTATGTACTTTCGACATATCTTGCTGCTTTCCTTCAAAAAGTAAAGCCTATTTGAAATACATTACAAGCTGTATTGCCTACAGACTTCTCAGGTATGCTTTATGGCAAGCCAAGATGTTTTCATAATGGCATTCCTGCAATTTCAACATCTGATAAATAAAGGCATGACTATTTTCCTCCAGCTGTTCTCTTTGATATTTAATTGTCCTAAGCTGGTACCTCCTTTTCAAAGTCTGTGGAAACACAGGCATATGGGTACGGATGAGTTTGTGGGAAATAAAGAGAAAAGGACTTTTTCTGGTCTGGTGTATCTTATATGAAGAGTGAGAAACCTTACTCTTTCCACTCAAGTCTAGCGTGTGGGAAGGAGCAGTCTGAATCCTTTGCAGCATTTAATATGAATATGTTTTTACACAATAACTCCCTATAAAAGTCTGTTACAGAATAGTCATAGATTCAAAGGCAGCCACAATATTATGTCATTTGTTGGCGATGCATTCTTCTCTGCTTAATAAATGAATTGTTGTTTTGGGTTGTGGCGCCAAAGAAATTAATAAAGACATTTTAAGAATTAAAGATATTGAACTTTTTAAAGTAATTAAGGATTTTATGCATCAATAATGTCTTTTAGGCCAACAAAATTATAAATCTGGCTGTTTCTATGTGGTAGCTTCACACACAAAGAATGAAGGTACATTTTAGACTTCCCTTTGCAATTTTTTTTTTTTTTTTTTTAACAAACATGTATCTTATGTTTTATAAACTTGCATTGCAATTGCAGTTACACGTTCCAAACATTTTTATTTTACGGTCTAGAAATACTCATATTTTAAGGGTATATAAATCAAGACACTATCCTATAGAAAAAGTTTAGAGGTTGCTCTTTGCTGTCCTTTTAAAAAGAAAAGAAGAGCTCATTTTTCTAGGATGTGAAATAAAATAAACTCCTAAAAGACAAATAATTATCAGCTTTGTGTTCTTAAGAAACATATGCTTCTTGCCTAAGATTATGCATACGTACAACTTAGCTGTAATAAATAATAATAAAAATGGAACGACTATATATCTTTTAGAGTTCTTCTGTATATTAGGGTTTGAAATATACCTACCCTTAAAACCTTCCTTATCTCTTCAAATTTCAGGTTGTTCATTCTACCCTGCCCTTTTCTTACTGTTTTGTTACAGGATACAATACAATGACAAACAGTAGATAAGGATTTTCAAATTTAAATAAAGCCAAACAAAAAAGCTCTTCAGAAATGAGATCATCTTTATTTGTTAAAATAGTTGTACTATGTACAAAGGAGATTACTATAATTTACAACACTTAAGGCATAGAACATTGGGGTTTTTTTGCTTCCACTGGAAGAGCAGTATTTTAGAACTAAAGAATCATTAGAATCAGATATTAATAGTAGTAATATAATAATATAATAATAAATATTTCACATTAATATAATATGAATTTATAATAATCCAAGCATTTCAGCATTAACTAATACATTTTAATCTGCCTCCAACATGTAGGTAGAACTGTTTTCTTTAGCTCATAGAAGAAAAAAGTTGTATGAGTCATGGCAAGGGTTACACCAGCCCTAAAATATTTCCCTTTGTCCAGTTTCAGAACTGCCAGCAGCAGAGTACCAGGAGGATGGTGATCAGGCAAGTAAGTACAAACACTGTTTGCTGTAATCTTAGCCCATTAGAATATAGTCTGGTAATTTCCTCCTTTTCTGATTTCAGTTCTAAAAAAAAAAAAAAAGAAAAAATGAAGAAAATGAAATGGTTAATGAGTATAATATGTAAATTTTAAAACATAAGGATTTTCAACATACTTTGAAACTCCTCTGACATCTCACAGGTACTTAAGCTAAAGGTATCAGCTGTTAAAGCCAATCAAAGAGGCTATTCTCAGGGGAGATGTGAATAGATGTCCCATCAATGATCGTTTGAGGAGCAACTGATAGCACTTATCAGCTCTTGCAGGCATTAATCTCAGAATAATCAAAAGTAAATACCAAGCAAAAGCAAGAGCAAGATCTTCACAAGAGGTATGCACTCAAGTCTGCATGTAGCCTATTAACCCTTCCTTTAATAAGAAGGGTTTATAAGCTTCGTTTATTAGCACAGGTGGAAAACCATACCCTCATGCATGTGAAAACTACTGAGTCCATGCTCAGTGGATGAGCAGATGATTCTCCACTGCCACCTTTATTGCCTTTGTTAAGCTGAGCTCAAGAGTAGTAAGCAGTAGACTGCTTTTACAGAGCGTGGGAGGCCTGTTAGGTCTTTTGCTCCTGTAATGGGAAACAACAGGGCCGATTTGGGTGCTACACGTACGTAGTTAGTCAATACAGAAGAGTTCGAGGCAAAAGTGGCTTTGGTGGTGGGGTCGTTTGTGTTTGTTCCCCCCCCCCCCTCCTTGTCATTGCAAAGATAGGAATGTCACATTTGTTTTGCATTTCAGTTCTTTGGACTTGTGGGCTTACCACACTTTAGGGCATATCCTGGGGACCTTAAAGGTTCAAGTTTTGAAATTTGTATTTATTTCTGTGTTGGTGGTTTAACTCCAGAGACACAGCTTCAATGCACTGCTACTTAGATAGGAACATGGTCAGGAAAGAAGAGGCTGGTAGTTCCTCAGGGTGCAAATGAATCTTGAAGCTATTTAGGTCTGTTGTTTTCTTACACTGCTAACTAGTGATGTTGGCACAGCTGAAGGTAAGTATATCACAGCACAGGTGGGTGGGATTGAGACATCATGCATGGGAAAGGGCAAGAACATTTTGCACTAACTTTGCCTCTGGAGAGAAACTATTAAATTCTTAATAGTAATCTCAGACTGTTGAAAATAGTCTGGATCTCAGTAGCCAGTTCTCCATGGAAAATAAGTACCTGTAAAGCAATCCTTCAAATAAATTTTTATTCTAGCTGATACACTGTTTTAAAAAATACTCAGACCTTTATACAGGGATTTTCAGACTGATGTATAAAGACTTGACTTAAAGTAATATAGTCCTTTTGAGGAGATGGGTGTTACTACTTTACACTGACCAGGATTATGGCTATACATTTTTTTGTGGATTGTGCTCAGTCTTAGAACTCTGTACAAGAATATTTTGAAGATTAAGATACAGATCTTAAAAGAAGGTTCAGGCTAGTTTTCTGCCATTTACGTGTTAAGTAGATTATGCAAGAATATCCAAGTTTTCAATACTTGTTTCTGTAGTGTAATACTGGTTTCTACTTCTACCACACCAGCTTACGCTGCTGGTTTTACTCTTTCCTCATCTAAAAGATTTTTGTACGCTTGGATGTAGTTTATTTGTATAAATTGTCCTGCATAAGTGGGAAGGCAGACATGTGCAGGTTTTGTAAAACAGAAATATCTAATCCCTGTAATTTTCAATTAAAATAGGGGAGAGTTTCCTATTGCATGGGATTATAAAGGTCTCAAAGTGTTTTATGTGATGTACTGTGCAGGCAAAAACAGTATTATTTACTGTCTCACTAATACATTCTCTGAAGCAAAGCAGGCCACTGCAGAAGTCCAAATAGAGCACACAGAGCATCCTCCGAGTACCCCACCTTTGCAGAAGGCAATTCTGTTACCCACGAGATAAAAATGGTTGATTCAATGCCATTCCTTACCACAGTTATCGTGCATTATTTCCGAGAGGCAGTTCAGAGTACCATAGCCGCACCGACACAGCCAACAGCCCTTCAGCACCCAGGCGCCGTGGGCAATGCTGCCGCAGTTGCTGTCGAGGACAAGGGAGACATTTGGTACGGCCCTGATCCCACCACAGAAAATCACCATCCACAGCAGCTCGCTCACTCTCTCTGGTTTTGGTCGGGTTTTTACCTTTGCCGCTCATCATGTTCACAGTATCTGCCAGTGAAATGCTTTAGGCAGGCGCAGAAAGCCCCTAGGATACAGGTCCCTCCATTTTGGCAGCAGTGTCTGTTCAGTTTCTTACCTGAAAGGCAGAATTACAGAAGTTACCAAGCATCCCGGGGGCTCAGAACCTCCCCTTTTCCTCACTTGTTCACTCAGGTCCCTCCAGTTGCCAAAGCGTCTTAAGGATATCTAGTTTTATTGTCTTTAGAGACAATAAAATTATCTGCCCGTTAGGAGTGTTTGTTCGGTTAAGCCTGGTTTGTTTAGTTAAGGATTAGAAGCAAACTACTAGGGATTACAGCACGGTCAAGAAGCAAGGCTGGCAAGTCCTGTAGCAGCATATATTCAAGTGAAATATTTCACTTTGACGGAGGCAGGTTTCAGTCACACTAAGAAACAGGGCATTGTTACCGGGAAGTGATACTGGTTTTTGAAGAAAGAAGGCTTTGTAACTGGGAAGAGTTGCTTAGTTTGGGGAGAAGGAGGGAACACAGTACCTCAAGCCTTTCTCACAACTCCTGGGACCGAGTACCAATCTAAAACTTTATAGATGTGTGAGGAAACACAAGCCTGTCCTTATTTTCTTTTTTCTGTTAGTGCTGTTGCTTTCAGACAGCTCAAACTTTTTTTTTTAAAGAAATAATTTTTGGTGGTGAAATATGGTGAATTTAAAAAAAAAAGAACAGAATTTTACAAAATTTTACAAAAACTTTTGCAAATCCAAGGACCAACTCCTTCTTAATTTTTAGTATCCTTCCCTGTTTTCCCGTACCACCTTTTGCAGGTAAGCGATCCCCGGTTCTACCTTAAATTTTTATCACCATTTCCTAGGTGGCCACGGCAATAATTTAAATTAGCAGCCAACAGAACCCAATCAGCTCGAATCTTTCGGGACAACAGTCAAAACATTACTGTGATATAATATTTTTAAAAGCAATTTTATGGCATTTTTTAAATAAATAATGTTACCTACTCTCTGTAATCCCGGTGAAAGGTACCAATACCCTGGAATTCTGTTGCTTTCTGCTTTCGTAACTCTGATTCATGTCACTGAAAGCATTTATAATACTCCCTTCGATCTTGGGTTGCTGCTTTTGTGCTGTGGCATTGAGACTTTTCGCATCTTCTTCACATTCTTTTTCACGGCCTTGACAAGTGCAAATATGGAAGAAAAGGGTGGCTTGTAATGAAACACTGCACACTGCGAATGTACGAGAGAAACACGGGGCTGCAGAGGGAAGCACGAAATTCCTTACCTTCTCCTAAATGAACAGCCTGCCACACCAGAGTCACAGTGAAAAGAATTCTACAAAACCCAAAAAGCTGCAATGAATTTGTGCTGATGAGACACAAACACCTAAAACGAAGATGGGGGGGGGGGGGGGGGC
>JAVJGG010000074.1:37014548-37032681 GCA_035590195.1 Aviceda cuculoides | reverse complement strand
TTTCAAAGCTTTATAAAAAAATTGATATATAAACTATAAATATTTTATGCCAGCAGGAATTCGAATTAACACATCAAAAATCCTAAATTGGGGGGATGGAGAGAGCGGAGAACTGGGACATACGGATTAGGCTTGCTTCCAGAAAGCTATGGATTCCATACATTTGCTGATAGAGAACCACTCAAAAAAAGTCTCTTTTTGTACTTTTCTTTACCACAACTAGGTTGCTGCCGGCAGCTGCAAAAGCAGCAAAGGCAAGAGGAAAACATTAGCCTTCACTTCACCGGCAGTTCCAGGTACATTTGTTCCTTTCAGCTTCCTGGGCTGATTATCAGCTGAAAAGAAAGCACTGCTAAAAGGAAAAGCGTCCTTGACTAGAGAAGATCCCTGGCAGCCAGGCAGGCTTACCTAGCGTGATTTCCCCAGTGCATTTTCCTGCAGCCCGAAATACCCGCGAGATCCTCCAGGAAAGCTTGAGCAGAAGGAAGAGGTCCAAAGTCCCCTCACGGAAGGCTGTTGCATGCAGCAGTCCTCGCACCATAGAGGGCAACAAGAGAAGGAGAAAGGAGGATGGACGAAACTCTTCTCTTTCTGTCTAGTTTATAACAACGTTGAAAAGACATAGTTCCCAGTTGTACTGCTTGCTGAGCCCTCAGTGAAGTCCTGGCAGGCAGGCATCATCTCTCCGAACTGGGTCTCCTTGGCCTGCCCCCGATTTACATGTACTGCTGAAGGGTGGAGCAAAGTGGGGGCACCTACTGCTGGGGGGAGATTTAAGGGCCCATGACCACAAAAACGCCCGAGCCAGGAAGATCTCAACTCCAGTTTATTTCTTGACATAAAAAGTCTTGTATCACCACATGCGGCATGGGGAAGAAAAAACAATTCTGCAGAACTGCATCAGGTATATAATAAACTGCAGCAGGTATATAATGAAGGTTAAAAAGCCTCAAATCTACCTACATGCCTTGTCTCTACTAGGGTTTTCCACTGGGGGCTCTACTTTATGAAGTTGTACCACTTTACAGCACAGTTAATCCTTAGAGCCTGTGTTAGAGATTTCTACCAAAAGTACTACAGAAACCAGTATAAGGTTCTTGACAGAGATTTGTTGTCTCACAAAAGCTGTTAATAGACTCTTGAAATACTTTTTGAAACTTTTTTAACATTAATAAAGTTAGACCTATTAGTGAGTATTCCTAGTCTGAGTCCATGACATAGCAGCAGATACCTAGATTTAACTTACCATTTGCACTGAAATGGGCTAAGATGGCTCACACAACTTTACTATGGCTCAGCAGCATCAGCAAAAAGACCTGCAGCTGGGTAATGGTAAAAAAGGAGCTCTGGACAGTCTGTTCTCAAGTGGGTCTACCTGTACCCCAGAGTGCACACAGCCTTTACATAAGTTGTAACAGGAAACTGCAGCAATACAGCTTTGTTTTGTTTTGGAAGGCATGTGGAAAAGGGCTGCTTTCCCTATGCCAGTGCAAATCAAGCCAGCACAAATTGCACCCTGGCTAGATAAATGGTCACATCAGACATACGGGTCACACCTTCACTGAAGAAATGGCTGTACTGCCTAAAGATGTTGTAATCTCTCGTTTGTAACTCCCTGTGGCTGACACTTGTCAGCTTCACCCCATCTAAACTAGTGGTTTGGAAGCTGTGAACACCACTCATCCAATTTGGTACAAAGGTTGGTTTAACTTACAAAGAGAGCTGTCTGAATCAAGTCAGCTTGCTTGGCACTGAAGTAGATGGAGAGTGTTCTGAGGACATGGTCTTTTGTGTCTCCTGTGGGGACGCTGGTCTCCAGCAGGAGGATAGAAGTGCATGGCTGGAGATGGGAATGTTTGCGGGGAGTGCTCTGCTGGGCTACATCAATCTTAGTGGGTAAGGCATTCCCATTGCTGGTACAAATGTTGGCTCCAATTGATCTAAGCTCAACTGTTTTCTTGTAGATATAGGCTAACTCCTTTAGCTTCATGGTAACTTGTTTCATGGTATGTTTTATGTTTGTTACTAATTTAAACAGATTTAGATGAAGCTATTCTTGTTCCAGACTTGTACTGAAGTACCATGTCTTTTGGAATTGAGAGTCTGTGATATACGTTTTTGTGTAATTCAGCTAAATTAATGCTAGAAGAACTTATATGCTAACACTTGTAGGTAAGATATTTAGTAGAAAGAATGTTATGGTAAAAATCACAACATGTTAATACAGGAAGGGATTTTGGGTTTGCTGTCTTAAACAGCAATAATTTTGAAGAGATAAGTTACTCTGGCCATTATGCTGTCTGCCTCTACCTGCTGTGATTCACAAGAACTTCTAAACTAAACATGTGTAAAGGTTTATGTACTTGCTTAAAACCTATCACAGGTGTGCAAGCACTGTTCTGACAACAGATGCTATTCTGAATTAGGACTGTAAGATGTTTCACACAAAATGAAAGAGATGTCATTTTTGCATGTATTCACAAAACATGTATGTTTGTTTTGTCAATATTTGAAAATGTTTACCTGTGGAAAATACTTACACTCCAAACGGGGTAAGTATTTTGAGTTTAAAAAGAGCAGCTGTAGTTACATTTGTTCACTGTTTTTTGTTACTATATGAGGAACAAGACATTCATTTTCAATTTGGTCTAATTGGTAGTATCACTTTAAGTTACAACTTTCAGATGCTGAAACGCTGTCATTTAGTATCTACTTTGTTGGTTTTCCCCTTCCCATAGATTGAAGGCAGAAAAAATAAATAGAGATAAGTAAACACAGGAACATCACACTTACTGTTTTTTTTTTACTAAATGCAGTGTCAATATATTTCTCCTGGAGAGCTTTTCTGGGTATCAGATTCCCAGCCCTATACTGGAGGTAACTTTCAAAATAAGGATACTGGTAAAGAAATATTAATCAATTTTCACACCCTGTGCCATTTGTTTAAGATCAGAAGTCATCCCTGTAACTGCAAGAGCTAACAACCTGGGGAACTGTAAAGCAGTTGGTAAACATTTCTCACTGTGATATCTTGTTTCTTCCTTCCTTCTCCCTATAGCCTTGCCAGCAAGGCACACGTAGGAATGGGGACAACGTAAATTACTCAGATGCTGCTGTTGCCTGACCGCCCTATAGAGGTGAGATTGGTTTGGCACTGTGGAGAAGTGCTGCTGTTTGTCGTTGACAGAATGTGCCAGAAAGTGATTGCTTCTGCCCAGGGAATTGTGCAGAGCTGCAGTAGGGGTAGACGCACCCCCTTTATCAGCTTCAAGCAAGATAAGAATGGAGCCAACCAAAGAGCTGGTCCTGAGCATTTCAGTCAAGCCCTGTGTACACAGGAGATGGTTAACCATTAGTTAGGGGCCTTCAGTGCTGTTAGTTCCAACAGCAGGTCAAGTAGCCTGTATGGATAAGGGTGGTAGGAAAATGTAGTGTTACTTTATTAATCCACATAACCCATCTTGTGCTCATCCAGAGAACTGTAGGTCTGTGGCCTACATCTTCTGTCACTGTTTCCCAACATGCTAGTGGACTGCTACACTGAAAGGTGAACTGTGGATAATACATGCTGGTTTTTGGTATATTAATGCTTCATACCAATTGCATCCCTCTGCAGATACTCAGTGTTTTGGAGAGCTTCAGGATCAATAGATGCCTAAGGACTGGAGGCAGCAATGGAAAAAAACAGAAACAAGGATGAGGAAAATGTGGGTGTCCCTGGCTTCCTGGGAGCTGTGCTGAAAATTCTGCTCAGGGATATGCAAAGTTCAACGATGGCCAGTGCAGCCAAAGTGTCTGCTGGTTAAAAGGTTTAGGTTCCCAAATGCCAGCTTAGGGCTAGGACCAGATCCCTAACCAGATTGGGCAATGTTAAATCAGTTATGTAGAATGTTATGGAAAGCAATTATCGCTCCTGGACATTTATTGAAGCCTTGGGAATAGAGACTTCTGTGAAGAAAAGCTGTTAGTCTGGGTGACTTACAGTTCTCTGAGGAAAGGGCAGACTCCAGGCAGTCTAGGCTGGGAGCTCTCAGAGTGTGCTTAACTCATTAAATGGTAAGGATCCTGGTTGGAAAGATGCAATACTAGCCAGCCTGAGATTTTTTATTTGTTTATTTTTTGTTGGCTACAGCTGCTACTAGGACTTCTGACAGTTACCCAGGTGTTCATGCTTTCTAAAGGCTATGTACAACTTAAACACAGTCGAACTGAATGATTTATGGTGTCACCGAACTTTCTCGACAGGGACTGGTCAGACTAGCTCTTATTACTGTCAGGGATTTCCTGTAGGGTTGTGTTGGGATTGCTGTTGTTGCCTCTTCATCTCTGTGTATATATGAAGTGGAGATCATATACAGACACAAGAGCTTGCACTCATTCACATGAGCAGTACAAATGCCCCAAGCAGCTTTTTTCACTCCAAGTTAAGAATGGCTTACATTGGTTTAGTTGGAATCTGCCACTAATTGACTTGAGGAATTAAGAAGCAGGAAAATAAGATAATCCATACAGTGACTGGCATCAGTTTAAGTAATGCCACAGGTCCATGATCAACTTAAGCAGGATAAATGGCTGCTGCTGCTGAAAGGATGAGTTACCCCTCTGTCTTTCACCATGGGCTGTTTGTTTGTATTGTCTCCCTCACACTGCCATTACTGTTTGTGCAGCCATGAGTGAGCTGGAGCAGGGAATTTATCTGAATGAAAACTCAGCTAGCAAAAAAAAAGGTTAGTTTTCAACTGGATCAGCTCCCTGATGTGGTTTGCCACATAAGCACTAGTGCTGGCACAAGCAGGAGGCAGTGATAAGCAGCCGTGGCCATGTGACGTGCCACCCCTTTCTGTAGCAGACCTGATTTATACCAGATTAAATTGACTGTGGAATTTGTAAATAGGTTTCAGTTCATAAATTTAAAGTGGTGTTCCCCTTCCTAGGAAATAAACCACAGCCAATATATCCATGTGGTAATGATACCACCTTCTATGCTCTCATCCTATTAGCACTGACTAATATAGAGGAGTAAAACAGTCATCCCGCATCTCTCTGACAGCATATGGATGAAGGTTTGTACAAACAAGATGGGAGTGATATTACCAAATGAAAGGAAACAGCTACAGCAGTCCTTTGGAGAGGGAACCTTATGTAGATGTTGTACAAAGATGTAATACTCTGTCACAGACTGACATAAATCTGTGGAATAAAACCAGACTCATAACAGAGCATCCTGTAGGTTTTCCTTCTATAGAGCCTAACGGTTAGTCATTAAACATGATGAAAAAAATCAATATAATAAGAAAGGGTTTTGTAATGAAAATGAATGTAGTTTATGTCTTTTGTGTACAGAAAAATTAAAAAAAAAAATTCTGCCAGTATACAGGGGAAGGGATAAGAAGAACTCAGTTATCTTCCTCTGAGGTAAAGGTTCTTTGGCAAATGAATCAATACGAACACCAAGAGACTGCAAGACTGAGACTTCTTTTCTTCTTCTTCTTCAAATAAAAGAAGTTTTAGTATTTTATTGAAGTAAAAGGAAGTACTGCAGAAAAGGAAGTTTTGCACAATTAGTTATTTTAAGTTTGAAAAGATGGTGCTTTTAACCACCCCAGGTTCTGCAGAGAGCCAGGAAGTATTTCTGTAGAGTTGTAGTGCTGAGGTCTACCACATTTTTGGCTGAAAGCACTTCTCTTCCACATGCTATCAGATGTGTGTCACTGACTTGCCCACCATTCAGGAAGCTATGTCAACATTTCAGGTTTAAGAATGGGCTCTTTCTGGCTGCACAAAGCTTACCAAGTCTTGTGCATTCTTACTAAGGCGCTGTTTGGGGACACTGTATTAGCGCAGTCATGCATTCAAGCTATATCTCTCTTGCAAAATTACCTTAGGCATCTATCTGAAAATCTATCTTTTGCATATACAAAATGCCGTTGCTTAAGTTTAATGGTAGATTTTGACCTGGCTCAGCAGACTTGTTTGGTGCTGTCAGCTGAAACCAGAGTGAAATTTTCACTCACTCAGGTGATCCACCCTAGCAATAAAGACAGAAGAAATTAAAAGGTTGAATATCTGTCAGGTTTTCCCCCTGCTGTTTTCATTCAGAAGTATTGCAGGGTGGTTTAGCCTGTTGTTAACAGTGCTGCAGTATGATATGACCCCAGAAAACCTTCTGGGTTTATGTGGCATGATACAAATCAGGAATTTCATAGCAGCCTTGAAGGAGTCCCAGATGAAGTGGCGATCCTACAGCCTTATTCAGGGATGGGGATGTATATCCCAGTTGGCTGTGGATGGAAACCCCTGCATAGATCTTCTCTTTGACCTTCAAGATAGCTGGCATTCCTTTAAAGTGAAGCTACGTGTCAAAGCTGAGCAAATGTTAGAAGGCTAATTCCCAAGTCAAGCATATGCTGAGATTTGCACTGGCTTTAGTGGCATTGGACCTCTTATGGAGCTGAATCCATTTGTTAACCTGGAATAAACCTATCTACCTTTTTTTCTGGGCTAGTTTTCTGGCTTATGAATTGAAGCATCTCAGCAAGAGGTCCAGCGAGCACTGGAGCTGATGTGGGGGAGGAAGAGGGAATGTGTGTCTGGGAGCCAGGCATTGAAGGAAGGAGGGGGGCAGGACACCTTTTCAGGTGTTATGAGCTATTAGATCATCCTAAACTACAGCATCTTGCTTCATCCTTCTTTCCCCCCACCTCCTTGAATTCACTGTTTCAAATACAAAGTATAAAGCAGCTTGTATATATATATATGTGTAAAAATTCACTTTGCAATACTGGGTATTTGTGATGATATATGTGTAAGGAACAGGTCTGATGCTTCTTGGAGAGTTATCCTTGTAGGCACCAGGGATGGCAGGCAAAAATGAGAGATGCAGTGGTTATTTTAATCTATGATAATAGCAGTTAAATGTCAGTATCAATTACAATAGAAACAAATGTTATATCATAATTTATACTGCTGTCAGCAGTTCAGGCCTTCCTTTTATCTCCAGTCTATTGCTTCACTTGAAGGCTCCCGTCCCTTGTGCCAGCCCTAGGTTCTAGCTCAGCCCTGGCCCAACAATTCAAAATGTGCTGTGTGTGCCACTGTTTGCAGATGGCTTGTACTCCAGGTTGCTTTTCTGTGAGGAGTGGGTTGAAGCTGAACTTCTGCCATTACAATGGCTTCATTTTTCCTCCATACAAGCTGGGGAACTCTGTGAATTGGAATTGGAGCTGCATAGGTCTGCATCTCTAAAACATATCTGTATACCAGAGCTGGCACATAGGTAACGATGCCTGGGGAAAGCTGCATTTGCCAACTGAGGCCAAATTTTAATATCTTCATTCAGGCACTCAGAATGGATTGCCACATCAAAAGGCAGTTTTGAAGGTTTCTAACCTGTGGGTGTTAGGGACAGTCTGTGAACAGGTTCTGAGAATATAAAAATCCCATGTTAAAGAACAAACTAGAAACCCCTTGAGTGAAGTCTGGTATACAAGCGTTATTTTAAGCAGTTAGGTCACATATGGGGCTACAGAAGGAAAGGACTCATCTCTCTTTCAGCAATAGTTGACTCCAGCATGCTGGAGGGCTCTGAGCTTGCAGTGGGATTGATGTGGGGCAAAGCAAAAGCAACAGTGGGATCTGTACAGTTAGAGTCACGCTTTTGGGGACAGAGTGCATCTCAACATATGCTTGACTTGGGGATTAGCCTTCTGACACCACCTTTCCCTTTTGGTTTGGGAAGAGTGGTTACAAATTTAGGGTAAAGTGACTGGTGTAGTTTCATAGTCTGTTACTTAGTGTCTGCAAATAGTAAAACTTTCTCTTTTTTTAAGCATGGCTATACGGTGAGAAGAAACAGTTATGAGTGACATAAAGAATTATGTCAAACTCTGCTTGATGGCATTTGTTTAGTGAGACTGGAGAGATGCACTGTGAAAACCCAGTTTTCTGGTTACTCTGCAGGTTAGGAACAATGTAACACTGCCATGGTAGGATAGTCACTCTGCCACAGAAACTAGTGGTTATAGCATGAATATTGTTAGTATAATTCCCTGAAGACAAGAGGGTAGAAACAGTCTGAGTCTCCTAATATGGGCATATTGTGAACAGTTGTATTAATGGTGTGACTGCTTTAACATCAAATGTTCTGAGAAGGAATTTCTGGAAGCCAGGAATGGTAAATTGATAGAAGATTTTTCTGGAACAAGAAGTTTTACTTGATAACAAGGACTATGAAGGGCACAAGACAGGATGCCAGCTGCAGTTTCACACTGCTATATACATATGTATATTTGTGCAAATGTAACTTTTTTTTTTGGCAGAAAAGCTGATTTTTATGAGCTTCCTGCCTTGCTTCTCCTCCCACAGACTTCTGTCTCCCTTGTTTGTGCTGCCCAAATGATTCAGGCCATCATTCCCAGCAGCAAAAAGATTCAAGTTTCCAATTATTTAATTTAAATTTGGGCCTTTTACAGATCAAACATAGAGGGCAGCTTCGCGAAAAATTTGAATTGATATAACTGTATTTAAATGAAACCTTCACCCGTGTGCTCAGCAGCTCTGAATATGGCACACCTGCATGACTGAAGAAGAAATGTAATCTTCTGTAAATATGGTGATTTTTCAGCAAAGTTTGCTTGTAGCCACCTTTAGGGGTAAAAAAAGATTGAACCAGTCTAATAGATTACCACTACATCCTGAGTCTCCAAGGGACATAGAAGCCTGAAATGAGAACACGGTGTGTGCACATTTTTTTAACACAGTTTTGTTTGGCTAAAGATGAAAAAGAAATAGTTGGGTAATTCTAGTGAGCAGTAAACTTCATCCCAGGCAATGACAGCAGAGAAAATACCTGCAAATTTGGGATGACTTTACAGCTTGAGATGAGTATGTGTTTAACATTTATGGTGAAACCTAGCCTAGCTTAATTCATTTCAACTGGTGCTTAATGGATGCTTTGGGAACACTTATAAACTTCCTCTTTAAGAGAATAGCTACCATTTTCTTTGCTAAATCTTCCTGTTCTTACAGGGGCACAGATTTCCAGGGGCATATGGCAGTTTATCATTTGGAAAACTGCCCTTCATTTCCACACATAAAAGTTGACAAGAAAAAAATGCTTTATTCTTTTAGTAAATTGTGTTGATGTTTCTCTAGCGGTATAAAATTTCTTCCACCATCCCTTCCCTGCCTATGTGTGTATTTGTAATAGGTTAAATCTATTGAACAGAACAGATTCTGTTCACAAGAACAAAAACAGAAATGTTTGTGGGAGAGGAACACAATCCCTGATCTAGATGAAGGAACCATGTAATTGTGATACACCCTCTGATGTATGGAAGTGTTGTGTTAGCTGGCGATAGTGCTTGTGCAGCTGGGGTTAATGTCAGTGAAGCACCTGTGCCCACCAATCCCACAGTGATAAACTTGTACTTGCATGCACACGTCTTACATGTTCTTACTGAAATTATGGCTGCCATCTATAAAATGATGCAAAACATCTGGCAAGCTAATTTACAAATTAGATGCAGAGCTACATTAACTAATACTTAGTCTAATGCTGCTTTCTGGGACATATTTTAATGCCCAGATGGCAATTTGATCCAATGACCATCTATGCGTGCCTGACTTCGAGTGACTGCATTGTGATAATTTTTATGTGTCTTGTCTTCACCATGATTTTACTCTGAGAGAACTGTCTCTGGCTACCTTGTGTTTCCCTAAAAAATACCACAAGCCAGTACATAGGTACCTGTTGAGGTGAAGCCACGCTGCTATGTTAGCTCTGCTGACACTGGCTGGAGTTCTGCAGAGCTGCATTCACCCCGGGGAGGACTGGCCATACCACTCCTTTAGCCCTGCGCAGGGATCGGAGGCTAGCCTTTGTCTTCCTGCACATGCTAAGTATCAAAGTGAGTTTGCTTTCCTCCACTTGTGCAAAGGAGGAAAAGAACTATGTTGGGGATCATTTTGCTTTTTCACCCCTTCCTGCACTGAATGAGTTGGCAGATTGGCAGCAATTTATTGCAGTGGCTGAAGGTTCATCAGGATGTCCCAAGGCTAACCTCTCACTAATTGATATGGTTTGCATTTTATGTTTTTACTGGGCATTACCACTGCTCAATTTGGCAGCTGTCAGCCAGGGCCTTGTCAATATCTAGGACTCTGTTGGGGTAGGTGCAACCAAATACAAGTAAGAAAGTCTCTGGTCCATAGAGCTTATAGATCACTAGGTACTTAGAGTAACTCCTAGCTTCACAGTTTTAAGTTAATGAAGGAGAAAAGGGGAAATGAATAGCTATTTTTCAAAACACTGATCTACTGACTACTTCTACTACTTGATAAGCCTGATCTTCAGTCTGGTTGTTTTTCTTTCTCTAGCATTGAATCTCTCTATTCCCCCTCTCTCAAACTTGCCCCAGTGCTAGCACTTTAATGTGGTAGTGTGTATCCCTCACCCTGGTTAACCTCTCCTGGATGTTCCCTGTTTCTGCCTTTCACAGACTCATGCACGGGAAGGCAGATGTTGGTGCATGCCTGCACCTGTGTTTGCTGTACTGTGTGCTGTGCAGAGGAGCACGCCCGAGTAGGGACAAGTGGCAGTTCTAAGCATACAGAGTCACTCTTTGATGTAATGGTCTAACTCTTCATTAGTAGCTGACATTTTGGCAGCATTAGGAGCTTCAGGGAAGCATCTATAACCCTCTGCAGATAAAAGGGCCAGAACAGTATGTCACTTTATATGAAACAGCCCTTTCAATGAGCCATGCTACATCTGTTCCCTTACATCCACTCTGTCACTTTCCTGCTAACAGAAGAATTTTATATATATTTAAATTAACAAGGCAGAATACCAAGCATACTTAAAAAGTATTTTGGGGCATTTGGTATTAGAGGATTCTCCTGAAGGGCTTTTCTGCTGTTCTGCAGACTTTGCATACCTCCCTTCTCCTCCAACTGTGGAAAGGCGCCTTGTGCATAGACTGCCATCTCAGAAAGACTGTCTAGAAACTCTTAGCACCGCGTTGCAATATTAGACAATAAGAGTTGTCTGATGAAGAAATTACACTTTAAAAAAAAAATCAAATCACAGGGACCACTTTAATGATGCATAGAAAGAAAACGGAAAATAATGTATACCCCACAAAGGGGAGCTTTGAGAAACCAAGGTGACAAAATGTGTAGGCGGCATACAGTACTGTTACATACACTAGATATAGTGCATTTGTCTGTTTTAGGTGAGTGGTGCTCAGATCACACAGGACAATGCAAACAAAGGTGGCATTAATGCTGCGGGCTTGTATTTACCAGAGGATTCCACTGCACTTCCATGCAGTTCTGAGAAGCCACATTTACTGGTGTGATGCTACTGTGGGACAAAGAGGATTGAATGTGAGCTTTACATTGCCTGCAAGGGAGTGGTTAACCAGAGCATGAAACAACTCGATCCTAGAGATCAGTGAAACTGTGAGCTACAACCTCCTGACTTCTACTCCAGCTTAACCCTCTGTCTTGTAGAGACCTGCCTGTGAATTTGTACCAAAAAAAGGGAGGTAGATGCGTAAAAGGTTTTGCAGCAGGGCTTATTTTTCAATCTGATCACTTTCTCCCATCTAGTTTACAGCATAGCCTCCCAAACACTTGAGTAGCATGTTTGAGAGGAAGGTGTATCCTGCTGTGGAGACTGGAGGAAGAAAAAGAAATGGGAATATTGTAACTTGTTACTGCTCTTGAAAGAGGAATTTATCCTCTAGTAGGGAGTAAAGGTCAGAAAAATCACAACCGCATTGAAAAATGATCTGTTGTCAAAAATTCAGTTAAAGGGTTGGTTAAATTGTTTTAAAAGCAGAGTCCTACTGTCCGTATTCTGTGTTAAGGTTTTACTCTGTCAGAAACTATGTCCATTCCCAAGTGACCTTTTAGCAAAAAGAAGACTCATCTTTGGACACAAAGAAAAAAGTTTAAAATGCTCTGTCTTTAAGCCAAGTTGAATTTCTGGGCTTGCATAGAGGTAGCCTCAGGCAACCATTCTGTGAATCTGACAATGAGGATGCAGTCCTGTAACCATCACTGGTTGGAAGTGTTGACAAATTGGAAGAGGCCTGATGTCGAAATGAGATGCTGTGGAAAAGTATTGTTTTGACAGATATGTTCAGGAACGGGGACTCACCTTCAAAAAAGGGAAATAACTTGACAGTTGTTGCTCTCAGCTGGGATTTGTGAGACCTAGGTTGAAAATCCTACTTTTTCTGATTTAGCCTAAGGAATAGACTCGGATTTTTGCAAAAATCTAATTTTAGTGTCCTAGCCAAAAGTCTTTTAGCTGTTTTGAAGCCCATCTCTGTTCATCTGTTTTTATCTTCCTCTGTCTTTTTTGTCTTGCAGATTTTCTTTCTGTTTAAAAAAAAAGAAAAGAAAGAAAATCCTTGGCTTTCTCCTGATGCAAAGCAGGAATATGTTTAACATCTCAACATTTGCAGGACAGGGAATCAATTTCCTGCCCAGCTCTGTCTGGAATGTAATTATGGCAATTTTAATAACCTTAGCTTTAATTCTTATTATTGATCTTTTTATTGACCCATGTCTGCTTGTTATTGTGTAAATGCTGGCAAAAAAACTGGTAGAAAATAACAGTTATCAGGTGGCATCAATTAATTTTTTTTCTTTTCCAAACGACAAAGGAAAGAAGGTTCTCAATGTTTCTGCAGCAAAAATCCAAACCTCTCCTGTTATCTTCACAGTCCCCAGTGTAATCTTTGCCTTTCATTTAGTTGTAAGCATTTTCTACCTCTCTACTCTCAAATTCACACTGCGTGGCTAAAAAATCTGCCATGTCCTAAAAAGTTAGAATTGGGGGCAGCATAAAGCCAAAGATAAGTTCTATGCACATTTTGGAATCAGAGTGTAGGAAAAAAGCCAGCAAAGGACACTGCACTGACTGCGATTATTTCCATAATGAGTTTGGCTTTGTTTTTCAAGTATTACGTTCTATTTAACTGCTTTGTTGATTGACTGCAGAAGTCAGGGGTAGAAAGGTGGTAGGATACAGTTGCTCAGATTGTGGGCTTAACATCTGATGTGAGTTCTTGGCTGCATCTAGGTCATTTCTGAGCTTCTTCATTTCTGATGTCAGAGTATGTCTGACAGAGATGCCCAGGCATCCAGGGCATCCATAACACTGTACTTGGATTCAGTCTGCTTTAGTATGCTTTGTGCATAATTAAATGGGTTGTGGGTAGATTGTCTTTCTCAAACACCATGGCAGATTGTTTCTCCTGCATGGTCGACATAAGGAAAAATGATCACTTAGCTCTATTTTTACCTACTTACTTGATCATTGTAAAAAAAGTAGCGATCATGATTTTGCTGTACCCATGTATGCAGTCATAGCAGACATTTGTTTGACAAAAGTGCAGACCTCTTTTGCTGGGTTAGTCAAAGCCAGTTCTTCCCACAGAAGCTAACTTCAACTAAACTGATGCTATTTGAGCATTTTTTTTTTCTCCCATTTTATTCTGATAGAACTACCTAATGCAGACAAAAGTTATTATCTTATTAATAGCTAGCAATACAATGTCAGCCTGTTCATATTCACAGTGGAAGTGAAGGGCTTTGACGCAAGCAGTGTGTTGTAATCACAACGAACTGAACAGAAGCAGGGCAGGTCACATCCAGGGGTAGATTTCCAGAAAGGGTCTTTTTTGGTGCTCTTAGTTTGGCGTTGCTGCCAGTTCTTTCTTCTGATTCCCATGTGCAGATGCGGGGAGATGGAAGGAGGCAAACTGTAGTGCAACACAGCAGTTAAAGAACATGCAGTTCTATCATGTAATTGCTATGCATGAAGAAGATGGCCAAAGTTGTGCCCTCTGTGGTGGGGCTACCTCTGGCCGTGGAATTGTATTAGGCAGGGTTTTTGAGCAAAGCCAAGAATGAAGCCTCAGCTGTGAGTGCTGGGGCAGTTACAGGCCACAGCTCCAATGTGTGGCTGGAGTCAGCACAGATCATGTTTTTACTCACTGTACCAGGATGTGACAAATTGTGAAAACAAAAAAGGCTCTGAACTTTATTCTGAAACCACATGATAAAATATAGGATGACATAATAATGAAAAACAACAGAAGCTGTCAGTGGAAACAAGGGATGATGTGTGGTTGGAAGTTTAGAAAAAAGGCTGAAAGAAAAGCCTACAGGTGATGAAATAAAATCTAATCTGTTTCCCTCTTTGCAGGACCTCTGGACTGGAGTGTAATCTCCATTACTGTCATATTGCTTTCCAAGGATGGAGTTTTAAAACTAACTCTTGTTAATTAGTTTGTTTATTTTGCAGCCACCAAGCTTCCTCACTCCCGTCATGAAAGACCTGTCAGTTATGCTGTTTGGTGAGTTTACATGCACATATGTTTGCTGAGCTTTACCATTACTGACAGTAAAACTTCTAAAATCTTGAAATCCGGGTTCAGCTCATATTTGCATTTGGATATTTGGAAAAGAGTGAGGGAGGAAAAGCTTCCTTGAAGTCGGCACTTTTCATTTCATAGTTTTTTCCTTCTGAAAGTGTTGTTTGGACAAAACAAGACATGACAAATACCCTGAGGACAGGAGGACAAATACTCTGAGGACAGGAGGAATAAGGAATTTAAATATCTTGTTAGAAATTTGAAAAGCTTGTGTTCGAGTCCTGTCATGCAACTTTACTTTCACAGTCTATAGATTACTTGGAGGTGCCCAGGGAATTTTTTTTTTTCCCCCTTTGGCCAGTTTGGGTCAGCTGCCTTGGCTGTGTCCCCTCCCAACTTCTTGTGCTCCTCCAGCCTGCTTGCTGGCTGGGCATCAGAAGCTGAAAAATCATAGACTTTAGACTAAGCATTACCTAGCAACAACTGAAAACATCAGTGTTACCAACATTCGTCTCATACTGAATTCAAAAACATAGCACTGTACCAGCTACTAGGAAGACAATTAACCTATCCCAGCTGAAACCAGGACAGATACACTCACCAATCTCTGTGGTAGGTGGAAGGTATATAGAATAAAATCTCCCTATATCACATACAGGTGATATGAAAATGGATCTGAGTGTGTGCATATCAAGGATTTCCATACCTCATGGAATCCTGTCAATGCTACTGGTCCAGCTGGGGTAGTTATGAAGTATTCAGCAAAATGCCCAAAGCCTGCAACACCAGTTTGTCCCTTCACAGGAGAAAATTCTGCTTGAATGTCTCTTCTGACTGAACGTCCGCCCAGTAGCTCACACATTGGGGCTACCAAGATAGCTCCTGCTAGAGCCTGAAGTGTTGCATTGCCTAGTGAAAGGTTTAAGATTTCCTTGATGTAGTAAAAGAATAGCTTTCTGTTAAATGTCCACAGAATAACAAAACCTGTGCTAATAATGCAAAAAGATCACTGGATCTGCTATATACCAGGGCTGCATCAATAAGAAGAAGCTGTAGCAAGGTTATTAAAAGCCACAGAAAAGCAAAATGTATGTTTTCAGCTTTTCTTTCTTGCCAGTCTTAAGGCAATGATTGGCTCCTTTTTGTGTCTATAGGAATAGGATGAGACACTGTACGACTATGAGGCTAAAGGACAAATACCTTTGCTCTTTTAAATACCAGAGGGTACTGAGTGGCTTCTAAAACTTTTCTGCTTAATTTGCTCTGTAAGTGACATGTACAGCTTGGGTGTTTGGAGTACTTTCCTAGCTTAGCTGTTTGTGTCTCACGAACTGTCAGATTCAACACACTTGATCTGTGGGACTTTTGTGCAGCTCTTTTCTGAACGTTTTATTGGTAAGAGTTATTATACCAGAGTTTTAGACAGTAGGTGGTGGGAGACATGTATTCTTGCCCAAGGCAATTTAAACCCATGTCTCCTAGATCTGGTTAGAATTACCACCTAACTACAGGCTAAATTCACATCAGAAAGTGGGTCTAAACTCGTAAACTGCTCTTTTGAAGCTATTTTCCTATGTAACAGAAAGCCCCATGGGCTATAGAGAACAGGAGGCATAAATCTATACTTCTTGTGCCATGACAAATCTATGCATTATTATCTCAACTGTCTCTGTGTAAGTGAGAAAGAAATCTGTAAATGGACACTGACAGCCCAGATCTCTGCTTTGAAAATGAATGCACTTAACACCAGCATAAATCAAAAGTATAAGTCTCTAGTCTGGTGTTCTTGTGTGCTAGCATAGCTTCAGTAACAACAGTAAAGGATACCCTTACTGATACCTAAGCTTTAACATGGTGCTTACAGCATTCAGCTTGGGAGTGAGAGATGAATGGGAGTTGCTCATACTGAAAAACAGATTTTCCATTTCTAGATGAGCAGTTGTTCATATAAAGATGGGTGTCAGCTCAGAATCAGAAAATCATTTTAACTCAGTCAGCTAAAGAGGTAGTATGACTTGATACCTTAAAGACTGTTGTGCACTTGTGTTAGCCACGCACACAGGTCTGCTAGACAGAGACTAAGAACACAATTTTGACATTGATCTAGGTAGTGCTTGTCTATGAATAATGACAAGGAGGTCAACAGTGAATAACCTACGCTATGGATTATAGCTCTTCTTTACACCTCTGTAATTTTTCACATCCACTATTTAATGCCCAGCATGGATTTATCTATAATTTCATTATAGATTAACCTTCTTAGAGAGAATCCTATGTTCAAATAGAGAGACTAGCACCTCTTAACTAGTATCTCCCATGGTCTCAGCTCCCTTGGTAGAAGTTCTGCAGAAGTTATTTGGTTGCAAGTAGTTGGAAGGGTGTGGAATGACTGTTCCTTTACCCAAGCACCTGCTGAAACCTAGCTGAATGCAGCTGAAGACATGTGCTGCAACAGCTGTTCTGCTCTTTGGTGCCAAAAATCAGCAAAAAGCCTTTGCAGAGATCTTTCTCCTCCTTGCTTTAGGTCAAAACCAATTGTTTCATTTAAAAAAAAATAAAAAAGGTTTTATTAGTAAATATACTATAGAAGTGTTCCACTAGCAGCAGGAAAATTTTACTTTCTATATTGTTTTACAAATGTATACTTAGGTAGTCAAAATCTTCTTGTAGCTAGAATACATTATTCTTATCCTGTCTCAGAAAACTGAAATTCTGAATTCTGAATTTCTCATTTTTTTCATTTTGGTGGACTTAAGCTTTTTGAGGATCTTGCTTAGTACTTGCTTTTTAAAGGTAAGTATAAACCTTTTTATGGAAGTAAACTCTTAGGCTGTTCATGAAATATGAAAAAATACCATGGAAAGAACTAGAAATTTATGAAACACTTGTTAATTCTGTGACTGTAAGAGTTCAATGTTCCAAAAGGTCAAAGACTTAAGACTGTAATCACTGTAAATAGTGTATCTTTAAAGACCCAAATTCTGCTTCCTTTTTGTTGATGTCTAGCCTGAGTGCTGAAACTAGTGGCATGTCTGGATTTATTATGCTAGTGTAATAGGTCAGATCTCTTAAAAAGTAATTGGAAGGATGAACTAGACAACCAGTTTATTATCTATAACTAGCTTATATTTATAGGTGCTGTAGGAAAGGTTGTTGGAGCGGAATTCAGCATTTGAGTCTGAGAAGAAGTGAATGTATTATGATAAGATATGTGCGATAGTTCCAAAATTCAGGAGACACAAAGGAAGAAAAGACAGTTTAAGCGGAAAAATGTTAGTCTTTACCAATTATTTTAAAATGTTAAGATATGGCACTCTGCACCTGCTAGAGACCTTGAAAGGCGTTTCAGGGACAATGCAATCATCATGTGCAGTCAAGATAGGTTCACAAAGGGAAAGTCCTGTTTAACTAATTTGATGTCCTTCTATGATAAGGTCATTCGCCTAGTGGTTGAAGGGGAGGCTGTGAATGTAGTTATTCTTGATTTTAGTAAGGCTTTTGATATTGTCCCTCACAGCATCCTTCTGGACATATCGTCCAACTGTGAGATGATGTGTTAGCTGTGTTGGGTGAAGAACTGGCTGAAGGGCAGAGCTCAAAGGGTTGTCATGAATGGGGCTGGTGACCGGTCACCAGTGGTGTTCCTCAAGGGTCAATTCTTGTGCCAGTTCTGTTCAACATGTTTACCAACGATCTGGATGCAGGAGTTGACTGCACCATTAGCAAGCTTGCTGATGACA
>JAVJGG010000074.1:36974738-37013671 GCA_035590195.1 Aviceda cuculoides | reverse complement strand
ACAAGAAGTTGGGAGGGGACACAGCCAGGGCAGCTGACCCAAACTGGCCAAAGGGGTATTTCATACCATGGGATGTCATGTTCATTATGTAAAATGGAGGGAGTTGGCCTTGGAGGATCACTGCTTGGGAACTAACTGGGCATTGGTTGGCAGGTGGTGAGCAATTGCATTGTGCATCACTTGTATGTTCCAATACTTTTCTTCTTATTATTGCCATTTTATTATTATCATTATCATTATTAGTTTCTTATTTTCTGTTCTGATAAACTGTTATTATCTCAATCCACAAGTTTTACTTTTTTTTCTGATTCTGTCCCCCACCCCACTGGGGGAAGTGAGTGAGCGGCTGTGTGGTGCTTAGCTGCTGGCTGGGGTTAAACCATGACACAAGCATTCTTCATCCATCCTGACATTCCATGGGATGGATGAAGAGCTGCAGGTCCAGATGCTGGGGATCTCCCTCCAAAACTGCATAGTGACATTTGTGCAACAGCTAATCTGTGTTGCTGTGCAACTGTTCAACAGGACTGCATCTCTGCAGCTGCTCCTGGGGCAAATGTTTCCAGCCGGGGGCTCTCCAGGACCAGCCTGTGCCCCACCGCTCATCACCCCAGGCTCGTCCTCCTCCTCACCGCACCCTCTGCCCCCACGTCCCGGGGCTCTGCTCTCCTACCAGCCTGCACTGCTGGGTGCAGCCTCTCTACAGCTGCACCCAAATCCCTCCTCCTGAGCAGAGTCGTGACTCGCTGCTGCTCTCTGCATCAGCCTAGGGTTGTACCCTGCCAAGGCAGGAGGCCCAGGAATTTCAAGGCAAAGGGCAAAGTCCTGCACCTGAGGAAGGACAACGTGAGGCAGTGGCACACATGGTGGGCTGCCTGGCTGACAGCCATGCTGCTGCCCTTGAGCACAGGCTTTCTTCCTGCTCTTCTACATCCAGCCTTGGCACTGGCATTTCTTCTCCTCTGCTTGGAAAGGACCCCTCTTCAGCAGATGGGTGCCATCAGTTCCCAGCACCCCTCACCGCCACCCCCACCACCCATCCCCATCGCATGGTCTTTGCAGGATTTCCCCCAGCACAGCTCCTCACTGCTGTGCGTGAACCCCACAGAAAAGGCAGCGCACCTTTTCTGTGTTCCCCAGGGCCCCTCAACCTCCTCTTACACAGGACCCCTTCTGCAGCCAAGCTGGCCTTGCAAGGTGAGGGAACAGAAGGTGGCCTCTGGGTTTGGCATGAAGAACTGCTGCTGGGCTCTGAAGAAAGACCCAGGTCCCGATGCCAGGGCCACGGGTGATCCTGCATGCCTCAGGCACACAGCAGGAACCTGGGGAGAAGCGGAGCGGGGTGAGGCTCTGCAGGCGGGCGGGCAGGCAGGCAGAAAGCGGTGAGAGCAGGCCAGGGCCCACCGCGCTGGGGCTGCGCAGAGGGCCAGAGGTCTGCCCTGGGAGGAGAACCCAGCTGCAAGTCAGGGGCTCTCTCTGGAGACCACACGATGCAGGAAATTCAGACTTGATTATTAGGAAACATTTCTTTATCAAGAGGGTGGTCAAACACTGGTGGGCGGTGCCCCATGCCTGTCAGTGCCTTAAAAAGAGCATTTGGACAATGTCCTTAATAACTTTTGGCCAGCCCTGAAATGGTCCAGCAGTTGGACTAGGTGACCATTGTATGTTCCTTGCAACTGGAACTATTCTATTCTATTCTACACATGTTCCTCCAAGAAATTGGTTCTGCTCAGATGTCATATCTCATTCATTCAAAACCTAATACTCCCACAGATCTATTATCAAGCCTTGATACATAAATGGTTTAATTCTGATGATCAAAACTGATGGAAACATAGAATGAACAATTTTTTGAGTCCCTGGAGACACTGACTGAGACATACTGACATAAAAGTACCAGTACAAGTACTGGTTAGTCTCTTGTTTTTTTGGAGTGGAGACTTTGGCCCTCAGCCTCTCCCTATTCAAACTTTTTAACCTTGTTATGACCAGAACAAAATAAAATGTGGATGAACAATAAGATTACTAGTATGGTTTCACATAACATTTTGCCCAGTCTATGAGCAGCTGAGGAACTCCTGGCAAGTTGAAGAGTTCTTTCTGTATTGAAATCTGGCACCCAGTCCAGGGCTAGTAAAGTATTTGACTTGTTCTTTAATTCTCTGTAAGTTTTGCAGTTGAAGCACAGAATAGGTGCATCTACCTTCCTCTTCCCCCAAAGTCTAAGGTGTGTGAAAGATCTCAGGCAAAAGAGCAATGCACCTTACGTGAGCTTCAGTGAGAGGAGTTTCGCATCTCCACACTTAGGATGCTACTGCATGGGAATGCTACATACCTGGTGAATTCTAATTCCATTACAAGTAACTTCCCAAGAGAAACGTGCAGTCCTCAAGGAAACCTTCCTACTGAGAAGAAATATATGAGATATCTCAGCAAGGGAATTTTAACTGGCCTAAACTTTTAAGTGTTTTCTTGTTACAATCACTTTGGTGAGAGGTGTGATTTCCTGATATAAATCCTTATGTGAATGTGCACTTATAGTGCAGTAAAGATACTTCATACTACAGAATTGCTCAGAAATAATTATAAACCTTTTTTTATTGCTGTAATTTGATCTGCTTTAAGTCATTGGTACTGCTTTAGCATATTGACTCGGTAACACATAAATATTACCTATGTAGTTAATATGGCACCTCTTTCAAACTGGAGGATAAATGATAATGACTCTTATGAGAAAGATTGCTTCTTTGGAAAGCCTGAACCAATCCATAATGAGGTATTTAGAGTGATATAACTTACAAAACTTCAGCATATATCCCTTTTTTTCTCATCCTGGAGCAAAGGGTGAATGGGACGGGAAGCATTCTCCCTACTTACAAAATAAATATATTGCTATGATCTTAAAAAAAAATAAAACTTTCAGTCTTAAAAAGGTCAAGCAAACAATTTATGTTAAGTCTTTACACCAGCATCAGCAGTTCAAGATGATCACTCAATCTCTTCAAAGAGGCAATCAACTCATAAGATGGATGATATTGTCTGCAGAGTGATTTTGGAAAAAAGTGCCACTCATTAACAAAACAAATTGTAACTGCCCGTTAGAAAGAAGGAAAAATAACCCTACTCAGACAACAAATTATTACATCAGCATGTCATTCAGTTACAATGAAAAATTGAAAATTATTAAGCCGGTTGCCAAGGTTTTACAGGGAGGGGGTTAACTTTAAACATACGGGGAAAATAGACCTTGACACAAACTATCTTGTGAGCTTGCAGCCTGGCACCAGCTCCTGCTGTGCACAGCAGGCATTTCCCCTCGAAACTAGAGCATACACTCACAAGACACTAAAGAGGATCAGAATTTCTCCTGATCCCTCCTTGAGGAACACTTATTACTTCAGGCTTTGTCAAGAGGATATAGAGCCATCCTGAAATGGTACTGAAAAAGGTGAACAAAAACAACAAAAAGGCAGGCATAGATTCAGTATTAAAAATGCTGTTCCTGACTTTTGCTAGCAAAAAACCTCATCCCCAAACCCAAGTAAGCACACCAAAACCAACAAAATCACTGTAAAGTTGTTTTCCTCTCTTTCTTTCTTTCTCCTCTTTCTCTCCATGTAAAAGTTCTGCTGCTTAGAAATGTGGAAAAGAGAAAAATCTACTGTAGGTATAATCACACCAGCAAAATACTCCTTTTTTTTCCCCTTGAGGGTCAGCAAAATAAATACTTGTATTTTCACCTACCTCAGTAGAGAGATAAAGCAATACAGAATCCATGGTGTGGTCAGCATTGCACTGGAAATGTTGATAGATACTGCTGAAGGTAATTTTGCACAGAGAGCAACACACATAGGCTAGAATGAGAAGTGTCTGAGCTTCTTCCCCTGGACCTGTACTGCCAAAATCCCTTTAAGATCAGCTTTGTGCTACTGTTGGATGTCCTTGCAGTCACTTATTCATGCTTATAGTGGTGATGGTGTTTTTTTATTCTTGCTGCTTCTATGTGTTTGGTGGTATTATGTGTCTCTGTGATACTTTTTGGAGAAGCACAAAGAGAAGAGGTGGGCTTTGGCACAGATTTGGCTTTAAGCCATTTTGTCCTGTTCAGGTTTGGGACTCACAAAGGTTAGATTTGGTGTGAGGTATTATTTGGGATTCCTCCAAAGTTTTTTTCTAGTTTATCACAACCTAATGAAGACTCTTATGAGGTGTATCATACTCAGAACCTCCTGCTGCAGCTACATATCCTGGAAGGAATTGCTGAAAGGAAGACTTACTAACATCCTGTCCCTGGAAACTGCTTTGTTTCAGTTTAAATTAGGGATGCTGTTAATAATTGGGTCATTTCAGACAAGGCTTTCACATTCCTCAGTATTCCGTGCAAGGCTGCCTGGGTAATAGTGCTGCTGGTTTCCTCTTCCACCTGCTACCATTCAACATCCGGAAGTTGAATCTGAACCTACAGTGGTATTTGAGTGCCTTTGAGTCAGTGCGTCTGCTGCTTTTTCAGGGGTGTCCACTGCATAAAAGGTTTATCTATGAACCAGAGGGGAAGCAAAACACCTTTTTATTTCATGTTTTTTTGGCCTACTGTATTCTTTGACATAATTTGTTGGTCACCCAAAGACATTCATGTCTTGCTTTTCCTCTTGGACTGAAAGGGGACCAATGCCTAATCACCAAAGAGAATCTGGACCTAGTTGTTCATGTGATGCATACACAGGCTGTTGAACTTTTCAGTTCACCTGCTGAAAAGATTAGGTCTGCCATTAATTAATTAGTGGTGGTCATTTCTGTTTAATATACCTCTGCTTGAATACTTGTTTTTCTGTTAGAAACACTTGAACAGCAAGTGACAAACACCCATTATTGAGTTCGTGCAGGGTGAGATAACTGAACAGCTTGGAAAAGGGCCACAAAGCATGACCCCGTACCCAGTCTGTCCCATGGGATTAAGGTGCTTTGACCTAACATTTTGATTCAGGCCCCATCTTTAATTTAAAGCTTCACTTGACTACTTTAAACAAGAAGACTGATTGCCTAGACGGATTTTCACTGCTCCACAGCAGCAGTCTATTAACCTATTTAGATGGTATCTACAGCAGTAATGAGATTAGAAACTAGAAAGGAAACTGGGAGAGAAAGAGAAGTCAAGAAACTCAAAAGCAGGTTAAAATTTTGGTACTTTTTTGATAAAAGCACCAGAAATAAGGGTCATATTGTCTCACAAGTGAGTCTGGCCAGCTGATATGAGGTAATCCTGTAAAGACAGTAATGTACTGGCTAGATTCTGAATGAGGCTAATGCCTAGATAATACAAAACGATTAGAAGATGTTATGCATTTCTCCCCAGTGACACCTCCTCAAAGACTAACTGTAGCTCTTGGGGGCACTGTGTTTGCAATAAAACTAGTTTTTTTGGATTACAAAGACCTGAAAACTGTACTTTCTAAACTTTCACTGATGACATTAAATGTAAGCCTGCTTCAGCAATTAAATTTCAATCAGGCTCCTAACCTGGCAGCCACTGCTCTAGGGCAGAGGCGCTGTTCTGGGCCTCAGAAAATCTAGTGCTGCTTTCTCCAAAAGTCCCTTTTGTTCCACAGCTACTGTCTCTGGATCTCAGTATTACGGCTTTAAAACAATGACGAATTTTAATTTTTCCTTAATTTGTCTGTTTTGCCTGACATAAATTGTCATATTCCCAATGATATGATCTGTTTCTCCCTCTCTTTATATTGGACCTATCTTTGTGAGATCTTCATGTTGCTTGTAGGCCAGGGAGATGTTATTGTAAAGCAGAAATGTGAAATCTGTAGTTGCTAGTTTGCAGGGAATCCCTTCAAACAGCAGTTTAGGACCTTACTGGAAGCTGGGGATCAGACAACTTCCACAATAGGTCTTTGTAGCTATATTTTGCCATTGCTTTGATTGAAACAAAGACTGGCCATCCCACAGCCCTGCAGCAGGAGGGAATTTGTTTTTCATGGAGAACCACAGCCTATTAGCAGTTGTGAGCACAAGCTATTGCCCATTACAGCCGTTCTTAGAAGACACTGCCTGTGTACACACATAGAAAAGTCTGATTTACTGGACTACACAAATCAGGAAATGGCCACGCTGAGAACAAAATCAACCATGTTTAAAAGTCCGCAACCCAGCAAAAACTCCAGCAAGTGTTGTTCTGTAAAAATGCTTTTATAGAGAAGATATTCTTCAAGCACAAAGTAGGTATCAACTGTAAACAACTGTGAAGTTTGAAAACTGTAAACCATTCAAGGAGTAAGAAGAGAAACATAAGACTCTAAGGACGCTAACCTTTTTTTTAGTTGAAAGTGTAAGCTTCTGGCAAGAGGAAAACTATTTAAGGGAGGTGCAGGGAAACTATTATGGTCTTTGTTTGTTTTGCCGTGATTTAAATACAGAAATTGAGGTAGCTAAAATAGCAGATTACAACACAATTAGATTTGTAATTCTTCCATTGCATTGGCACATGCATGGCAGGAATGCTTCTGACCATAGGAGAGATGTATACACAGAAAAGTCTAAGGTAAGGCTAAATGCTATTCAAATTAAACTTCTCAATGAGATAGAAAAAGAAAAACTCCAAGGTGTGAGAAACAGTCACCTCAGTTATCTGAAGAACAGTGATAAGAAAAGTCACCTAGTTGCCTAGGAAAAAAGGTTTAATAAGTAGTTATTTGAACTGTTTAACTGGGTACTGTGTTATTTAATTTGCCATTTTAATTTTCATATCAGTCACTGAGACTAGTATATTATATCACTAGAGTATTTCCTAAAGAAAATATGTTCTCTTTTACCCTGCAGTACTTGGGAGAAAAAAACGCTAATTAAAAAGTTCATTCCTTTCGAGGAAGATAATTTGTGGAATTAGAGACAACTAAATTGCTTGTCAGATGTCCATGAAATACCTACAGATTTTAAAGGAAAAATATCTTCTTTATACATTTGTGGAAAAATGACATCCTGTGCCAAAAATCTCTATTTGTAAATCCCCTGTCCTGCTCCGCCCCGCCCCGTCTTTTCTTTCCCGTAGAGCAAGAATGTGAAGATCCTTGGATAGTAACTTGAGGTCTACGACAGTTGGCTTGATTTCTCTGTTACATCTTCCACAGTGGTAGAAGCAGATCCCTGCAGGCACAGAAAGCCAACAACTTTAGAGGAACTATCTCTTTCCATTTCTCAGGACTAGTAAAACAGCTGGGAGAAGCTGATACTGCTTGTTAGGTTCTACAAAACGTTTCTGTTAGAACAAAACCCAACTCTAAAATCTCACTTCTAAGCCCAAAGACAAGTGGAAATGTTCTAGTCTGCTTCCATACTGTAAGGCAGAGTACAAGCAGTGTGAAAAAACACAGATGTTTTCTGCTGGTAACACTCTGGGAAAGTATTGTGAGAATCTCCTCTTCATCCTTACTTTCCTCTGCAAGCGTAAATCAAAAGAAGGAATTTTTTTCAGCAGTGAACATGCACATTTTCTCTTTCTATTCAAAAAACCTCTCTGAGCCATTGGAATGCATTTCTGGCGGGCACTCAGGAGCACAGGAAATTTGAAAGGAGCTGTGAATAGCTGCTAACGGTTGCATTCAGAAGAGAGAAGATAGTGGAAGCTAGAAACGCTAGAGCAGTAGTTTGTTCTTTACCTAGTAGTCAAAAGTCATATACTTGGACTTCTCGGTAGCTTACTAAAACCATCTTTTTATAAACCTTGATTTTCCCTTTTTCATTGGTTTATTAACACAGACCTTTGATTTAGCATTTTTTCCCTCAGCTAACTAGAGAGTTGTCTTGTGGTATCAGGTTTCTCCGAGATGTTTTTTGACATGTTTGATGTCCCAGTTGTAATGTTGATGTCAAGCGCCTTGTGCAACCTAACAGTGTTTAGGATCCTGCTTAGTGAGAAAATGCATAATATATATCTGCTGTCTCAGCCTCTGAAGCTAATTTACTTACCACAGTCATTCTGAACTATGTGCTACGCTATGCAGGGTCCTACAAGCACACTTGTATGGAGCAGAGTTCCTTTTTACCCTGGAAAACAGCGTCACAGTCTCTGTTAAGCACAGAAAAACACAGTGCTTTTAAAATGAGCCTATTGGTAAACCAGTAAAATATAGACTGCTTTTAAAAATTTCCTTTATTTTTTTTGTTCATCAGTCATGGTATCAGCCACAGAAGTATTTGGGACATTCAGAAAAAATGGCCCAAGATACAAGTTCTTCATTTTTGCAGTGAAGTTTTACAAATTTAACAATTTGCCTGTGAAATTTTGTTAAAAGCAGTGTTACACTCCTAAATCCTACCTCCACATATGCATGTGTTTTTACTTCTGCCATCATCTGAGAGTTATAAATAATGACGTTCCTTCAACTGTATTGAAATACAACAAACTAGGGAAAAAAAAAAGATATTTTAAAACAAAGAAGTATTGGAAATGTCTGTTGTACAAGGACTATATTGCTTTGGGGTATTCTTCATCCTGTCCTGGACCACAGGGCAAGACGATAACATGACCTCTTGATGTCTTGCCTCCCCTGTTTTTCATGGCTCTGTAATTGCTTGATATTCTTTCAGCAGAGGCTGAGAAACAGGATTGTCCTTCAGTACTATATTTTCCTTATGTTATTGCCTAACACAGATTGAAGTCAGGGTGAAAGGAGGAAATGGCTCTGTAAAACCATTTTTAGTAAAAAATCATCCCAGTCTGCAGCTGTTGGGGAGCTGTATTAATTTATTGCCAGCATCACTTTGGCAAGGATACAGAGAAAACTCGTGGGTCTTTTCTCAAGTAAGAGTGCACCTAAAAAAAAATTATTTTCAGAGAATAAATTTGGGATATTGCCAAAGTTTTAAAATATGATAGTGAAAAGGCTAAGTTGGTTCCCTCACCCATTACTGGCCTTTCCCTATCAAGACCAAGTCTCTTCTAATACAGAAAAGATTATTTTCAAAGCACAGCATGTATAGTTCATTTCCCACATCACTTCTCCTTTTTTAAAAATATTTGCTTCAAGTGATTGGAAAATAGGTTCTTTGAAACAGCAAGCTCTCCCTGGCTTCCAGCAAGAAAGTTTTAACACCTTCTGGTAGAGGTTGGTGAACACATAGCAAAGTTACACATTTGAATTGTCATAACTGGTGGTCCTCCTTTTTTGCAAGTTTTTTAAAGTGAAAAAACTTACTAGCAGCAGAAATACTTTCCTACAAGAATGATCCCAGAAATCCTGAGCATTTATGTTACAATGATTTTAAAATAAGAGCAGCTCATCTAAATTTAGGACTAGAAACATGCAAAGCAAGCATGGTGGTTAAATGAAAGTGTAGAAATTAAATGCAGATGGAGAGCTTATTCAATAACTAGTTGAAGAGGAATGAAATCTGCGCACAGACAATTAGGAAAAGAAGAGGGAGAGGCAAAAGTCACTAAGGTAGTTAGCATGAATTATTCAGCCATGTTGCCACAATTGCTATGGCAGAAAGATTGCTCCAGTGCATATTTCTCAGTTATAGCATAGTACAGAAACTTACTATCTGTGAGGCCAAGGACAGATAGCTGAGGATATACTTTTGAAAATATATTTGTTCTGTTAATTGACTCTAGGGGGAATGCAAAATATCTCAGGTGTGGTTGTGTCCTAAAGCAACTGTCTCTGCCCAGTTCTGTGTATGTCTTCTGTTGTGCTCTTAATTTTAAGAAGTGAAAATATACTATAAGAAAAAAAAGGGGAAATTTTTTAATCTTCCCTAGCATACTGAGAGTCAAAAGGCTCTTACCAGTCACCAGTCCCAGCTTCACTGTGTCAGAAAACAGAAGCAGAACCCAGATGAATCTGAGACACAAAAGGGGGCTCAGCAGAGGCATGAAGGACAAGTCAAAGTTGCAGTATAAGTAGGAAAGGTGGAGGAATCCCTCAAAGCAGGTATATATATGATTTAAAAAAAAAATAGTTAGCAGAAGTTCATGTTAACTAAATTCAACCCACTGGAAAAACAGAGAAATCTTTTCCCTTCAGTTAGCAAAAAATCAGCCAAGGACACTGACAGAGCTGCAAAGAGGATCTTGACCTTTCTAGCCTAGTAGGGAGGCTCTTATTCATTATCCTGCTGTAGCCTTTCAAAACCAAGGAAGAAATAACAACATATTCTGTCGTCAAGTCTCTCTAGCCATTGTTTACCATCATCTGTTTCAAGAACAAATCACTGTGAGAACTTGAAGCAGCTTTCCAAGTTGTGTCCTGTAAGACTTAAAAGCTGCTACTTCTGCTTTCCTGCCTAGCAAGTCAGTCAATAAGCAACTGAAAGGCAATTACCACCTGTCTACCCCCCACTCCCAGTATGGATATCTCCACAACAGCTTACCTGAGTGAACATATGTCACAGCAGATACAGGCTGCCTATGCCTCTTTCTGGCACATACTGCCCCAGTACTGCAGACATGGTGCAGCAGGTGTCAGAAGCAGATGCGATTTCATTGATATATGTGGAATGGATATTTATTTATACCTATGCAGACATAATTGCCCCAGGAACATTTTGGAAAGCCAGCAGGGAGTGCAGAAAGCTTTTCGTGAAGGGAAGGGAGGCAGTGGTCAGCCAGTGACTGAAAAAAACCATCTCTAACACATTCAAGGAAATACCTAATTAAAAACTGAAACTCTACAATGAGTTGAATGATTCCTCATCTTTAAAAAAAATCCTAATTACATAAAGTCTAGGATGTCTAAACAGGATTGAGTTATGCAGTAGCAGACAATTTTGAAAGTTGATCCAATCCCTTCCTTTCCAAACTTTCAGTTCCATGCCCAAGTAATGGCCAGAGCCCCTGTTTGGGGGCTCTGGCCATTACTTGGGCATAGAACTGAAAGCTACTGCAAACAGGCAAGTCTTTAGTCCTGTCAAAACCTCATAAAAACACAGTATCTCTAGGTAGCCTTAAGAGTCTGCCAAGCCAATACAGAACAGAAAGCCTTGTATGGGAACCTTGCCTTGTATGTAGATGTGTGTGTGCCTCAAGGAAATTTGCACCTGTAAAATTTAAATTTGAACAAATCATCAGGTGAATGTCAGGCAGGTGGCCAAGGCTCTTTAAGTCTAACACAAGTAACAGAAGCTTTGTGGGCACTGTAAATTATAAACAAAGTGCCATGTGAAAGGGCCCAGCCCTTTGGGAGAAATGGTATGACAATATGGATTTATGCACTCATTTTGCAACACAAGGGCACAACACAAGGTCAAGGCAATAGAGAATAAAGGGCTAGAAGCCATACCTCCATTAAGGAAATATTAATGTCATTTCATGTGGGGGCTAATAATCGGCCAGTTCCACTACTGTTGAAAATAGTGGTAGCCCCTTGGGTAGCCACTGTTGGTGTTTTGAGTATGCTGTCATCTGCAGCTATTTGGGATGGATCTCACAGAATTTTCCTGTGTGGGCACACAACAGAATGACTGTACTGCAGTCTTTGGAAAAACAAGCATCTCTTTTTTTCATGCGCGAAGCTACGTGAGCAAAATGCAAAATGCTTTGCTAGGTAACTTGGGGAAATGGAACTTTAAAGGCCAAGTATAAATAGGTGATTACTAAAATGTTACTCTGGGATTCCAACATTCCTTGGATGCTTATGCATTTCCGTGGTTTTTGTATAAAGCAAACAGAGAAATCTACAGAAAGGAAGCAGCAATGTCTATTCCAGGATGTACTGAGAAATATCTTCATAGATATAGACTATAGACTCCCTTGTAGCACTTGCATATTTTTTTCCTTACCTTCTTGTACTAGCTTCAGCTTCTTGGTGTTAAATTGAGCTGGCAGTGTTACAGGCCATTTTAAATTGGTGCTTGCAGAACTGCAAGAAGTGTGAAGCTGCCAATGAAGAGTCAATGAGGAGGCAGTGATAGCAGTTATCAGCTCCTCCACACAAATGTCCTGAGTTTTCCAGCTGTGTGAACCTTTCCAAGTTTGATTAAAAAGGGATTAATGTTCTTTTTTTTTTTTTTAATATGGATATGTATATACATAAGAATCAGTTTGTGTGGGCTTGCAGGTTACAACCCTTCAGACAGGTTTACGTGTGAATGCGCCCAATTTTCCCATAGTGACCATGATTTCAAACAGCTAAGTCAGTTTTGGACTGGACTCATTCATACTATCTTGCATGCAGTTCGTACCATTTCACTGTTGTGCCAGAACGGGAAGAGGCTGGGCTTCAACAGTGAAGCCAACATGTTGGTTACAACATTGTTCATATTGCACTGAAAATACAGAAGGTCCCTGGTACGTGAGTGAAGGCAGGTATTTTTTTCTCCCCTTTGTGTTCCTTGTTATTGATGTGACACAGTACTTTCTGGATTAGGCAGGGCAGGTCATGGTGTTTAATAGGGAATATATAAGCTGGTCCTGTCTAGTGAAGTGCTTCTAGTCACTGGCTGATCACTGCCTCCCATCCCTTCAGACAGAAAACACATTCAACAACAAGAAAAAGTATGCTTTTCTCTCTTTGGCCTGTGACTTGAATTGGCTCAACTGATATCAGATTGAGTGTTTCTTGGTCAAAAGCGGTGAAGGTAGAAAGGGGATTTGGAAAAGGAAGGAGTGGGAAGCATGGCTTCTGTTGCTGTCAGCAACTCTGTCAGCTCACCACCAGCTCAGCGATCCCACTGAAATTCACCTTGGGGACGGAGTTGGCTAAATATGTAAATACAAAATGTTGGATCCTAAAAACTGTGTCAGAAACATCACAGCCTCGCTCATCTGCAATATGATGATAATCCACAATTTATTAAGACCTCCCAGAGAGTACACTGGGACAAGGACTGGCCAGCAGGGCAACAGAATTTTTTTTAATATGGTTATAGTACCAGTTTACATTATCCTGATAGATATTAAAAAATGGGTACGTGCTGCAGTCAATGGAACTACATAAGTTAAGCTCCCTGCTATGTAAACTGGAATGTAATAAACTATGTTTTTCTCTACATGTTTTCTGTATTCTTCAGGAAACAGTTTAGACAGGGTGGCATGAATGTATCAAACATGTAGTAACTTAGAGATCCTGCAAATCTATGTCTTCTCTTAACCACAGTTGTATTTGCAATTGCCAGGATATAAATCCAGGCAAAATAACCTGTGTCAGTAAACATACTGTGAGTTTTCCCTTTGTGTAACTGTAAATACATTTAAATCCTAGGGGCTGATTTGGACATGGAGTGTTAAGTGATGCTGAGTTAGGTGAAGTAAAATAATTCCACAGGAGAAAGTGAATGCCATCTCTTTCAAGAATGTACCAAGCATTTACAACTTAAGACAAAACTGATAGTGCTATGACATTCTTTTTCACCTCCTACCCCTGCCCCCTTTTTATTTAAAACTAGTTTCACATCCTGCTGAATGGAATATGAAAACTTGTTGCCACTTATGGGGGAAATCTTTCTCTTCCTCTGTACTTTTTTTGTGCCCACTCCCAGATGAGCAGCCCAGTTGAGCTGGTACATGTTAGATCCAGAAACCCTATGCTAAACTCATTTATCTCTCAGAAAGCTACCAATATATTTTGCTGGAACAGTTTTCTTCTGAGTTAATAAGAAGCTCACAGAGAGGAACTGATGATTACCAGAGCTGGCACAAGGTAAATGGTGGGAGTATGCAGCTGGGAGAAGGGAAGGAATTAGAACTTAAAGAGGGACATCAAGACCTCTCCCTTTTAGTGAAATTGAGCTTCAAGTCAGTTCACTCCATCTTATGAAATCATGCCTTAAACCCTGCATTCAGACTTGGACTACATGCCATTATAGAGAAATGAGGCGTACAGACACCTGTATATGCTACTCAGACCTTAGGTCTGCATGCAGAAACTGCTATGCCATACATTGTTCTCTTCCAGAACAGATCACTGAAGACATAGGGAAAACTTTGAATTTGGCTCCCAAAATCTTATGCCAGCAAATTACTGTCCATTTGGACCAGGCACAACCAGGGAAATAGTGGTTCCTAAGAGATGCTATGGATACATTGGTCAGAAATCACTTAGAGCAAAGCAAAGTTTTATGTTTTCTTTGCCTGGTGTTTAGCTCATGATCACTGCAGAGGACAAGCACAGCACAGCAGGTTGTTCTTACTGGTCTTTACTGGGACTTCTTCATGATACCATTATCCACACTTAAGCCAAACATCAATATTTTTAGTTAACAGTCAATATTAAAAATATAAAATTTCAAATACCTATACACAATCTCTTGATAGAGGCCAGAAAGGTCTTTGAGGTCCCTGGGGCTTTTCTGAAGACCCTTAAGTCTCTTCTAAAATCTGCTCAGTAGCAGTAAGGTCATTGGCTCTCTTGTCAGCAGCCCAAACGAGTTGTTGTTGTTTGTCCTAGACTGTGCTGAGACTTTAGTTCCCCAAGAGCTGAACTAAGTTGGCTTTGCCATGGTCCTGCTTACCTAGAGCTGTGCTTGTGTGGGACATCTCCCTTTTTGCTGCTGGTGGTGCTCACCTGAGACTGAGGTTTGCCAGATGAGGAGTTAACCAGACAGAAACTAACACTGCAGAAAGAGATGGGTTTTTCCCCCACATGCTTTAGCTCCCCAGACTTGCTGTCTCTGGAACAATGCAAGTATTAGCACTAGCAGAAGAGAAGGGCAGACATACATGTCCAAGACAGAGAAAAAAGGTATGATGACTGAAGTGGGTCTGGTAGGTTTTCTTCTTTTTCTGGCAGGTTTTATCCCAGGTTCTTCTTCTTCTGCCTCCTATAAGGGGACTCCTGTAGCCCTCCACTAAAAACAGACTCTCCAAACTTAAATCAGTCACAAGGTGTCTTTTCACTTTTTAAAAAAACATTTGTTTTCTGTGCTCCTTCATTACTTGCTTGTAACACAGATCTCAAACCTCTGAAATACAGTCTTCCAGTTAGACTTATCAGAGCTAATTAAAAACTATTTAAAACACAAGCTACCTGAGAATCAATGATGATCAGAAAACAACCTATTGTCTCCCTTTCTTTTTGGCACCCACTGCTTGTGGATACAGAGTAGAGTGCTGCTTAGATCCTTTTTTCTTCTCATGTACAGAAAACATAGGTTTTAATTGCTCTGTTTTCCACACAGTATGTATTTTTCCTAGTTCTTTCAGTCCTGGCATCCTCTGTTGTTCGGTAATTATTGGAGAGTCAAGGAATCTGATAGAGGTATCCTTTATTCAGCTCCTGTGCTGTTGTAGGTCAGTGCAGTGCAAGCCTCTGCACAACGCAGCAATCTGTCCCAGCACAAACTCGCTTTGAGTAATTATGGGTAGGACACAAGAAGAGGGCTCCTCATCTCCAAATAAATGAAGTGCGGGAGTTTATTTTTCAATAGCGTTGGTGGAGTTTGATCAGCTGGTGAACAACACTGACTAGTGCCTGCAGTAGTAGGGGACCAAATTCAAAAGACCCTTGAGTTGAAAGGACCTTTTTTAAAAGATGTTTTCAACAGGGTGGCTATCTATACAATGCTACTTGAATAATGCCTCTTTTTTTTTTGGTGTATATTGTTATTTCCATTGTAGTACCTAAGCACTTCATATGCTTTTTTGAATATCCATCTTAGAAGCCTGTAATTTTTTTGCCAGAGATCATAATGTCTCACAGTCCTAGTATAAATGCACATTTGTATGTTGTTGGAAATAGTAAAAAACAAATCAGAATATTTCCATTAAAATTATTACCAATCTCTCTGATTTTAAACCTTCTGAGTAATTATTAGCAGCTCTGCTTGTGAGTTCATTGTATTAGGATCCTTTCCACTTCAGACATTCATCTATAAATCTGTAATACACTTATTAAAGCTGTGCTAAAGGTTGGGCTTATTAAAACTTCCTTTCCAAATCAAAATGATGAATTTGGGTCTTAATGGGATAGTTAATTTAAGAAAATTAAACACCATTTAAACTGTTTTTAAAAATGATTACATTCTACTAGGTTAATTATTTTAAAGTTATTGTTTAATCTGTATGAATTGCCCGGACAGAACAAGGGTCCTTCATCCTTTCTTGCAATTCATCATCTGCTGTGATAAACTGCTTTGTCTCCACCTATAATTACCTTCTGTAATTGCCACTGCCCCCTCTTGTAATGTTTGCTTGACAGACTGAAAGGTGATATGTATTTAATGGCGGTAGCACCTTTAATATTTGCTGTTGTCGACAATACAAAGCTCAGCTTCTTAAAGCTGTACTGGTAATAGATAGTGCTGTTGTTAATGAGCTGCTAGTACAGAATTGGTTGATGTGGAGCTTTTCATCTGCATGGCTAGCAAGAACTTCAAGTGTGTCTTCCACCTACGGCACACAACTGGTCGTGGGTCTGTGTGGGCACAGAGATAGTTAATGTATCTGACTGGACAGGGGGACCCAGAAACAGCTGCTAGGATCAGTGTCAGTAGTCATTCTCAAACCAAAGCACTTACCAAACCCAGTCCTGGCTCTTCTGCAGTTGAGTGGTGGGACTCCTGAAACTGGGTGTCACCTACACCCTGTGTACTATTCCCAGAGCTCCCCAGGCCCTCAGCTCTCCATGGCATGGGGATATGTATCTTCTGGCTTTTGGCCATGTGAAGATTTATAGGCTGTGAGGTCAGCAAAGTTGGCGACTCTGTCCTTGCAGAATAGAGTCTCTTTTGCCAGAGACTATAGTCCATTCCTGCTAAATATTTGATTCAGTAGCATCCACCTTCTGTTAACTAGCCCCATGAGTCATCTGCTGAGGAGATACCTGACTGTTTCTGGGTGAATTAGCTTATCAATATTAATGTGTGCCAAGAATGTTCATAAAATTAAAGCTCCTCCTTACCACCTCCAGGACCCCATTCTTATTCTTGGTCTTCGTATTTCTCTCCTTTTGAGTTAAACCCCAGGACTCTATATGAACAAAAATGATTGACAACCCATTAGACTGGCACAATTAAGATATTTCTCTTCTCTTCAGGGCTTTTCTTGAAGTCTTTACAACTGCAGTGTTAAAATGGCATCTTTTGAGGCTGAACTTTCATTCAGTGTAATTTCTTTCAGCTTTGTCTGCAGTATAGAGCACAAAATAAAGCACGGAGAGAAGCACTACAAAATTAGCTTAACTCTGATGGCACAAGAGCTACAGTGACCACAAACTTTTCATTACTACCCTAGTATGAGCTTTATTGCCCTAGTTTGAGTTAGCTTCTTATGTGTCACTTTGAAACTAGAAATTATCCTTGTCCGCTGGCCCTCTCATCCAGGCTGCAAGCGCTGGAAGTTCACCTGAACTGTTGTTGTCATATTTATTAGGTCATGCCAGTGTGATCTAAATTTAATCTATAGTTGGTAGCATAACACTGAGTTGAGAAGTCTCTCATCAATTTTTTTGCTGTGCTTATCCGAAAGTTGCTTCTTTTGGAGAAGATCATGTCCAGATTCTCACTTCCTCTGCTTACAGTTTGCAGGTATGGATTAAAACTCCTTTTCCCTATGGCTCTATCTTACCTTATAAAGTTATGATAAGAATTCAGCAAAAGCTCAAAAATATTGTGCAGGTAGGGGCAGAAGCGGTGGTTGACTGCACATGAACAAGAAACAAGTTTTAGAAACTGTCAAGGCAAATTTTCTATTTAAGCCACTTGGCTTACATCTTTATTGTAATTAACTCTTTTTTCTGGCTCATGTGTAGTCCAAGAGGTAGCTCCTGAGTCAGGAAAATATTAAAACTACCTGGTGTTTTTAGGTAAATTGAAACTGGTTCCAGCCAACTTCAAAAAGTTGTCTGCAGACATGCTTCAGATTCCCTTCGTAGTCTGCTTTTGCATGAGCACAGTTGGTGGGAAGCAGGCAATGGTTGGCATAAGGGTGTTTGCTATCCTGGTGGGCAATCCTTGGTTATAAGTCAGTTGCAATCCCAAAGTTCACTGTGAACCTTCAGTTCAGCTTCCTTTGATTAACCATGGGTCAGAAGACAGGAGTGGGCACCTGGCACTCCAGACCAAATTTGTTTTCTGATGTCACAGTTTTTCCTCACTTGCTGACGTGACCCATGTGACAGCCTCATGAGTTCTCATGAAGAAGCTACAATGATCTTTTGTCTGTTGTTTTTTTTTTTTTTAACTCTTTAGTGTCTCTGTTCCTTTATTTAATCAAGTTCACGTTCATTGCCCTCGGATTTGGGGCTCTGCAAAGGCCAGTTCTATTTTCTTATTTGCTTTTGTGACAATTAATTCCAAGCATGAAGTATTTAAGGAATGCTTACAGGGCATGTTGGCTACAAAAAAGGGTTAAATATCAAAGGTTGCTTATTGAAGAACTTTTTAGCTTACTAGCAGCAGGTCAGGAATTAAAAATAAAAACATGTTTCTGGATTAGAAGACAGAGACAGCTTCTCTCTCTCTCTCTTTTCTATCTGTAACTGGTACTCATACACGCTGTTCCTCCAAGAAAATTGCTGCCTGTAGCCTAGTAATAGAGACATAGACCCCTGTGTACTGTATATTGTATATGGGACTGCAGGGGGACTACTGAGACAAAGCAGTCACACCAGAGCATTACATGTTCTAGTAACATATTCTTGTATGTATTCTGCAAAATAGCCACCGCCAAAGCAGATTTATCTTGGAGGCTCCATGTGATACACAGAAATAAAGGAAAAAGCAGATATTTGTATTCATCTCTCCACAGCAGTATTGTTGAAGACAGAAAAACCTTGGTGTTCAATGCTGTAGATGCAACGAGCCAGGTGTCCCTGTCACTTGGGCAGCAGGTGGCACCATTTGTTTCATTCTTAAAGACATCTTGTTCTGCTGTGGTTTTGTGCAGCAGCAGGTCTGCAGGAGGCAGGTGACAACAGTGTGTGTGCTGCTTCGTAGCTGGGCTAGAGCAGGAATATCCCATTGATTTTCTTTAATGTACCACAGCAGAGTGCAACGGGGCATAAGCCATAAATCTGTGGGGATCTATGATGCGATGTGGTTTTCACAGGGCCAGCAAGTCACCTTGTCCTGTCAGACATACTACCTGAATAGGCTGCTGCGGCAGGGTGTTGCATTTGATAACCCAGTGGTCTGTTTGCTTCTGTGCTCTGGGGTGGACGAAGGTGAGTGACTATAAAGGGAACTGAGTTTTTCTGTGTTTCCCCTTCTTCTTCCAGATTTAATTGTCCTTGGGAAACAATGAGTTTGTATCCCTTGATAGTGCCCTATTACACCTTGATGAAGATATGCACCCCTGGATAAAGCTTGTGCTGCTTCACTGACTTGGTCAGAGTGGACAGATAGCTATGGCTCTCTCCCTTTAATGACACATCTAATAAGGCTGTCTACTGAGCCTGGCTCCTACCAAAAAGCCTCTTGTTCACAGCAATTGCTGGTCAATCAAATGTAACATACATCTTATTTCTGTTCATTCACACCAGCGGGCTACTGTGCCTTTAATTTGTTGCACAATTAATTGTAATAAGAGAGAAATCAATAGATAACATGCCCATTATTTTGCTCAGAAACTGCTTCTTAAATAAGGTGATTCAGTTCAAATCAGGTACAAGCGTAAGTAGCTCTAAAAGGAGCCTGAGGTTGAGTAAAGCTGTGCTTCCACTTACTTCTTTGTGCATCTTTCACATGGAAGGCTGATCATCAAATGCTAATGCTAATATTAATACTGACATGGTTCCATCTTGGGATCCCTTATAACCTTGTTAACAGCCTCCTGGAAAGAACTCAACCTTGTTGTCTACACAAAGAGACTGGCAAAGTCTGTGGTGTCTTCCACAGATCTTGATTTTAAGTGCTATATTTCTTCCTCACATTGCCTGAAAAATACTTTAGGAACACTTAGACATTCTTTCTGTCATAATTTTAAGGTCCTTTCACATTTACTGGAGGGCAATTTAGCTCTGGACAAACAGCTTCAATGAGCTGAATTTTTTTTTTGAGACATTTATGAAATACTGGGGACAAGTCTATGGGTATCTTGTGGTTCTTTGAGAGATGCTTGTTCCCAGATCACCTGGGAGCTGTGACTCTTGAGGACTTACCTACTATGTCAACAGGGTCCCTGATGAAGTCCCTAAACAGCAGCAGAGGATGGGTTTGTTTTCAGCAGAGCTATGCAACCTCACCAAAACCTGTAAGATGAGCTATAAGCCAAGCCTGCTGAAGCACTTGTGTGATAGCAGAGGTAAGTCTGCACAAAAGGTTTCATAGCACAGGTAGGATGGCAAGATAATGTGACTCACAGCCCAGAACTGCAAACATAGCCTAAGACTTTGCCCATCATACTAATGCTCCAGGCACATTTCAGAACAGCCATCTCTGCACTGTAACTCTGTCAAGAGTTATAAATTGGATCTTTCCCTTGGTGCATACTGAGATCGTATCAGAAAGGGCTGACCCCTCAAAGCTGAAAGGTCACAGATATAAGAATCTGCTCTGTTGCAGTGATTTGTAATGTGACTTATGGATTCTGCAGTATTATTACAGTTATTCTGCAACTCTGACAGGTCTAGACTGAAGGCCACATGGGTAGTGTGAAAACAAAGCAAGAAGCAAAAATACTTTTTGCTGAACAGTTCTGTTCAGCACATGATAAATTAGTATAGCTGTTAATTGTCATGTGTTTCCTTCTAGTAGGTGTTTTGATGACAGCTGTGTTAGAAGTACTTCTGTTGTCAGTCTTTTTTGTCTGAAGCGTTAGCGTGAAGGTGCCTTGCCTACACGAAATGCTCTTCCCAGTTCTACCCATGCTAGGCCTTGGCATGAACCTGTGTTACCCAGACACTAACCTGAATGTACAAAGTCTTCTGCTGACCTTAATTGAATTGCATATTATTATCCATAGTAGAATGCACAAGGAAGAGAGACCAAAAAAATAGGCATATTGATTGCAATTGATTATCTATAGCAATCATTTATACAGTAGAATGTGTTGTTAGTATCTTTGTTGCCTTTACTTTGTGAGTTTTCTATAAAGTGGCACACCAGAAGAGATTGTTCAAGTAGAGGAACTGCGCTCCAGCTAGAGCAGAAGTGGAAAAAAGAAATAACCCTTGGCTGGTTTGTTAATAGTCAACTCTCAGTTACCCCAGCTGGATTATCTGAGTTGTGGATTTATCAGTGTCATGGGTAGAGGATCTACTATCTTAGGGTAGCAGCAGCATTAGATGAGCACACTGATTCATGACCAAGGCTGTATTGCTTTCAGGGTGAGCTCATCACTGGAAACAATACAGCTGGTGTCTCATGGAGCAGCTGGCTTCAGAGTGCAACAGCCTGGGCATTTTTGCATGTTGTTCCCAAGGCTGGGATGCCAGGGATTTCAGTGCAGGCTCCATCTCCATTTAATGGTAGCTCCAGTTTGGTGCAGCTGATGAGGTCCAGCAGCCAAAATGGACCTGGGTGTTGAAATGAAAATGAAATGACTGCTTCAGTACTGCTTCCCAGGCAGTGCTCCTCATCCAGGAAGATGATTCAGTAGACTGCAGTGCTGCATGAGTACATGGACCCTGGTCAGTCTACTGGATCAGCTGGATGAGGATCACTTCCCAGGGGAGCATTGCTGCAGGTGTGCAGTGCTGTGTTTGATGCCGCTGCTGCACTGGGATGCAGTATGCAAGGAATACCTTTGAGGGAACTAGCCTCTGTCAACTGAGCATGCCTTAAATTGGTTCAGGCCTGCCAATAGGTTTGGTTGGATGCAAACAAGCCTTCTGTTTATTCACTGTCTACTACTCCCTTGTTTGTGGTGTTATCCATACTATCCAAGCTTTTCCTGCTATTTGCTGGTATAGGAGCTTCCCTGTTAGCTCCAAGAATGGACTATACTTTGACTGGATTTGTGCAATCTTAGATGCAAGTTACTCTTTGAATGAAGCTGGTTTTGGAGACTCATTTAGGTATTGAATTAACTTACGATTTTCCTTTTCCTTAATCTTTTTTTGTAAAGTACACAGAGATCCACCACTAAACAATATTACATAATCAGTCTCTCTCCCTCTCTCCCCCCCCCGCCATCTCTCCAGTCACTTTTTATACCTCCTCTAAATCTCTCATGCCTGCCCTTAGTTGTTCTTCCATCATTACTGTCTTCTCCTTCATAGCACAGCCTTTTATTTTTTTAATTAGGTCATATCTATTTCACCAGCTGATTGATCTTTCTTTCTCATTCCCTTCCCAGCACACATCCCAAGTCTCTCCTTCTCATGGATAGGCTATGATTGTAATTTGGAGGATGGTTAATTCATGACTCCTTGGCTAGGGCCAGGGAAGTAACTACAAAGTCAGCTGTCTGTTGCTGAGACACATCTCAGTATTTCAACACTTAAAAAGCACAAGACCTCTTACCTTCCTTAGCCAAAATCAACACCTGTACAGCAACTGGTGGATCCTGAAAAAGTGAGATGGAGATCACATGTTTCTTAATATAATTGCTAATTAAGAATTATTTTATGTTATTGTGTCCTGAACAAAGGTATAGGAACATATTTTCCCAGGAAGTATACAAGAAAACAGAAATATGGAGCATGCTTTTGATCACAAAAGGGATGCACTTTCTCTGCTCCAAAGTATTGACTCCCTCCCTCATTGCTTCATCAGCTCTTGCGGCTGATGCTACACAGCAGTAGATCACTGCTACAGGAAACCCAGATAGCTCTTTGGCAAAAATGTGCATGTTGGTGGGCATATGCATCAGAACACAAAAATATCTTGGGCAACTCAGACGTGGTAGTGGTGGTTAATACAGTTTTATCACTGAAGTTTGTGAAGAATAAGATGACTGAACAGTAAGGACTTGTGATGCAGATCCTTCAGGCATGTCACCATACCTCAAAACAAGTTGCATTGAAAAAGATAAAAGTGAATCATGATATTATCTCCTTCAGGCTTGAAGACAAAATTGAATGTTTAAATCTGCAGTTCATGGTTTTCCCTGATTTTCCCCTTCCATTGGTACCAATGTGATTTCAGAAAGGGCACTGAAAATATAGCAGTGTAAAACTAGTATCTGAAGTTTCAGCCAAGCCCAGCTGCTGTAATTAATGCTTATTATTACTGGCAGTGATGAATAATAAACAGAGATGGTTGAAAAATGCCAGTTCTTTTTTTATCAGAAAATTAAATAATATTTTAACTGAAAAGCTGAATTTAAAAGCAAATTAAATCAAAACCAGCTTTTGGAAATGTTTCTGATGAAAAACTTTATTTTTTTAAAACATCAGACCCAAAACATTGCACTAAAAGTGCTCTCTTTCTTTCTCTTGTTAGTTGTAAATCAGTTATTTTTTGACTAAGAAAGATTTTCTGATTAGGAATGAGTGGGCTTATTTCATCAAAGGAACAATCAGAAAATTTAAACCATTCATGCTGGATCATCAGGGTCCTCAGGGCCTCCCTGTCATGCCTGCATCTTCCCCTGTCTTCCGTCCCAAACTTGACCCTGCTTCCCAAACTTCCCCAGCTGTCCATGGCCCATGACCCCATGTCAGCCCCCGGGGGCCATCAGCTCCTGCCCCAGTGTTGCCAATGCAGCAGCAGCAGGGATGGTCTCCAGCTCCTCACAGCCCTGCCCTGCTGGACCATGGGGCAACACTAACAGTAAGCAGGAATACTGACATAGATACCAAGCAGCGGGCATAAAAAAAGTAAGCTATCATCAGCAAGTAAAAGCTGAATTTGCTGTAAATCAATCACTCATGGCAACTGCACAGTGAGTGTCTGTGTGCATATGTGTCTATTTATCTCTCACAGTTGCATGGACTGCAACTGTGGGGAGGAAGAGATAGTCCATACCAGAGGAATGCAGACTATTTTTATTTTTTTTTATTCTCCTTGCCATTTTACAAGGAAAATACATAAGCATGAGTAACATTAGCTCTGTCACACTTTCTTTGGTGTAAATGAGACGCTGCCCTAGTGCTGTTGTTTCTCGTCCTATGTTGAGTCACGCAGTGTAGACACTTTATCCTGCCCCTGTGTCTGCTGTAAGACCACAGATCATGTTATCACTTTATAAATATAGCATATTAGTACATCTGGAAGGCTAGTCACGCTGTGAGGTTCAAACAGGTCTGGCTGGCCATGAGCTATGCTACTGCTATAAACAACCTCAGTGTCCCAAATTGAATAACCGCAGAGCACACTCGGGAGCTCTGGACACTCGTGTTCTTTAGTAGTTGGTAAGTGACAGTTTTGCTGACTATTGTGTTTCTTCAGGTGTGTGGGGTCAAGGTGGGAAATGGCAGGGAAAGTGGGAAGTCATTATCAGGTCTTTGTTGCTGCTACTGTGCTGTGGATTTTTGAATGTTAATGTATATGTGAAAAACAGCTGAAACGTGGAATGTTAGTCAAAAGTGGTGTTTTTGCTGGATACCCTTAAAGATAGTAAGATTCTCCCCATATGTAGTTCCTCTAAGTAGATTTATACCTGTGACAAACCCAAACTTTATAATTTAGGAAAGCTTTCAAGACTCACTCTGTGACTGAGTTGTAATAAACCTGTGCTATTACAACTCAAGGACATATGCTGGTGTGAGAATGATTTTCAATAAAAAAAAGGTTGGAGAGGTTAGTCATTTATCTTTGTTGTCTGTCACAATTTAGACTGGAATTTAAAAAGAGTTATAGAACTTCAGTTTCTGAAGGCCACTTACAGCTAATCTAACTGGTATAGGAAATCTAGCTTGCTAAATCTTTTGTGAACAAAGCCTATCATTTAAAGTCAAATATTGTCATTATTGTTGTTATTGCTACCATAAGTATTTATGTGCTGTCTATCTCTGACCTGTTACTTTCTGCAGGCAAAAAGGTGCTGACCAGTTCTCTTCCTCTCAGTAGTAGCTAACTGAGCACCATTCAAGCATCAGTGATGGATGACAATGCTCATTAGCCAAAGAGGTAGAACCTACCAGAGTTTCATCCACTTTGCTCTTCTCAGACAGAAGGTGAAGGTGGGGAATTATTCCAAGGAGGATGTCCAGCTGTCCATGCCACCTGTGTCTCCTATCCACAGGCATGGGAAGGTTTTGTGGGAAAGGCTAAAGACACAGCTGTGGTGAGGGAAGAGAGCTGATAAAGTACAGCTGCGACCTCAGGACTGTGTGGTGGGGTTTGGACTATTTGAGCTAAATTAACTTGGCTGCTGGAGTAGGTGAAAGCAGCATCTTCTCTTGCTTATCTGAATTGTCTGCCATATGTGCTTAAATCACAGAATTTGACTGCTTAGGAACTGGATATGAGCATTTTACTCATGATATGAGTAAAAGGATCCTGTGGCTGATACTGCAAATAGGACTAAAAGCTTGATGTCATAGGTCAGTCACACGTTTTTGCTCTCCTTCTACAGTAGAGGAAGACACAGGTAATAACATTGGATTCTTAGATCAATGCATGGAAAGTGGACCCTTGGGAACACAAGGAAATGAACAAAATTGTGAGGGTCTTTGGCTAGTCTCAGTTAGGACAGTGAGCCTACAATAACATTTATGATGCTGTCACCCACAGAGATAACTTTGGAGGCTGGACCCTGTACACAAAAGGTAACAGTAGTAACCTCACTTCCTGGGGATGGTCCAGGTCCATTAACCTTACGACAAATGAGAGTAAGTCAATGAAACATTGTGCTAAAAACCCGGATGGCATAAAAAAGGTCTGACAAACCTAAGACTGTGATTTCATGCTTAATTAAGGTAATCTAATCATACATGAAAACCTCCATGTTTTGTTCAGTGGCACTGAGTGCCTTTTTACTTGCCTATGAGTAATTAAATGGGGTCTCTTTAATCAACCCTTAACACATGCTCTAGCTTTCCCAGGACTCTGTTGTCTACTACCTAAGACAATTGTTTTCACCTGCTGACTACAGTGACATTCATAGATTCAACCACCTTTAAAATTATGTAATACACTTTTGAGCTTCCTGTTTTTCCTTTGACAAGAAGCAGCCTTAAAATACATGCCCGTTTCAAATACATCAGACCTCTTTCAATCTTACGAGAATTAGACATCTCTTCAGCAACGCCCAGTGGAAAAAAAAAAAGAATGGATTTATGTCACAGACGTCAGTCCAGTGTTTCATTAGCTTCATTGTCAGTGTAAGAATCACTTTGAATAATTAGTCAGCTCACTGAAGTGCTAGGGGAATACATCTGTAATAAATCCCCTTGCATATGTAACATCTATCATGCTTGATGGCAAACATATTAGTGGTACAAGAGTTGAGGAAGTATAAAGAATATTGTAATTCAGCTGCTAATTAATCCATAATTAAAGACCTAATTAATGAATAACCCTGTGAAAAATTGTCTAAAAATCGAGATGTGAAGACTTCAGTGATAAAGAGGAATCTTGTTTGTGAGACTGGTTAATTTACATCTAGAATAGGAACTGATTAATGAAAACTGTCAGTAAGACATTGTGCTGCCAACTGGACAAAGAGAAATACGCACATAAAAATGTGTGGAAACCAAGCTCAGCCTTTGCATATCATTTTAATGATATTAACATATCATTTTAATTTTATGATATTCATAGTTATTTCCACCTGAAGTATAAGGAGTAGGTTAAGAAAAGACATATTTGTTCTCTCAGCTGTGGTATGTAAACAATGCAGAAATTTGTGTGTGAAAGATGCTAATGTCAGATTCTGTTCTCGAATGCCTTTTTTATGAAATAGCTAAAGCAGAAAAGTCAGAAAGAACTTGATTCACCAGAACATTCAGGATTAAGCCCCGTGCTAAGTAAAGACACTAATTTCTGAAATTAACTTCAGTGAAAGCTGGACTAATTAATAGCTTGAAAGTGTCACTGTCTGTCTGTGTTTGTTTATCTAGGAGCCGGCTGGCTGAGACTGTGCTCTTTAGAGAGCAGGAGGGAACATTTTAAACTCCCAGAACATCTGGGCTCATGTCCAGGTGTCAGGACTGCTTTCTCCAGGCCTGGAGCAGCTTGTCCCTTTCCTCTTCTATTTATTTCACAGTGCAGCTGCATTTGCTGGATCTCTGCGGACATGGGCCTTCAGGGGGGCACCTGCTGTGATCCATAGCTTTGCCCTGCCCACGCGCTCCCCAGGACCCAGCCATCACATGCATACATATAGGATCTGAAGCACAATCTAACTTGGATCTCCAACCCGAAACTCCGACTGTCAAATCTGCACATTTGGCAAGTCTAGCGACAAATAAATCAGCCAAACTAGCAGGGAGGATAATTCCCTGCTGGTGTAGAACAACAAGATTGTTACTGGCAGCAAGACTAGGTAGGGAAGAGCAGCAGCTTCCTGCTTTCCAGTCCTCTCCCACTCCCGAAGTGGCATAGGGAAGCAGCACTACCCCACTTACAAGCTGTGCACAGTTAGCACAATATAGTTGTATACTACAAACATTGTCACCATTTCTATTGCTCTTTCAATCACAGCATGTTTCTGTAATTTAATCTTTCCTTGATAACACAAAAAATGTGTTCAATTGCTATCCAAATGTCAGGTTTCCTTTGAATTATTTAAAGACTTGTGAGATAAATGACTTGATCCTTCTGAAGCACAGTGTGAGCGAGCTTATTTCTTAAGAAATTATTTGCAGGGTTGGTATGAAATAATGTTCACCCACATTTTCCCCTATGTAATCCTGCCAGTAATATTCATAAGATTGCAGCAGATCTCCCACAGTGATTATCTGAAAGAAAAAGGACCCAAGTGAACAAGGCTGTTAAACAAATTGAAGAAATCAAAACATTAATAATTTGGTAACTCATATAAAGCAGCAAAGGAAAGTATACACAGTGCTGTTATTGAGGGCAACCAGGCCTCATACAAACCCAGGAGGGCTGTAACAGAGACTAATATTGACTGTATCTGTAGTACCAAAACTACGTGGACATCTTCCAGGCTCAAAAGAAGACACAGAGCTTGTTCTACAGAATACACTGTGCACAGGCAAGTTGGCCAGCATTAACACTGATCCCAGCTATGTTCAGAGGAGGATAGACTGTAGTATAATAAAGCAAATATAATTTTGGCTTATGACTGGCTGTATTCAACCCAGTTCAGACAAGACAGAGATAATGCTGGTAAACAAGGAAGAGCCATAGAAGAGTTGGTACAGTTATCACGTCTAAGAACACTTTTTCCCTATGCTCCACTACTTTCTTTCCAAAGAAGACCTTGCCTTGTCCTTAATTTTTTGTAGTGTGCTCCTCAGTGCATCTATACATTGATATATCTCAGATGCCAAGATGAGTGCAGAAAGGCTGCAAACTGTTCATTCATGAAGCTGCTGATTCGAAGAACACTTCTTTTCTGTTTAAGGCCTTTTGTCTGGAATTTAGTGTTACTTTTAGCTTATATATCCTTAAACAGTTCGCTTCTCAAGGATGAGGCAGACTATGACATCTTGTGCTGCAGGCACAGGTAACTGAGATAAAACTCCTTCAGCATTAAACACCAGGAGTTTCCAAAAGGCAGTCCCATTTTAAAACCCAGTTGCCTAAGTGTTCCTCCATATTGCAGGTTGGTTACACTTCCAGACGTATTGCAAGTCATCATTTCCGCCCTTTTTATTAAGCCCAGAAAAAAAACCCAAAAAGGGTCAAATTCCTGCTCTGGGTTCAGAGGCCAAGTGGGAACAAATGCAAGTAAGTGGTCATGAGATCACTGGCTGTTGTCAAAAGATGGCTGCGGCAACCTCTGGCAGGTCTGTGGCAGAGCTGTAAACAAAGGGTGGACATATCAATAGCTGAAGGGAGCAAGGGAATTTAAGGGGTGGCATACTAAATATCTCCAATTTTACTGGTGGGTCGACATGGTCTGAAGTACGCATATCTTTGTAGCAACAACATGAATAACAATAAATAGAAAATAATGAAGATTGTAGCCATTACAAGGCAGAGATCTTCTTTTTTCTTCTGTAGTTTTTCAACACCTTACTGAATAGATTCTGGTCTAGAGCTCCTCAGTGCTCCTACTTTTTCAAGAAGAAAGCCTGAAGTAGATGTTAGAGAACTGTCTGCTTACCTTTAGGTGAATTTATATAATAAAATAAAACAAATGATAACATAAATGATAAAATAAAAATAATCCATGCAGATGCTTTTACTAGCAAGAACATTTGGCATTAATGTACCATTTAAATGAAAACACATGATGAGTATCATCACTAAGATTTTGCTTTTTTGCCACCTAATCCTTCAAACGCTTAAGAATGTCAATAACCTTATACATATAAGGACTGTGTTTGATTTTAATAGGCCTATTTATATATACAGTTAAATGAATAAAATTTTTGCAAGATTGTAAAGAAACGGTGTTTTCTTCTTTTCAAGACCAGAAATCTCACAGAAGTGTCTGTAAAGCAATTGTTTTGTTCCATGCATGCAGGGATAGCTCAAGGCAATGAGAGGCCTAAAACCAAATATTGACAGCAAAAGAGTACTCCCATGTGAGCAAGCTCTTATTCCTAACTCAGCTGGCCCAGAAAGGTGCTGGATTATTAAATTCACCTGTAAAGAAGTAAAGATGAGTTTCAGCATTGAGATGGGGTCTGCAGTAGGGCTAGGCTGAGAGACTTGTTGAGGAGAGGGGCTCGGTAAGGTTCTTTAGTGATTTAGTGAGGGCACAGGGCTCTGGAAGGGTGAAATTGAGAAAAGTTTGTGGGTCATAGTATCTGAGACTAGAAGTGTAGCCCTGGCGGAAGAAATATGAATTTGTGGTTTAGAATATAGAGAGGGGAAATGCTAGTTATAAGGATTCTTTTGAGTGTCTTATTGATGAAAACTGGGACAAGGTTGCAGATGAACTAACTGGCTAGTTGAGGAAGAGAAGATGTTGCAAAGGCCATGGTGTTCAAACAGATTTTTTTTTTTCCAAAGATAAATGTAATTTTTTTTTCTTCTGCTTCCTTTTAAGAAAAGTTTAAAAGAGGGAAAGAGTGAAGCAAAGGGAAACTTCTTTCCTCTGCCTTTAGTACAAGTTTCTCTGGTTAGAAACTCTAGTATCACTTTGCCAAATATTGCAGATGCTTATTATAAAAACCCTTCTTTTTTTTGTTTTAATTAATTACTTAAAATATATATTACTTTAAAATATTGCCTTAAATGAAATGTGTAGCTGCTTATGAAGGGAAAATCTTGCTACCATTAAAAAAAGAAATGTACCCTGAGTGGCCAGCTTTGTTTCTGAGCTAACCATTATGAGAAAGATAAGAAATCAGACTGACTTCCCAGTATGTTGCCTTTTAAGGATATTGATTAAGGCCTTGTAGATTACTTCTTGGGAGGTGTAAATGGCTAGGGATAAGATTATTTGCTTCCATAGACACACACAGAGAACTAATTTCTCCACAAGTGACTGTCTTGTAAATGACATCTTTGCCTTCCCTTTTTGTTCCCGAACCCCCTTTACCCTGGAAAGCACTGTGCTTTCATTATCATATATTGCTGAAGAGGCTGGCCCTTGTGATCTATCTTGCTAATAACTCTGAAGACTGAATGAACATTATAACCATGGAACATCTAAGAAAAGAGTGCTTATGATCTACAGCATAATTTAGATACAGGTGTCACCCAGGGAAGAAAGCGTTAAGCTGCAAACTCAGTGTAGTTATGAAGTAGGGCCTTGAAGATGGAGGTGATGGTTGCTTTTGTGGTCAGGACCTGTCCTTAATGAAAGGAAGGTTGCCTGTTTCTTGGGTGAGAAATAGCTTGAGTATGGTTTTTGTTTTTCACTTACTACCATATTAGCGGGTCAGGTAATCTTCACCAAAGCATGGTATGACCAAAGCTTGTCTTTAATGAGCATGTGTAACTATGGCATGTGAAAGGAGCAATGCTGAATTACAAAAGGATGGGAAAATTGGAAGAGGAAGGGGGCTGAAGTCTGTGTAGATTTGGGTGTGTGACTGCTTTGAGGAGGGCAGTTGGACTAGTTGACCTTCAGAAGCCCTTTCCTACCTCACTGGTGCTGCGGTTTCTGACAACGGGTAAAATGCTAATACTGATTACCTGTGAAGAGCCTAAGTATGGGAGGAAACACAGGTGTGGAATGCCAGCTGAAGCGAAGAAATTAGAAAGAAGTCCATAATAAGGCATTTCTCTACCCAAATGTAGCTTCCCACCTGTAACTAATAGATGATAGCTTTGGGTTTTATTTAGGCTGCGGGCCTAACCCAATGATTGGAAGAAAGCAACTGTATGTGAACTTGACAAGGTACACCCATATGTATTTCTAGAAATGGAAATTGTTGTTGGTAGTTGCTTCTTCTGTTGCAAATTCTTGTCATGCATGAGTAAACACCCTGAAGAACCTACACATAGATTTAGTTTCTGCCAGCTTGCCAGGCTCTTTTCTGGGCGACATCTCATTGTCAGGAAAATAGTGGTGTCTGAACTTTGGGAAATACACATTCTGCCATCACACTTGATACTTCATGCCCATTTTTTTTGACTAGGAAATGGGGTAAAGCAACAGCCCTGCAAACCTTGTTGGGTGACATTTTCAGAGTTGTAGATAGCAACAAAGTTTCGTGTTTGTCCTGATGAATATTTTTAAAGCCTTAGCCACCCTGTGATCTGATCAGGATTTGTGGCTTTGATCCTTCTGAAGAGGTTAGCCTTGAGCAGTTATGATGGACACCCTTCACCTCCCACCCATGTTCCTCCTCTGCTTGGTTTTACCATTGCAGAATAACCCTGATGCATTGCAGTCTAATCCAATATGTGGATAAAATCTGTATGAACTTTTCCAACCTGAGTGTCTAATAAATCAGTGTCTCGATAAAGAAGAAATGACTTAACCTGGGAGACAGGAAGGTGGGGAGCAAGTCAAAGAAATAGAGTACTTTCACAGTTTATTCAGACTTTGTGTTGATTAAGGCCATCTAGTTCCAACAGAGGTCAAGTGTCCAGCTGCCACTTCACTGTCTCTCAGCAATTCAGCTCCTGCAATAACCCTTCTACCAAAACACACTGCTATGAATTGGTCTATTAAAATGAATTAGATCCTGCAGAGTGACTGCTAGCCTGCAGCTCCTGTGAGGGAGAAGTCCTTGTCACTGGGTTTCTTCATTTGGGCAGAAGACGAGAATGTTTTATTTTGTGCGGTAAACAGTTTCCTGTAAATTATCAGTGAATATGTTTTAGAAGAAGGGTGAAGCTGATTATAAATAAAACTTTCCACTGAGAATAAGGTCACCATTCTCATTACACTGCTATTAATGGAGTTTTGACTCGGCTGCTGTCAGCAGTCCGTTCCAGATAGGTTGGGAACTATTTTTGCCTCTTTGTTAGTGCTCGTAAAGATAAACAAGCAATGGGAGCAGCTTTTTGAGTAGCAAAGATAGCATTTTATAAAAACATCTTAAGATACAGAAGGCTATGTCATAGAAGAATACTGGTTTCCAACCAGTCTCTGTGCCAGTACTTAGAGGTATTTGTAACGGTGTTTCTTACTGAGATGACAAATAAGGTGGACAAGTAGGAACCTTTTCTTTTGGTGTACCTATGCATAATACTTTTTAGTCCATGCTGTGCATTTCCAGAGGACATGAGGGTGCTTTGCTGGCTCACAATAAATTATTCCTTTATGTGTTACAGAAAGATGTATCAGTGAAAGGGGGTGAAAAAGAATAAGGACAGTTACAAAGTTACAAGAGGAAAAATGCAGAGAGGAAAAGAATTTTCCCTTCCTCCTTAGTATTATAACAGAAGGACAGATAATAAATAGCCCCAGTTGAGGGATGTAGAGCTTGGAAAAAATGATCAATGCATGGTCTGAGGAAAAACTAATATTTACAAGCTTGAAAACACCCAGTAAAGGAAGGGACAGATTGCTTTTTAAATGACCAGTAGGTGGGCCAGTGGGGTTTCCTTCTTTCCCTTTTTAATTTTTTTTTAGGTTTATGACTGGTATAATAAATGTGGTATCTAATGAACCTCAAGCAAATTTTAAACAACTGATTTTCCTTTTCTCTCCTTTTATGTTGGCGGAAGGAATTATTTTTTAAAAGGCTTTGGACTTCTGTTTTATAAGACTTGTTTGCAGTGGTTCATCAAACCATTTTATAAAGAAGTAAGCATGACAGAAGTCTTCTGCAGATGATCTAATTGCATTTAATAAAATCCAGTGTATTGTGACAATTGTACCCTCACCAGTGACTCCAAGCAAGAGAGTACACTTTCACCTGTTTTATCAAGATTTGTATCTATACTTGCTTTTGTGGTTTAGTAGGTGATTTGTTTCCTTTATTGATACTGAACCATTGCTACAGTTTAGTAAGGAACACCATGCTGCCAGTCATGCTGTGTTTCACAAGATGTAAATCCGAGTTCTTAATCTCCTGTGGTTCTTAAAGATACTACAGTGTATTTTTTCCTCCTGTAAAAAGAAGGTAGCATTCATATTGGGCCAAGCTCAAGCATCATACCTACTAAAGGGAATGAGACCTTTGTCAGGGACTTCAGTAGGGGCAATGTTCCTGCAAGAAGTTTCTGTGGTTTTAATTGAATATGGAAAGCTTGGTTAGTTAAGGTCCAGTTCATCTTAGTTCTTAACTGTGCAGAAACTAGTATATTGATACCAAGCCTTCAACTGTTGGAAGGTAATTCTACACATACTAATAAATGGGTACCATGTGTTCACAAACCCTTCACCTTATCTCCAGCTTAGGTAAGTTTTCACTGTATGTTACAGGGCTGGTCTTTCAATGCCTGTCACAGATAAGCACCTACTTATGCAAACACTGGAAATTCCAAAATTCCACTAGAATAGGATAGCTTAGGTGTATGAAGATCAATAAATCCAAGATAAAGTGATTTTGCATAATTTACAATGAATAAACTTTTAATGAGCTCTCATTTTAATATTAGTTACATAAATTGTTAAAAATACTAAGTCTTTAAAGTTATTTTTAATCAGTGTTACTTAATCAAATTAGTATTTCTTTGTGACTGTGTCTTTATCTTGGAAAGGCAAAAGTGCAAGTAATAAAAAAAATTCAACATATAACCATTGCCATAGATTTTGTGTAGAAGTCAATTATATGCTACATTGATTACTGCCAGCACAAAACCCTAGACAAATGAGGTAAGATGGAAAGTATAAGTTGTTAACATTTCTTATGACTTCAGCTTTTTTCCCCAGATATCTTAATGAAACATGTTCTCCTAGTTCCTTATATTTCTCATTATTTCTTTCCTGAAGTGTTCATGATGGTTTGTTCTTGCAGGAGAAGCTTAATGTTGACAGTATGGGGCATCAGGTGATAATATTTGACTTTTCTCTCATAAGAGGACTGTGGGAAACTCGAGTCAAGAAGAACAAAGAACGTCAGAGGAAAGAGAAAGAAAGATTGGAAAAAAGCTCATTGGAGAAGTAAGCTAACTTTTCTGCTGTTCATTTTAATGGAGTCCATTATTATTATCTACTACTATAGCCATAAACTAAGAGTTATCATATGATTTAGAATTTATTTTTCTGGGTTTGATTTCAATGATTTCTTGCCTCCTTTCCTCTAGATGACTGTAAGAGAAATGCAGCACAAACTGTGCTTGTATTTCATTAGTCCATACTCTTTCCTAGGTAGATAGTGATTTACTAATGGTTTATTTTATTGTCTACTGTGTAGATTTAATTTGAAGATAAAAGTAACACATTTTGTACCTTTCTATTGCTTATATGTTATATAAAAGTATGGTTTTTTATTATGGAATTCATGAAAACATGCTCATAAAATTCAGTACTAAGAAACACTTTAAGTCTTTTTGGTGAGTTGACAGGAGAAACAAAAGGAATTAAATAAATGGACACATACAATTGCATCTGAATAGGAGAGAGAGGATAGAATAAAAGAATTATCAGGGGATTTTTTTCTTGCTCAAATATTAAAAAAAGCCTTGATTATAATGCTTACACCCACTAATCATGTTATTGTTTTTATTATATTTAATCTATGTTTTCTTTAAGCAATATTTTTGTTTCTTTATGTTCATTCCCATTAGAGACAGTGAAATATTATACTGCGCTGGCAATGTTGGAAATATATGACTTATCATTTTTCGCCTCTGAGAAGAGAACAAAGAAATAACATTCATTTTCTGCTTTAAAAATAAAATGCACGGGGTTAAACAGTGCCCTTGTTTAAAAGCATCGTTGCATTGAGCCTTCATGTGGTGTTTTGGCCATCTCAGAAGACTCCCACTCACAGATTCTCACTGCCATTGCAGCTACACTGAAAACAGAGCAGCTGGGCTAGGAGGAGACCAGGGTAATACAAAGTCCGACTGCCCTGCCTGCAAGAACTTTCTCTTCAAAACATCCATAGTTGCAGTCTTAGTTCTCCTGTCTCTACCCAAAGACTGTATTAAAAACCATAATCCTAACAAACAAACAAACAAACAAACAAAAAAGGAATCTTGTCCTTCAGTTTAAATTCTCTAGCAAAGATGAGCTTTCTTTTTGGTATGAGCTGAGGGATAAGAAGATGTTTGCTGTTGTGAGTGTTTCCCTTATGGTGGAAAAGAGAAGTGAAAGGATTTGGGATGAAACTCGATCAAACCTTATTTCTGTCCTAGATGCTACATTAAGAAGTTGTTTTGTGCAATTCTAATGCAGATAAAGCAGATAACTCTCTACTGCTGTCTATGTCAGCTAGTGGCTCTTGGGGTGCCACTGCAGCCTTCTTTATAAAAAGAATATTATGACTAGGAATCCGCACCCATAGCTTCTAATGGTGCATGCAATCATCTTCAGAACTGATGGAAGGTCAATCCCAATGTGGACCTAAATGCCAATATTCCCCTGCCATGTTTTGTTTGGTTTTGGTTTTCTGTGGTACAGAAGGTAACTTCTGAGTTTACTAGTACAAAAACAAAGCACAAGTGTCAGGCATGGGGAACTTCTGTATGGAAGAGTGAAGGAGGGTAACCTTATGTGCTCTGGGGTAGCTAATTTCAGCTCCCATGTTTATTTGTCTGTAGTGTTAAGCCTAATTTCTTATGGTGACTTGTGTTTTCTATAAAAACAATACATTCTCCCTGCTGTTTCTGCCTGTGGTTATTTGTCTGTAGCGACCCCTCCAGCTGAAAGAGTGGAGCTTGACTGTATGTTCTACTGTTTTCCACTAATGATGTCCAAAGTAATTCTGTTATCTTCCTGTACCAACTGGAGATGGGGAATTTGAGATATGATGCAAAGAAGTGAAAGGTTCCAAGTGCACTTTCAGCATTCACAAAGGTTTTTTGTTTTCTTCCTTTAGCTTGCAATTTGCATATGGTACTTTGTCTTGTTGCATGTCTTTGTGCAATCAGATTGCTTTCCAGTTAGTCCTACTTCTTTCAGAGCTCCTGGAAAAGAGGAGGAAATAGATACGACTTTATTTCCTGAATGCGAATGATCAGTATTTCACCCACTGAAATGAATGGCAAAGTTCATGTTCATTCTTATGATGCAGGCCTCATAGGATGGATGAAGCTGGTAGAATAATGGTCAAAGTCATAAAAATATTGGTAATAAATTGCAAAATTCAATTAAAAGAAAAATCCTCTCTCTTTTATGAGGTGTGCAGTGATCACTGGCCTTTAGGTCCTAAAGGTCAAATCACAAGTTATTTCTTAGATGCTTTTCAGTGCTTCTAAAGATTGGGCCAAAAGTAGGTCAAGATTTTGCTTGTGTTAGCTCAAAAGTATAGATAAAATTATAATTAATTGCTTGTAATTAATTGTAATTATACTTAAATGCTTAATAAAAATAATGTGTGCCTGTAGAAATACATTTAATTATTTTAGGGAGTTCTATGTTTAGGGAGTTCTATATTTATATATTCCTATAGTTCTATATTTAGGGAGTTAGGGAGTGTATGTCCAAATTCTGGTATTCTACTCAGAGATTAACATTTTACCACTGTCTGCTAGGTCCACTAAGATCAATGCTAGTACTTACTGTCAAGTCACAGTAAGAAAGTATTTTGGAAAGAATTGTGACCCAAAATGATAATTCCCCAAAGACACTCAAAGAAGGGAGTTTCACATATTGAAGACTGGATTCTAACATTTAGGATTCTTGATATTTAATTTTGCCAGCAGCCAGAGTGAATTCCCAAGTAGGGTTGAAATTAATAGAGTTTCTCTGCAAATATACTCATGTAACAGATGAGTTTGGAGTCTGGCCTGCTGAGGCTGCTTTGCCTTTTTTTTTTTTTCTTAAACAATATCCAGTTTTTCTCAAAGAGGTTACAATTCACTAATGCCCTTGAGATTGAGCAGCTCCTTATCTGCCATGTTGCTATGCAAAATGACCTGATAATATGTACTGAAATGTAGTATGTATTATTTGAGGAAAAAATTCCAATTAACCTCCAGGGAACTTTGCTTGCCTTGGGGCAAGGTAATTTAGTTCAAGCAGGCTCAGTAAGCAGTCACATGTAAGATATTTTTCTTTTTTGACTGAAGATTTTCTAACAGGAAAACCTCACAAATAAATGCAAAGCTTGAAGTATATTTGCATTAATAGTGAGGTCTTGTAAAGATTTTGGGAATTTACAGGTCTAGAACAGATGTTTAAGCAGCCAGACAGTGAAAGCTGATTCTGGAGAACAGTCTACTGAGAATACTGAGAGGCTCATATCTTTCTGAGATACTGGTATCAGATCATTTTGGGTGGAGTTAATTCACTCCTCTGTTTCACCTTTGGTTTTGTGGGACTGTGGAAGTATGGTAGTTTATGGAACCCCTACTTCTGGGGGGCACATATAAACCAGCAACTGAATATAAAAGAAAAAGAAACAGTACAGTGTAGTGCAGGAGTAATTTCATTTTACTTCATGTCCCTAATCCTATCAGACAAGCCTGTTCTAAATCTCCGATAGGATATGAAACACGAATTTTTTTAAAAAATATGCACTGCTCCGTGGTTATCTACATGTTTATGAAAGTCTGTATTATAGAAAGAAGTTTGTGTTTATAGCACTGTTTTATATTTAATCTTCTAGATTCCGGTAGTGTTGAACAATCTTATATTGTACCCTGAAATACTGAACGCTGTCAGACTAACTTGATGTGGTATGATGATATTCCTCATTAAATTTTCCTTCCTACTTGCCATTTTTTTGGAAAGGGAATGAGACTGAAAGCTTCAGTTAATTCTTTTTTTAAGGATTGCAACACGTTTGTCTTCTGTGTGAAAAGTAGGTTAGGTAAAAATTGAAGACTGGCAAATTAAGCATTCAAGGGAGGAAATGCCAGAGCTGTTTGTCCAGATTAGCTATCTAAATCTTTGCTGTGAAATGGCACAGCCTCCCCTGTCCACCAACCTAACATACAGCAAAGACAACAGTTTGTTCAGGCACCTCTTTCAGTGTGTCTCTTTTCCAGAAATTTCCTTTCAAGGTCTGGCTAGCTAAATGTGCATGTATTGCTTTTCTGAGGTATATACTTCCTGAATGTTAAAAGTCAAAAGATAACTTTCACTCTACAAGCAGAAAGTGACTTTTTTCCCTGAAATGTTATGTATTTGTTCAATAAAATAGATTTGTCTCCACTTCTCTGCCAAACTTCTGTGTTATAACTCTATTTGCACCTGAACTAAGATTTTATTTGCGATGTTTGTTCTCCCACTCAATACCCAATTTGGAAATTTTTCTAAGCATGACTAAAACTAAAACTCCTTAGCCCCAAACACAAATTATAGGCAATGAGTTGGGAGTAAATCTGCAGCACTAATAACCACTTATTTGCCTTTGTTCTCAGGCACTTGTGCATACAGACCTTGCATCTAATACAATGCATGCAAACGGGTTGAAAGATAGAAACCACAATCCTTTACAACCCATGGAAGAGCTTGGCAGAGGGACTGAAATTGGATCAATCCAATTGAATTTGAAGCAAGTGTTACTCATCCACCAGGAATATTCGTCTGGGCTGAGCTCGAGTTTAACTGTACTGCTCTG
>JAVJGG010000074.1:36956102-36974726 GCA_035590195.1 Aviceda cuculoides | reverse complement strand
TAAGATTATTTAATGATCCTGTGTGGCTACCAATTCTGATTTAAACATCACCCAGGAGTACTAAACTGGTGTCACCATATAGTGTCCTGGCTATTTCTTCCATACTGATTTAGAGGAAACAGTGCCATCTAATGAAACTTCCTTTCTTTACCTAAGAAGCATAGCTTTTCCTCAAGATCTCCTAAACAGACCTTGAGCAATGGATAACTGCAGAAGGAAGAACCATTCAAAGAAACCCAGCTACTCCTCATTTACTGGGATGGCTCTGAAATCCTTACTAATGCAAGCTTCTTGTTTTCAAGCTAGTCGCTAGTCTTTGAAGGGTCCATTCTCTGAATTTATTCCACAGTAATTCTTTGCATCAGCTTAATTAGATTTGTGATTTTGCTGGAGAATCCAAAATGCCAAGCAAGGAACTCCCATATCCTTGAAAGGAAATATTTGTAATAAAAATTTTAATTATATGTTGTTAAATGTCTTTGCTGCAGATATACTCAAATAGTGAAGTAATGTATGGGGAAGGATTACCTGAAGATAAATTCAGCAATAACCAAAATGGAAATACTTGAATATTCCATTTCCTTGCTGATCCTGTTTCATATCTATAGTGTATTGTCCTGAAAGCTTACTGAAAAACAGCAATCTATTGGGAAATAGCTTGCCGAAATTTACCTTTCCTCTATGCCATTTACAGACTGCTTTAGTGATGGGTGTGCTTTTGTGTTACAGATATAAAGTTATGAAACATAACTTTTTTTTGACAAACATAAGCAGCACACAATCAGCCTTTCTTAAAATTTGTTGGACAATTTGCCTGATTGAAGTGGAAATACTGGAGTAGGTAGCTGAGTTGGAACCTTAGATATCATCTGGGTCCTATGTCCAGAAAAAATATTTTTTTTGTGTTCATACTCCCACCTAAATTAGGTTTGATTTGACTAACACCAACTTTTTGAATACTGAAAATGGTAGTTGTTTGTTTAATCTGATGGCAACTGTTTGCTCAAACTCTAGAGGAAGATCAAAATATTTTGTTGCTTAATAGTAACAAAAAGCCATAAACTTCAGGAGGACTGTGATTTTGTAACCAACTCATTAGTTTGTCATATGTGAAAATGTGTTCCTGGAATATCAGGAGCCTTTAAAGTGCCAAGACAAGTTCTCTAAAAGTATATTAGTGTATTTAAAGGCTGTTTTTATTTGTGTAGATATTTTTTTTTCTGTTTGTCACAAGGGTTTAGATGCCTTTCCTATCTTTCCTGAAGATTCATGCAATAGTCTCCAGATATGACAAACATGGTAATAATTCTATTTTAGTTGAGGATTGTCACCAAAGGAAGACTTAAAATGGTCTTTATTTTCAAAAAGATCCTTTAAGAAGTACCATCATCTCAATTTTTTGACAATGATAGACCTGAGTGACAACCATGTAGCTGAACAGATCCCTTTGATTTGATCTTAGCTGTAACATGGAAATTGCAGCTTTGTAATCTTTGCTTAATGATACATACAGGCTTGATGTAAGTCACACCTCCAAGCCAGGAAAGCTCATATTGATTAATTTTGTTAGTGTGTACCTCAAGGATACAAGCAGGGGTCATAAATCGTTAGACATCTGCCCTTGGGATATATCATGTTTTCATTCTGAGATATACTGTCCAAAATTATGCATGTTTGTTGCCTATTATTAATTCACTTCCCATCTGTTTAAAATGTGCTTGTACATAGTACTTAGCCTGGTGATCATAAGTGGGCATTCTTTAAAAGCTTAACAGAGCATGTTGCCATCATTTAATGTATGAGTAAGGAAGAAATTTGACGCAGGATTTCCACCTCAGTGCATGATATCCATATTGAATCCCAACAAGGTTTAATTTTTAATGCCTTTCTGAGGTCAGTATTTCACTGATTTGGTTAACAGCAGTTTTTGTTATGTGCATTTTATTTTATTTGGCTAATAATCTGTCATGACCTTATGAGATTTGTGTTTTGTACATGTTATCTGTAGAGTGGCAGAGGACAGGGTTTTTTTTTTCATTGTTAAAGTAGCTCTTTTCTTGCCATTTTCTATATTCCTTGTTTTGTGAGAGTAAAATTTTAGATCTGAGCCCTCTGCTCTTGTCTTCCTGGGGTCTACCTGACAGAGCCAGCACTGAAGTGTAATAGAGCAGCTCAGTGCCTTACTTTTTATCAAGAGTTAGACTTTTTGACCTCTTCTTTCTGTTTGTTAAATTTCTAATGTTCTTAGAATTTATACCGTGAGGAATAAGACAGTAATTTTTTGTGCATGAGTGAAGAGCAATGAATACAAAAAAGGCATCTTGGGGGCAAGCTTTTCAGTGCATTGAACTATGCACTGAGATCAAATGTTTATTGCTTTGGTAGAAAATGAAGGAATTCCATGGAAATGAGAGGGCAGTAATGCAGAGTTAAGCTTTACAGAGGGACAGCAAAGCTGTATGTGGAAGACTGGAGGAGGATGTCAGAAACAGCAGTACAGCAGTGTTAAGTAAAGCTAAGATTATTTAGAAGATTTTAGAAAAAAAGGAATGCCAGGGTTTTGATCCTTTTCAGTTACTGCCTTTTAATGATTCAGATCCTTTTGTTGTTTTCCTTGGGGATTCAACTCACTTTTCCCACCCCCACTGTCCACTTCACCTGCCACCCACCTTGCACAGTAACACAGAGGTTTTATAGCTAATTAGCTATGCTCACTGGTAGATGAATTTTGGAAAAAAAGATGAGTAGGTGGTTTTGGCCTGTTTATTTTTCTTATAGTATATGAAAGTGTTATTTTCTAGCTTTTCCTAGTGATCTCTTGCTATTGCATTTTCTCCCCTCTGTTGTGCTGGTGGTCTCCGGGGTTCAAATGACAGACTGAATAGACAAAAGCAATGCTAAAAATTGAATTGGCTCATGTGTCAAAGCATCTGAAAGAGGTGTTTCAACTTTCATGTCTGCTGGTGTAGAAAATTCTGTCATCTGAGCATGTCCAGACTGCAGCTGGAGGGGGTACCCTGTGGCAGGGCTGCCTAGTGCAGTCAGGTACTTGGGTGTCTCTCCCTCTGTAACCAGAAGTATTAGATGCAGTATGCTGAAAGATCATAAAATGGACTAAGGAGCTGTGTCTGCTCTAACCTATTTTTTTGCATCTTTTTTATATCAAGTAGTTTCAGAAAAGTTCTTGAGATGTTGTGGGTTGGTGGTGGACTCTTCCTTGACTGTACTAATAGATTCACTACCCCTCTAGGGACTTTTTGAGCTGAATGTGTTACTGGACACGTTTTTTGTCTGTCCAGTCTTCTTCCTAACTCATTTACAAATGACAGCTTGCTGTGGTGTAAAGCAGCCCACAATGAGACACTGGGAGAAACTGGGAGATTTACTTCAAATATATATTTTTTTTATTCTCAAGCCTCCTCTATTGACACTTCAAATATCAGAAAGTCCTTCAGATGCCTACTTGTAAAGAACATACTGATCTCTCTAATGAAAACTGAAGCCAGGGATGAGTAATTTTTCTGCACCTCTCAATAACTTCTTTAACTATTCCTTCACTGTTCCTTTCATACCTTGATAAGTTATTGCTCCCACCACCTCTCTGAGAGTCTTTCTGCTTCTGATATGCTACAAATCCTTTTCCTATTCATTTGTATACTTGCAGTAAGTGACTTCACTCGCTTTTTTGTGGTTTTACATTTAATTTATCAGAGCTTATACAGACTACTCATTTCTTCATTTGAACATAAATGCCATTTTATCTTCTTTTATTTTTCTATTTTTGGAAATAAGGGGAGAAAGAAATCCTTACAGTGGCTTCGTTAGAGTGTGTACTTACTGTGAGGTCATGCTGTCTTCATGCAGTCTGCCAGCACTTTACTCAGTGAGCTGCACTTTTAACCAACTTCACTGTTATATGTAGCTCATCTTCTGAAATATTTGTAGAAGATGTTTTTCCTTATTTTCTCTTTATAAAGATGTCGTACAGGAATACATTGCAGTCATTATTATGGAAGGGGCTTTCTGTAATTCTCTGATGACCCACGTAATATGCTGCTCCTTGAAACTAAATCAGGTCCTCTTGTGGTCTCTCAGGCTAGCTGCTCTGATAAGGTCATACATAGTTTCCAAAAGTGTATATTGTTTGGAGTGTGTCAATGTGCTGTGTGTACACTGCTGGCTGAAGTCTCCTGCTGTCGCTGTGCTCTCTGCTTTCAGGTCTTTCTAACATCCACTAAGGTTTCCGTAAGTGCCACAGTGCTGGGCAGTCTACAGCTGTCTCTTTCCTATTTAGGCATGCAGTTTTGATCCCTAAAGATAAATTTTGATAGCATTGGGTCAAATATGACTTTTAATCTATGCTATCATATTCCCATAATTACACCTTGCCCTGCAGTTTCTATCTCATGCCTTGCTATAAGTGTCCAAAAATTACTTGTTTTCACCAAGTTTTGAAGGTGCTTCTTGCACCTAAGTTTGTAACTGATTTCTTGTACCTGACTTAAAACCAGACATTCTGTTTCATGTGCCATTTTTTTAACATCTTAACATTTTAGAGAAAATCCCATGCTTAGGTAGGAATTTGAGTACAGGTTTTTTTACTTCCTGCTTGAACTTTACAAACTTGCATGTGATTCTCTTTCCATGTCATTTTTGACTTTCTCTAGGAAGCACATTATCCCGAACTTTGTGCCCTTCTTTACCTGCCAGTTTTCTTCAAGTCTTTAGCTTAAAATTTCTGCCAAAGGGTGGAGTTCACATAAATGAATCTCATGTACTGCAAGAATCTAGCATTCAAAGTGGTAGATCAGATTTATGATGTAAGGGGCTTTGCAGAGTCTTATTTTGTTATAAGGAAGGCTTGCTTCAGTTAATCAACCTGTTCCTTAATTGATTAAGCTGAAATAAATCTCTCTCAAATTAAGGCACGTGCTTTTGGCAATGTTTAATTATATCAGATTGAATTTGCACTTGAAGTTATATGGGTAAAAGTTTGCCCTGGAGGTGAGCCTAAAGTTACACTGAAATTGAATCTGAAATTAGTTGGCATGTGATAACTTTGACCTTTACCTCCACCTTCTAAGATGATATTGGAGGATAATGTGTGAAAAATGAAAATAGATCATTACACTTGAACAAGAAAGTGCAGGGAAAAAGGAATAGTTTTAACTTCTTACTTTCTAAAATGACTTTTTTCAACTGAAAGATTTTGCATATATCACTAGGTCCTTGTTTTTGTTTATACTTACAACTTGTTCTGTGAGAATGTATTTCTCACCCTATTAAAATAAAGGGCATCATTCATGCTGTTTTCTGTGACAGTGTGCTCAGTCTCCACTCTTCTGCTCTTCCCTGGGTGTCACTGTTTTATAGTCAGTAAATGAAATCCTGCTCATCTGAAATCTATATGTAAGTCTAGAAAACCTAAGCATGACTCCAGGAATGCTTTTTTTTTTCCTTTTTTGAAAATGCTCAATACATGGAAAATACTCAATCCATTAGGTGAAAAATTATATCTTGTTAAGCACTTGTGCAAAGAAAGATCAAGCTTTAAGACTTATTTGCCATATTGTTTCAGCTGATTCACATAAACCTTTTTTGGCACTATTTCAGGATAAAGCAGGAATGGAATTTCATACTAGAGTGCCGGAAGAAAGGCATTCCTCAATCAAAATATCTCAGGAATGGCTTTGTAAACACTGATGAGAAGATCTTGGACACTTATGGAAAGACTCCTCAGCTCCAGAAGAGGCATACTTTATCAGATGAAGCAAATAAGGAAAGAAACAAATTTATTTTTCAGCTTTCTGGAGAGCAGTGGAAGGTAAATATAATGGAAAATATGTTTCTATTGTTAAAGAGTTTGGGTAACTTAGCACTGCAACTTTTAATCCCCCAAACCTTTTTTTTTTTTTTTTTTTCCTTGCCAATGCATATGAAATTGATGCTTTTTCACAGTGTTAGAAGTGACAAAAGCATTTCCTATCTTACCCTGAACTAGTGGTTTAGTTTTCGAATATGCTTATTTTAAATTCTCTACTGGAACATGTAATTTAGCCCTCTCAAATATTTTGGTATAAGCAATCATATTGCAATAAGATATCTTTCTCTGAAATTCCCCAATGGGTGGAAAGAGATGAAAATAATATTCAGCTTTGTTGGCTTGTTGATCTCTTCTTCTACTCAGAGATCTGTCTTCTGGCTCTAATGGTGTGATAATGTTTTTTTCAAGCTCTGTTCAAGTCAAAACTAATATTAGCATCAATCCACAATGGTCTTGCTGAAAAAAGCACTTTTTACTTGCAGTTGTGTTTGATGTGGAATAGCAGTTTGGAAGTGAGCTCTGAATTAATGTTTTTTTTGATATTCAGCAAAAGGTGAATTAGTGCTAGTCTGAAGTTTTCTAGAGTTGTTAAAGCTTTGACTGATCTGTATTTTGAATATACAGTATTTTGTTAATGAGAAATAGAAATCAGAATTCTGACTTTTGTATAGTTTATAATTTTGAAACATATTTTTGAGATTTTCATTACAAAAAAATGCAAGTTAAATGGTCAATCATTAAAATGGTTAAATTTTACTAAAACAATTCTTTTGATTGGCCTGAAACATAACTTTGTCCCAGATTTGATCTTGGATATGAAGGTGTTTTCTTTTTCAGCTCTTGTTATTTTTCCTTGACTTTAGTTCTTTGCTGAATAAATATAAAATAGAGGAAATTTCTGGAAAATAGGAAACCCTGGCTCCCATCCAGCTCTAATAAGGTTATTATCATCTGTTAAACTGATGCCAATCATTCCTTTGGTAGGATTGGTTGCTTGAGAGCTATCACGTCTCATCTTTCAGGAACCTTGGATATTGAAAACGATGTTAAATCTGTGTAGACTTATACTGCACACTTTCCTGTGTTGTAAACTTTGTAGGTACCTTAGGAGAAAAAAAAGAGGTATTACAGCTCCTTAGACACCAATATAGTGGCAACTGCAAATATTTTCAGTGCATTAGGGAGCAGAGAGCTGCATAACTAAACTTTTCTGCTGCTTATTCTGTTTTGCCAAACTGTTAACATTTTGCTTTGTCACCATAAAGAAGCCTTTACATTAGGAGGCAAAATCAAACATACATAATTTGCTATGTTTTCCAGAGCATTTAATTTCAATTTGGCATGCTGAAAGATCACATTTAAGAGACATCAGTCTGCTGTTATGTACATTATGTCACCTTGAGCAGTACACTTCTAACCACCATGCACTTTGATTCTGTCTCCTACAGCTGAAAATTATTTAAAAAAATGTGAAAATCCACTTGATGAAGTCCTGAAAGAAGTGTATTTTGCCTTATTGCAGAAATTTTATAAAAATTATACTGGTTATACAAATCATACCACTTATTTTGCTTTTTTTAATCTCAACTGCTGCTTCTCCTTTCCTCTCATCAATGAAGCAGTAATATATCCTCTAGACAGTTGATAGCTAAATCCGAGTAGGTTGCTGGTATGACTTACAGGTTTAATTTTGAGAACGGGTCTTGCTTCTGGGCTGTACCAGTTCTCTTTCTGGATGCTGTGAAGTTAAGTCTCACAGAGGAGTAATCCCCAGCATAGGGATTTTTCAAGATCAAAGCAAGTGGCTTTACTACATCCTTCCCATAGGCCTCAAAGTAAGGGCTCTCATTGGAAACTTCAGCAGCAAATGAGCTGAGTCCATAAATCAACTAATGGTGTTATTTGCTGTGTGGCAATCCATTAGAATGGTAGCTTGTGTTTGGCACTAATCAGTGCCCAGGCTGTCTAGATGGTAAAAATGTAGATATGTTACAAAGATGCTATTGTCTAGTGCTTCGTATCCATGCCCCACTGGTTCTGCATTGTTGAGTATGATGTTAAAAATGGGTTTTGTAAAACACTCCATCATATCCTGGCATAGGTTGGACAATTATTTTGAAAATCACCTGGATAGTGGTCTTTTGAAAATAATCTCAGATCTCCTTCTGATTACATTTGTAAGGGAGAAAATCAGAGCAGATCGCACATCTTGAATTCCTAATAGGAATTCCTTCCTTCAGGACCTCTGTGCCATTTTTTTTCCCACCTCTCAAATGTCATTGAAATGATAATGTATTTTCATTAAGTGGAGATCCACTGTTCCTTGTAGTTGTAAAGTAATTATTTTAACATATCTGAGGAAAGATAAAGTTCATACAACTAATAATAGGTTAGACAAATACAGACAGAGTACTAGCTAAATTGTATTCTGTTTATGCAGATCCATAATTCCTTGTGGATCATTAATTCTTACTAGTTATCATTCAATTTTAGGCTAATTTTTTGAGACATGCAGTTTGAGCCTCTAGATGTCTCAACCCACAACAGTTTCTAACAGTGTGGTCACACTAACTTAATGGAAATCTGAACTACAATACTGTAAGTAGAATTAGTATCAAGCCTTTATGCTTGAAGAACATAGACTCAGTGAGTCCCTCTGAATCTGAAAGTCCTCCTGTAACTTGGGCTCTGGTTTGGCCATGCCTGTCCAGGGTGGTTAGCTTCTGGCTGTGGATAGTGGTTGATAATTGCAGTGATGAGATAATTTACCTTTGCCTGTCAGGGTTCTGCCTGGAAGAGGCTGTGTGACAACATCCTTAAAGTTCAGTCATCCTTGCCTCCTTTTTTACATACCAACCAAATATTTATGGCTCAAGTGTCTACATCCCTGTGTGGTGCATTTCTGACAGCTGGGAACAGTAATGAATTAATATTTGTCTTTATGAAAGAAAAAGTCTTATAACAAATGGGCCAGTCTTATAATATGATGTTATGAATTAAATCAGACAGGCTTTTCTCTTTTTATAAAAAATGGGCAGAAGCCAGTTGTATTGCCCCAGCGGCAAGTCTCCTAAATCCTCCTGTGTTTGCAAAACCCTTGGGACTTGACAGCACGAGAATGGTGTACTGTGCCACAAGTAACTTGAGGTTCCCAAGGTATGTTTCAGAAAAACTTTTTATTTAACTGAGAATTTTCCAGGCAAACCCACCAAGAAAAGGAACTGTTTAAGGACTTTGGACTCTTGAATTGTATGGTTGAATCAGTTGCCTAGGAGAGAATGATGGAGAGTTGATGAAACACTTAATTGAGATCCTTTGTACATGTAAACATGTTGCTACTGAATTAAATTAGTTCTTCAGAGAAATAGCACTGCTATTAGAGCAGAATGAAAACTGTGGCAAAATAATGCCATGAATATTCATAGGAATTTTTCAATGAATTCACTTTAACTCTGTTTTTCCCCTCTGAGTGTTTACTTTCTGCTCCTAACTAATGAATGTTTATTCTCCAGTGGATCAGTGAATTTTAAATAATTTTCAGAAAATACTCAGGAAATACAAATTTTTGAATTTGTGATATTAATATTGGCAAAGCGAAAGTGATGATGTTCACTCAAATACAGAGCAGGACTCTTCTTGCCTGTGCTGCATTACCTAAGCAGAGGATCTGGATGCACACCTACTTTAAACAACTTTAATGTCAAATGTGCACAACAAGTAAATGAATGAGCAATGGTAAAATACTTTTAAAATACTTTAGCTGTAAATCATGGCCTTCTTGCATATACTTTTGTCACAGAATAAGGCAGCAAATTAATTACTACATTTGTATTTATACTCCCAGTTTTATTGTCTAACGTGCTGTGTATTTTCACAGATAAATTCCATTTGTTATTCCCACCTGTTAGTAACAGTGAGGTATTTATTTGCCACAAAGAGTTAAGTAGAATTGCTTCATTGACTGGACAGAGAAAATCTTTCTTGTGCTTATTTAAATTCTAGAGATATTTTTTCCCCACAAAAAGTATAAATTCCTGACCCAGTCAGGTAATACAGGTGGCTCTGAGACATACTGGTTTTGGAACTAGCTCCAAACTTTCTCAAATATGAAGGAGATTTGGATCCAAGGTTTTGGGTTGACCCATGAGAGATAAAACTTCAGAGCTGGAAAAGAAACAGAAGTGAAACTTCTTAGAGCTTTGATCACAGGTTTAGTTCAGGCTCATGTCTAGCGGGTAAATTCTCTCCTAATTAGAAATACTATAATCAGCAATAGTTGTAGGTTTGCTATTTATTTCCTTTTAATACTTTTTTTTTTTTTCTCTCCCCAAAATCAAAGGTGTTGAGGTATTGTTTTGCTGTTAAAGACAGAAGACTGGCTATCCTCCAAGTGTCAGTCTTCATGGAGCAATTTATCAGCAGGCTGCCAGCTTTAGCGTGGCAGCAGAAGATTACAGAAGAACACAAGGGAATCAGAGAGTAAAGCAAAATTAAAGCTTGTGCAAATTTCAGTTCCCATCCCTATCTAGTTTGTAAATGAAGTAAAATATCACATCAATTTATGTTACAGCAACACAAATAAAATGTATTGTAACATGGAGAATGCTAAAAATCCACATTATAGCAAAGTATTTGTAAACTTACATTTGCAAATTATAAATGTGATTATAAGATATAAAGAAATAAGAAAGAAAAGTAAGTTAGGGCAATTGATAGAAAAATCGAACCTCCTTCCATTCTTTTGAGGTCATGCCTGAATTAATTTCAGTTGCTGCACAAGAATACCTTTATGTTTTAAAACACCCTTAATAGAGAAGCAAAGATTTTAAAAAATCTTTTTTACATTATTAATAAATAATTTAAAAAATATTTTTGCTTAATATTTCCAAAATTATAATGGAACTTGATCTTAATCTGAGCCAGTGCTTTGTGTGCTGCACTGGTTTCAGTGTATCAAGGAGAAGTTTGTGTGATACCCCCCACAGTCTGGGAGAACAGCAAGGCTGTTGGCTTCACAGGGGAAAGCATACCCTTTTGCTCCCAGCTGTTCCTGTCAGTAGGGAGCTGGAGATGGTCTGTTATGACAATAAAGTGCAAAAAAACCCAGTAGTTCAGTAGAACAACAAAGATAGACCTGGACTGTGGAGAAACAGAGTGGCAAATGGTATCTGTTACCCAGACATCCTTTTCCCTCCAGTATGAATATTCTGCATCTGCTTTCTCTGTGAATCAGAGTTCTTCCCTACAGTGGCATCTGTGACACTCCAGCTAAATGCTGTCCTGTGTGCTGTATTTTCAGTCCTGTACAGGTGGGAAAGACAATACTGATTGAATTTGCAGTTGGTATTTATTCTTTTATTTTGCTGCAGAAAAATGTGCAGCACTGAAGGTGGAGGAGTGGAAACCCACTCCAGAAAGATGGAGAGATTTCTCATTACCAGCCCTGAGGCATTTCAGGCATTTTATTTTTTAACTGCCATAAACTGACAAATATAGAAGATAGATCACGATGCAATATACACCTAGTGGGAAAATGAAGCAAGAAATGAAACAATCCATATCAAATATGGAAGGGCAGGTGGCAAGGCAGAAGTACATATACAGGCTATGTGTCCACATGTGTAAATTTGAAAAGAACTGAAATTAGAAGCAGCAACAACCAAACAAAGAACAACTTATGATCAACAGTCCAGTATATCTTCAATTACAATTAGATGTTTAAATTTAGCTTAGAGTTAAGTAGCACTATTCCTAGTTAAGAATTCAAGAATTAATAAAAAACAATTAAAATGCATCACACTTGTTAATGTCTTAGGGGATGTCTTAGGAAATCTAGAAGGGAAAGAAAAGAAGTGGGCAATGTCCCCTATCTAAAAAACAGTAATTCCTACTGCGTTGTATTCTTCATGCACAGGAAACAAATTTGGAATTTATAAAGGAATTAAAGGATGAAACTCTTACATCTGTTTTTGTGGAGCAAAGTTAGTGATAGCACCTCATCCAGATTATTTATTCCAGATGTTACCAATGCATAGTGACATAAAACTCAGGTCAAACTGGTTAATTATGTGCTGCTTTATAAAGTGGAGTTTAAATGATCTGACCTTCAACTTTATGAATTGATTTTTGTCTTTTTCAAGTTCAAGGAATTTGGTGACATAATTCAAACAAAGATGTGTATGTCTGAACTCAATACCAAATAGCTAAAGCAATTTTGTAAGAATTAAAGGCTTTAAAACTTTTAGTTTGTGCAACTGTTATACATTGGAGATTTTGAACAAACAGAATAGTCCGAAAATTACTCAGAAGCAAATTTATCTGCTGTGTGTTTGGAACAATACTAGGATTCTTAAAGAAAAGGTTTCTGCATGACTAAAGCAAGAATTAATTGCAACCACAGACAGATTTAAAAATTGAGTATTTTTATTCTTCCTAAAGAAATTTAGTAAAAAATTTCAAACATTGCTGAAATAACTTAGGAAGTCAAGTCACCTATTTAAAAAAAGACTTTAAAAGGTGATATGTGTGTATCTTATCTGAAATTTTTCTGTTCCTTGGACTGTGTTGCGTCTTGACAAACAAATTTTGAAACGCTGACAGGTATTAAGAAAGTAGTCACACTTTTTTTTTTTTTTTTTTGGGTGGCAAACCCTATTTAGACATTCTCCATACACCCACTCTACTGTTCCTTGTTGCATTTTAGTTCATCTTGATGTGTGAATTAAAGCACTGAAATGTGTTTCAAAGAAATCCTCCAGCTGGAAAAACGAGATGATATCGGAGACACCAAGCAGGTTGAGTGCTTCAGATAGGTTTCAGTTTTAGAGCAAAATGATTGCATTAACAGTTAAAAAATGAGTATGTGGTGACAGGCAGCTGCAACACTCTTCAAAAGCAAACAGCTCCCATGAGCGTTTGGCAAACTGCTGTTCAACATGCAGATACTTACGGCAAAGTGTTGAGGTTTGACTGTGGACTTTCTTCCCCCTGCATTTAGAAACATGGTAGAACATAATACCAACTTGATGCTTTCTATTTATCTGTTCTTATTTAATTTACAGGATTTCCCGGATTCTTTGAAAGAACAGACCTATCTGAAAGAATGGCATGTGTGCAATACATTGATACAAACCATTCCAGCATACATTGCATTGTTTCAAGATCTGAGAGTACTGGATTTGTCAAAAAATCAAATCAACCATCTCCCAGTGGAAATTGGTAAGTTGGTTCAAGATGTTCAGCTATTTATACTTACACCATTTAACTATATTGCAGATAAATGAGCATCCGTGGATATTCTTATTCATTTACTGATAACTGTCGTCTTGCTTGTTTCCAGTGAACAGTCCCCTTTAAATTTTTTCAGGTCTCTGGCTGTTATTATACTTTCTTAATTGTATGCAATACCATGTGTGTAGTATGTCTCAAACATGGCAAAAACCCGACACATTTTATAGTTATCTGACTATAAGGCAGTTTTTGCATGTATTGAAGTAGATGGAAAGTTCTTCCTGAGAACAGGTGGTGCTTTATGTTCCCTACTGGTTAAGAAAAATAGAAGTATTACAGAATTGTAAACCATGGACAAGGTGAATTGAAGTATAAGATTGTGGTAAAAAGGAATAAAAAATATAACGTTGCATAAAATCTGTCTTTTGAATTTTATAATGAGTTCAGTAATGATCCCCATTTAATAAAGTGGTACATCCATCATGACATCAAGCTTATTAGAGAAACAAATTCTTAATGTTAACATACTTTGGCCTTTGCTATTTCGAGCTACATAATAACAAGAGTTTTAGTATTTGGATCTCCTGTGTTTTCTGATCTTACAATATAAACAAGCTTGTTTGAAAGACTGTAATGGTTTGAGAGATTTTCTGCTCTTGCAAGGAAGAGTGTTGCTTGTAACTGGTGGTAGCTTTGAGAGCTGAAAAAACAGGATCCACTATGAGACCCCCATAGTCGAGTCCATGCACACAGGTATATTAATACTTCAGCCTTTGTTTTTTAATGCAGTAGTCCTAAGCACTCCCCATGGTTGGTATTCCTTATGTACACTAAGAGCTAAGAACTTTAAAAAAAAGATAAAGACTAAAACCTCCACCTCCATGGTTATCTTAGGTTCAACTAAGAGAAGCAGGAAGAGAACATCCTGAAACACAGAAATCAGTGCTAGACTTTTCTACTCTTTTTCTACTCTATTAGTAGAGTAATGCTAATGCTTTTCATTTATTTACTAACATTAGATTTTACACAGAAAATTTCCCACTGACATTGATATATATTTTATAGTTTCAACCTTGCAGCTAAATACACTAACAAATCATAAACAAGACACAAACAGGAGATAATGGACATAAAATAAACCATAACTGTTTTGTCGGCACTTTGACCACAGAACTCAAATGGGTTGGTGAGTTTAATGGACAAATACCTTCTACCAGGTGGTGTGGAAGAGAGGGGAAATGACAGTTCCCTTCCAGAGGCTACCCTAAACCATTAAACATAAGGTTTTAAGGGGTTGCTGCTCAACAATTGAGGCACATAAAAGCTAAGAAATTTTTTTCTTTCTTCTTGTAATATTGTGCATTATTAATAAAAATGATTCCCAAGAAAAGGTGATTATGAATGCTAATGGAGTCTGTTTCCAGAATAAAGGCACGAAACCAGGTCATTCTAGCATAACCAGTTCTCTGTAGAGGGTAATGTAGAGGCCATATCAGACCCTTCTGGGAAACAAGGAAGAAAGTTCCAAATGCTTCGAGTAGCAATCATTGTTCTTTCAATTGCATTTAAATGATGTGATTTCTGCTTTTTTTGCCAAAACTGACTAACGATTTTCAGTCTTAGTGAATGTACTTGTTGATAGGCCACCTATTAGCAATGCAATGGAACTGCTCTTGTTGTTACGGCGTAAATTACAGAGATTTTTAAATCTCTGTTTAATGCTCTCTTTGTTGACATATAAGGTGGTATGCTTGGAAATGGCTATGCTTTTATTTCATGTACTATATATGCATACAGACATAGACATTAATATGTATTGGAAATGTTAATTATTTTAACAAGACATTATTATGAAAGATCTTGGATATTTTGAAGTTTTGAAAGCTGTTTCAAAATGAAACCTTTCATACCTTAGTCATCTAGCTACTAAATTATTTCAGGGAAATAATTGGTGTGGGTTTGGTTTGGGAGCTCTGTCTAAGCAAGGAATGAGGACTGGGTGCTAAACCAGAAGGCGAGGTCTCTGGAAAGGTTAAGTGCTAAGGTATTCATCATTTTGTGTTCTGTTTACAAACCAGCAGCAAGTAGGTAAATATCACAGCTAAAGCATACTTGAGAGTAATGACAGATGGTTGAAGTTGGCAGTGACACGCATGCTGCTGAGTCTTTAATCTTCAGAGAGAATTGAAGCCAAGTTTAGACCACAAAATCATCTGACAGAAGCTAACCTGGTGAGCCATGTTCTGACTACTTTGTTTGTCACAAGAGGGCTTTAAAGGTGTGAGAAAACAGGAGACAATAAGAATATTTTCAATGAAAAAAAGAATTGCTGCAGTAACAGTCTCTGGACTAAAATATCTGCAGGAACTGAAGTTCATGTTCCTGTTTTACCTGATTTAGAAGGGAATGCTATACCCTTTAGAGGGAAGAAAGAACTGAATTCTATAGAATTAGAGGGAAGAAAGAACTGAATCCATTCTTAGATTTTTCAAATCACAGTCTTAGCTATAATCACCTATGCACTTGAACAGATCAAATTTGGATAAGAAAATGGATCAGAATACTTTTGATTTTATTCTTTTTGTGGGATAGCAAATATTTTCATGGGAAGCAAGTAAACAAAAATGGAGAAAACTGCAAAATAGAGTTGTTGTCTGTCTCAAAGTTGTCAGGTCTGGTTTTCTGAGGAATAACAGAAAAAGTCGTAAGCAGGGGTGTAGCCAGTGGATTTTCTTTGGAAATGGTTTCTGGGTGAGTTTGCATATCTGGCTCTGACTGCATGGCTGCAGTGCAATTGCTATGTATCGGTTAGTGCTAATACATTAGTAATTGCTATAATTGAAAATATACAGTAGAATATATTCCCATATTCACATAGGAAGTGTTGAACTTGCATTTTCATGTGATCCCAAAGCTTTTGTGCTGGGATGGGATAGTGAGGCTATATCAGGATTTTTTTGTCCCGCAAATTACTCACAAAACATCTCAAAGAGCTGTTAATAAAATATTTGTACCTTATTATATTTTCTCATATTTTTGATATGCCAAATATTTAAGAGGAAAAATAACTGTGCCTTTGAGACATATTTTAATAAGAAATCACAGTGATTTTTTTGGTCTCCTCCCTATCTCACAGTATAACATTTCATTTGTGCATACCATTAATCCAATTCCCTAGAACTCAGAGGGGAAAACCATAAGTAATACAGTTTTAAATGACTACTAGATACCTAAAATAGCTTTTTCTATTAAAAAGATTCCCAGTGTGCTGATGTGTGAGCTTCCAAGAAGAAAATACATATTCTCAGTTTAGATGCAGTCTAGTTCTGAGGAGTTGCAGACTCATCTCTTAACCTTCCCATTTGTTCAGTATTGACTATCATCTGTCCACAGCTCAGTCTTGTATACAACTGAGGAAAAAGGGAAGTATTAAACACCTCTGTTGCAAGTTGACTGTTTTTAGGAGGATGCCAGTTGCTTTAAGGCTAGCTGCTCAAATGGTGGCTTGCTCATACTGGAACAGCTGGTAAGCTCCTCAAAATTTAACCCTTGGTTAGTGCATCACAAAAGTACAAAATTGTACTTTTTATTGGACCAGCTAGAGAGGAAATAATCTTTTTTATTCATCTGCTTAAGCTATCAAAAATGGGAATATTGTACTAAAATGTAATATACACATGCTGCTCATACAAATTTCAGCATCATTGGATCTTGCAAAGGCCAGTACTTTATTAAGCTGAATTTCTTGAAAGGATTTGAAGTAGTGCCATTGGGCACTGAGCTCAGATTATAAACACTGCCATGGAAACTACTCATTATATAAAGGTTTTTTTGCCAAAAGATTCCTATGTATTGACTTTGCCATATTGCTTTATGTCAATATATTATATATAACAATGCTAGGATGTGATCCTTCTACACAGAGCAGATTGGTATTAGCAAACTCTGTGGTTTATCTTTCAGTGTTGACTTGGTTTACAGTGGGAATGTTGGAGGCTGTGCACACCATTCTGGCTATGATGAAAATTTTTATCTGAGAAAAAGCTTTTTCAGTTTCCAATGTGATCAAAATGTATTGTTCTACCCTTTCCAAACAGTTTACTCTGTTTTTATTTCTGATGCTCAGGAAGTGTTTTCCAGCCCAGAGACTGAGCTTATACTCTACTTTGTCCTTGGGAGATAAGCCCTTTTTTGGGATCTCCAGTGAGATCAGAGTCCCTGTTTCAGCTTATCTGCTCATATGAAAAAAGGAAGTCACATACTTCTCTACAGAATTTCTGATCTACCAAAATATCTTGAGTTCAGCTTATTGCATTTTTGTTTTCATTAATTTTCTTTTGAGGCCTTTCAACAGACCTTCACCCTACGTTTTTTCCCCAGAGTTATCTCTCTCTGCCATTCAGCCCACAAGAATTAGTTCATGTTTTCCTACCTCTACTTTGCTACAAGAAAACCTTCTTTCCCCAACTCCCATACTCCTTACTTTGTACTAATACTCTTCCAACCACAGACCAAGGTCCCAAGCTTTAGCCTTTTTACTTTTTGTTCATAGTAGTCACTTGCACTTTCTCTCAGCATGTTTAAATTTTTTTTTAATTGAGCACTTGAAGGTTGGTTAAAGAATGAAATTTTACTAGCCTAGGGTCAATCTATTACTGTGCTACAGCTTTTGTAAGCCCTAGAGGCAAAAAAAGCTTCTGCAACTTTATTATGCAAAAGGGGTTCAGGAAGTCTTCATCCCTCTTTTCCTTGAATGCTTTGAGCAGAAGTAAAGAAAAAAAAAGAAGTTGATGTTTTAACTGTGTCTTGTAAGCTTGAACATCAATATCTCCTTCCAGATAAATTGAAGGCATTGTCACTGATACAGCAGGAAGACTGGAAATAGGAGATTATTTGTCTCGGCCCATAGGAAACTGCTATCAGATCATTGCAGGTCAATGCAAAAATTTGCTTTGCATTTTACACCAGGTTATACAAGTGGATCTGCATTTTCATGAAATGGGATTCTTAGTCAATAAAGGCTCTCCATAACCTCACCTGTATTTTATTTCTGCCACCTTGTTAGGAGCACTAGTGCAGGCTGGTCTAAATGGTGAAGTTGCATTACCATTATTACTATGCTGCATTGCGCATCAGAAATTATAGAGTTTAATTACTGGTTTCATTTTTTTAAATAATGATTTAAAAATTTAAACTGGGATTAAAAGCTATCTTAGGCAACAACTACAGCATTGCAGTTCCCACTTAAATATAAAATATTTTTAATTGTGAAACTGCCAGGGAAACCATGGATTTCATTACTGCTTTTACTGCCTCTGCCTCTCCTTGAAAAACACAGAGATGTTAGCTGTTTAACTCCCCAATTTGCATTTTTAATAGAACTGAAAATTCAGTGCCATTAAGCATGGTTAACAACAGTGTTGTAGCAGCAATGATTTTATTATTACTACTTTTAATGGAGGAGTTGTGCTCGAGTATTATTTGAATGTACGGGTGTCAGATGTGGCAGTCAAATCCTGTTCTACCTTTGCGCAGCTGTGAAGGGGGCGTCACCTCCTGTGTCCCCTCCT
>JAVJGG010000074.1:36940085-36955900 GCA_035590195.1 Aviceda cuculoides | reverse complement strand
CCCCCCCCCCCCGCAATCCTCTAGCTCCTATTGTAATAAACTCCAAATATGGGTGAGAATGGTTGGAATCTCACTGACAATGCCTATGGAGTTTGAAGGTTATTTAGAGACTCATTGCTCCCCAATTTTGCACTGCTTCAGCCAAGATACCTGGATTTAAGAATCTTGAATTGTCATGAATACTGTCTTATATATTTGTGCTCTTCCTCTGACAAAAATAGCCTAGCAGCCTTGTTTAACATGTCTGGGGGAAAACGAGAGTGACAGTCTTGCTCCTTTTGTCTGAGAAAGGAAAAGATCTCAGTCTGTAACCTCGATTACCATTCAGGCAACTCATATAACCTAATTCTATCCCTGTGTAGATTATTGCTTGTAAGAATTTTAAACAGTTTTTTCAGAGGAAGGAGTAATTAGAGATATGGAGCTGAATGGAAACTAGGTTAAAATAAAAAATTTATAAAGGAAAAGCAAGTTGTGCCAAACTCATTTGGTTTCTGTCTTTCTTTTGAGAAGATGATTGAGATTCAAGTAGTAGATCTTGTCTATCTGGCATCCCATAAAGTATACAGTGATACAATGATGATCACTTGATACAGTGAATTATAGAAAATGAATGTTTGACTCTAAGAAAATGGAGTTTGTTGTGGCAATTGTAAAAACAAGCAGAGGACTTGCTAAAGCAGAAGCAACAAGACACTCATTGGTAAAGAGAAGCTATAGGTCAGGAGCAAAATCGCTTGTGGGGTTTCTCAAGGATCAGCCTCGAGTTTATTTCTTAATTATTTTGAGGAGCTGGGTTACTGAAATTTTTGCTCACACAGCTTGGGTATTATTGTCACTGCACAAACAGGAGGAAATATGAAAAGCTGGATGAACAGGTGGGCTTCCAAAAAAGTAGAGGGATTAAATTAATGATTGCAGAATTCCAAGTCACGTACTCGGGAGCTAGTAGTTTGTGCAGCAAGTCATGAGCTCATTAAATGCAAATAATTGAAGAAACAAAATTCCTAATCTAACAGTCACAGAAGGACAATCCAGTCTGATACATACCTAAAGTCGTGGTCACCCATATTCAAGAAAAGTTATTTCAGATAGGAACAGATGAAAAAAAGTCTATTAGGACCATTCACGGAGGGGAATTTTTATTTTGTGAGAGGAGATTAGAAGAATTGGCTTATTCAGGCTAGTAAAATAAATTCTGTTATGTCTGCTACCTATGAAAACTTCAGAGAAGTAAACACCAGTGAAGGAAAAGAGCTATTTAAAGATAAAATTGTCAAAAGAATTAATAGTTATAAAACTTCTACAAATAAATTCAGACTGGCAATCCGAAGACCATTCCAAATCGTGAAAAGGATGAAATCCTGTAACTTTTTTTTTCATAAGAGCAGTGGATGTTAAAAAAATAAACTACCTTTAAGATACAGTGTGATAAACCAAGAAATGGGATTAAGTGAAGTGGTGGTGTAAGGTTTTTATCTAGGAGATCCTGGCGAGTCCTATGTATGTCTTATGGTCCTAGAGGGAGGGTTAATGCTTAACTACTGCTCAGCTGTCAAGTGGCATAACTTAATCCACTGGAGAGCCTAGAGGTGAGAAAACAGGTGTTGCACAGAATTGCAAGAGATTACTCCCCACAGGCAGATCTCAGTGAACTGTATCGCACTCATCTATGTTGTCCCAAGTTTGTTAACAGAATTAAATTCAGCTGTAAGACTCATGTTTTTTTCCAGTAATTTTCATAATCTTAGACACAGCAATTTCTAGCAATTGACTGTAGTTCCTGTAGTACACTTCTGTCAGATTAGAGAGAGATTATATATGACAAGAAAAAATGTGATGTATCTTCTAATCATTTGCTTTCTCATACCTGCAAGCTGGGGCAAACCGTGCCCCATGTGAACACTGATGTACATGTTAGAAACTGTGAAAGCAGAAGAAAGCTTGAAAACCCATGGTTTCAGAAGGCAGGAAAGTCAGAAAGGGGAGCTGTGCTTGTATCCATCACTCTGCCAAGAAAGGCTGTTAAATTTTTGTGATTTTTTTTTTTGATAAGCAATTCTGCTCAGTGTTATGCACTGGAGATGCGTCATCTGAGCAGAGTTAGACAAGAGGGTGACTAGGATGTTGGTAATACTAGATGCCTTGTCTACATTAGTTCTCCAGATACTTATGGAACTGAAAGAGAGAAATTTCAGGCTGAAAAGATAGCAAATAGATCTGTTATGGGTTAACACTTATAGGCAGCTATTCCTCACGCTGCTTGCTCAGCGCCCCCGCAGCTGCTTGTTCAGTCTCCAACAGCAGGATGGGGAGAACATTGAAAGGGCAAAAGTGAGAAAACTCATGCATCAGGATGAAGACAGTTTAATAAGGGAAGAAAAACAAACAAGGAAACAAACAAACAAGTGATGCAAAAGCAATCGCTCACGACCATCGACCAATTCCCAGCTGGTCCGGAGCAATAGACGCCTTGGAAAACTTCCCCCTGCATTCCTCCCTGCCTCCAGCTTTTACCCCTGAACGTGACATTATATGCTATAGTAGGTTCCTTTGGTCAATTCGGTCTCACTTAGGCAGCAGAGTGAGAAACAAGAGAAGGCCTTCATGCTGTGTCAGCACTATTCGGCAACAGTGAAAACACTGGTGTGTCATCTCCACTGTTTGGTCACAAATCTGAAACATAGCAACATACGGGCTGCTATGAAGAAAATTAACTCCATTCCAGACAGAACCAGTACAATATCCCATTGCTAAAAGAAAAGACAAAACATTCCTGTGCTAACAAGTAAGTAGTTAATTTTCCATTCCAGTGGGATTTGCTCTTCTTCACTGAGGGATTAATTGGATGAGGAATTAATCTGTGATTCTCTGATTATCTATTTTATTTTAAGGCATTTCTGCTTCAATGACTATTTTGTTGCAATGAGGTGGTAAGTTGATGTTTACGCCAGAGGGTAGATATGGATTGGACATAAGGAAGAAATTTTTTGTGATGAGGGTGGTGAAACACTGGAACAGGTTTCCTAGTGAAATTGTGGACGCCCCATCATGACAAGTGTTCAAAGTCAGGATGGATGAGGCTTTGGAGTAGACTATCTTTGAAGGTCCCTTCAAATTGAAACCATTTTGTGATTCTGTGATTCTAAGACCGTCTATGTAATACAACAGCACAGCTGGCCATAGAAGGTTCTCATCTTGTTATGTATGTATTTAAGGATCACTTTGCTAACACGTCAGCTATTTCCCTTACTCCCTTCTCTTTTGACTATGTCACCATATAATTTGCATTTTTTCAGTATAAAACTTTTTTCATTTTAATGATGTTTCTAAACATTTTTTTACTGAATATTATGTAATGCTATAAATCAAAGAAAGAGAAAGTACAATGCCACCAAATGTAGCCTAGAATATTATAAGGTCCTTAAAATGAAGCCAAAAAGAATAATACATTGCAATAAAGAAAATAATGAAACAAATGCATACGTCCATTATCTTTTATAATCAAAAGTATGCAATGCTGGATACCAAAGACAAAGTTCTTTAGATAGAAAGTTTAGTAGGAGTTATTGTTCCCAATGAACAGGTTCTACAAAACAGATTAAAAAAATGCTTTTCAGTTACCAGGCAAGTTTTCTAAAGTGGCCAAACCAAAAGCCAACTTCTCTAGTTTCAAATGAAGTCAATAGGTATGCCATCCCTGGTAGAATCAAGACCTTTACAAGTCTTTGCTGCCTCCTTTCAAACTCTCACCAAAACCATTGCTCGTTAAGGGAAGTCGATACAGGTGCAACACAACATTATTGCCCATGTCCCAGTGTTAGTGACCACTGCAGAAAATATTTATTAATCTCTTACTCATCATCATCACGTTAAAGAGTTTTGTCTTTGCTAAACTGAGTATGCCTTTTATTTTTATACCTTCTCCTTTTTTTTTTTTTTTTTTTTTATGCACTGATTTTAATTATCTTTCCCTCACAGGCTGCTTAAAAAAACTCAAAGTGCTCAATGTGAGTTTCAATAATTTGAAGTCAATCCCTCCAGAATTGGGTGATTGTGAGAATCTGGAAAAACTGGATTTGTCTGGAAATATGGAAATAAGAGAGCTCCCATTTGAAGTAAGATAACTAACTATGTTTCTTCCATCTTTTTTATTTGGCTTATAAGGTATTTTATCACGATCTTAAAATTTTTTCTTAACAGATTAAATCTCCTTCCTTGCAGCTTTTAGCACTAATGTTTTAGTAGTAATATCACTGCAGCAGCAGTTAAACAAGACCAACTTCTTTGTTTTGGATTTCAAGTGACTAAATTTTGCTTGTATTTATTCTGATATGTGAGGTAGGACATGATCCCAAAGGGGATTTGGCCAGTGGTGATAAGGAGAAGGCTGCAAATAGCTATTTTCTGTGAAGGTGAAGTACATCTTGACAGTCAGATTCACATACTAACCTTCATTTATTCCCAGTGTCTGTTTTCCTTTAAAAAGAGTATGGAGAGTTTTATAAACAACACTGCATGTTGCTATGAGCATAAATATCTGTCTGAAAGGGCTATGATGTGTGAGGCATGGCATGAATATATAATAGAGACTGAGAAAAGGACTCCCAGGCATGCACCAACATTGGATGAGTAACTGCTCTCTGCCACAGCTGCTCTGAGACTTACTGTTCACGGACAAATGAAACCGTTGGCTGGTACCTAACCACAGTTTCAGATGTCATGTGTATTTCTTAGGTTCTTAATATCCTGATTCTTGGAGGATGAGTGGAGGGAGCTTTAGGGAGAAGTTTCATGCTCTTCTTTACTGATTCCTACTTTTTGTCTAAACATCTTTTACTGGAGACTTACAGGCAGTGTTGGAGTGGATTAAACTTACGTGGTACCTGGTTTGACCATGCTTATGTTTTGTTCTGAGGAAATGCAAACAGTAATTAACTTTCCCCTCTGACTTTTCACTGTAAGGTAGTTTATCTGGAAAGAATTGTTAAAAAATGATGTGAAGGAAGCAGAAACAAAGGGTGAACATTAGATTCACACTATAAATGGACATTGGATAGAAATGCTAGCAACAACACAAAGAGCGCAGGTCTCCTTTCTCCTTCCTCTCCCCCTCCTGCAGATAGCAAAGGTAGGGGACAAACAAGGTAAAACCTAACTGGTAAAAGGAACCGTAATGGAATCAGAAAAACTTATATCCTGAACAGGCAAAGGAATTAAATATGAGCATGTAGGAAAAGTGAGTAAATTCAAACCTGTGGACTAGAACAGTGAATTTGGCCCCAATCATTGGTATGTTAAAATCAATGAGTACTTTCCCAGTTGCTTCTAAAGGCCTTGTAGTGCAAAGGCTTGCCCATGTCTACGCATTATCCGTAGCCTTTGCATGTAAACCTAACTGTGTATGTAAATCTTCCCAGGGCTGAGTCCTAAGAGACCACTCTTTCTCTTAGAAAGCTCAAAAACGTTGTTCCCTTCTGGCAGTGTCCTATTCAATGGGATTGAAAGCCACTAAAACTGAATGTAGGCTACTGGGTAGTGGTTCACTTACAACCTATGGAAAAAATTTGGAGCTGTACAAATGACTTTATGTAACATCAAAAACTAGAAGCAACATCATGTCAGCATGGTCTGAAAGGTCAAGAAGAAAAATTTTGGCATTTTCTATTGTGTTTCCTTGTTCTCTGGAGGCCGGCGCTTAATTTATACTTGCAGTGACCTGTGAGGTAGGCTACACAAACTCTTCTGATTTACTTTATAAAATTGGTTTCTGAGAATCAACATTTCAAGGGCAGCTTTGGAAGCTGAACATACAATTAAAGGAACACTGTTGTTAAATGATTTTAAATGCTGCAAAGTGTTTGGCCTTTGGTGTAGTCAATATGGCTGATGTTATTCAGAGCAATTGCATCAGTATCCTTGCTAATGTGATAGGTGTCTGATATTTGATTCTCAGATGGGCAAAAAGTGCTAGTCACTGACAGGTAACTAGTGAATTAAAATTTTGAATTAGTCTGAACAGTCTAAAAAGGGAAAACAGAGAGACAATGTGAAGTGTTGTGGTGGGTTAACCTTTGCTAATAGCCGAAGGCCCACCCAGTTGCTCACTCCCTCTCCCTCCTCAGCATGACATCAGGCAAAAATAAATAAGAAAGCTCATGGGTCAAGATAAAAGACAGGGAGACTGTTTATCATTTACTCTTGTGGGAAAAACACTTGGGAAAGATTAATGTAATATTTGCCAATATGTATTTGGGTAGTGAGAAACAAAGACATTAAAACAACATCTTTCCTCCCTGCTTTCCCAAGGTCAACTTCACTCCTTCACTCCAGATTCCTCTCCCAGCCCTGAGCAGTGAAGTGAGGTTGGGGAAGTTATAGCCAGTACACAGTGCTTCCTAGCTGCTTCTCCTTCCTCCTCACACTATTCCTCTTCTCCAGCGTGGGGTCTCTACCAGCTGTACTTCCTTCAGATGGAATATCCATCTGCAGCAGCATGGGTCTTCCACCAGCTGTGGTGTGGAGATCTGCTCCACTATGGAACACCTCCTCCTCTTCGTGCTTGGACCTGGGTGTTCCCTCTGCTCTTTCTCACTCTTTTTATTCTCTCCCTCCATCTCTGGTGTTTTTTTCCCTTTCTTAAAAAAGTTTTTAGACTGGCACCACACACTTGGCTAAGGGGCTTAGCTGTGTCCTGTGGCGGGTCCATTGGAGCCAGCTGGAACTGTTTGTGTCCAGCACTGGGCAGCCCTGGTCTCTTCCCACAGAGGCCACCCTGCAGCCCCTGTGCTGCCAGCACCTTACCGTGGAGACCCAATACAAGTATTTATGACCCGATTTAGACACATTAGATCGATTATTACCTAATACAATTGTTGCTAACATCTATTAATCCAGTGAAATGCTCGTAAGGATTGGTCAGCATTGTCTCGTGTGGTGTGAGTACTGGGAACTGGAGAGTGTAAATAAGCAAGCGTGTGCAAGTTCTCTTTTGGTAAGTGAATGGGTTCCCTTTACAACATTAGGAAAAAAAGAGAAAACTTAGAAACTAATAGACAAAGTAAGGTAGAGAGTTGCTAAAAATGTTTTTTTTTAATTGTCTTTTAGGAAGTTCAATTTTTATTTGACTTTCGAATCCTTAAAATTTTCTTCTGCGAAGGTTAAAGAAATGCATGAGAGCAGCAACAGTGTTATCCAGTGTAAAACTTACTCAAAAGAAATAAAGGCAAACTTCAGCCCAACAGAAAGGATCAAGTCTAATTTTACCTTGATTTTGTACATAGAATAATGGCCAGAGAGACATTGATAACATATACAAAAATGGATTCAAAGAGATTGATAACATGCCTGTAATTCAGTCCAGATTTTTTGACAGGCCCATAAAGGTTTATGAGGTCGTCAGAACTCTGAGAGTGAATTACATCTTCAGTAATCAGTCTCCTTGTTCCTTTTCTATCCATTTCTTTATGACAGGTGCAAAAAATAGAGAAGTCTTGAAGCGTTTTGTTTGATTGGTTATTTAGTTATTTGCTTTCTGAGGAAAAGAGTTCAGTTGTGTTTTTTTTGGTTTTTTTTTGGTTTTTTTTTTTTCCTTCAATAGACACAAAATATTACACGATGAGCTAATTTAAGGGGACAAATCCCGATGAGATGGGTCATATAACACATGACTGTAGTTGCTACCCAGAAGTGGTAGAGAGTGAAGGTATGTTATTACACATAACCATACAGTGTTACCAAATACCCATTTTGAATTGAAGTTCCTAATTTGTGAAGACAGCTACCATATATGTATATGAATTTTTGCTGGCATATCAGTTGTTTCTGTGCCTGAATTTGTCAGACAGCCACATAAGAAATTCACAGACTTTTATGATGTTTGTTAAGCCTGTTAATTTATTTTGTAAACAGGGAAACTTCAGGAAAGACAAGATGCTAAACACCTTTATCTTGTACTACTTTCCACGTAAACTACAGTTGTTAAGGAGGTTTCCAGCATGTATACTGACTACACTTGTTGCCTTTTTAACCTACCAATTTCATTTTTCAATGCAGCTGTTTTAAGCTGAGGTATACTGTGATTGAGATGCTCTAGCACATCTGAAATCTTGTGGATCTTCATTTTCCATTAATAGATTCAATATATGGCAGTGACACGCTCATCTTTTTCAGAGTGTGAGGAAAAAAACCCCACTGCAAACCATAGCATTCTGCTTGGTCTGATGCAACCTGTTTCATGGAGTGGCTCTATCAGCCTGCTAGGAACATGTATGTCCAGTACCTGAACTTTTGTCAGTATTTCTGTTTGGTTGTACTTTGGAGCTATGCCTTGAGAGACATGCCTCGTGTCACAGCATCAGGGGGAAGCACACTGCTCACTTGTCTGTTCATTTCTCGTGGAAAGCTCTTTCCCTGTTTTCAAAGGCCACTTCCAGCACTCTGTAAGTCATGTCACTGAATCTCAAAAAGAGGTAATCTGGTGCTCCATTAAAAAAAATTGAGGGTGTGTGCTGCCATCTTTTACTTTTTCAAGGCTTAGGATTTCATACCATTTCATACTATGCCTAAGGAAGAGCAAGCTGGTTCAATGTCTAATTTCTGGTTTATTTTTCTCTCTTCTTCTGTTGGATATCTAGCATTTTTAGTTTTTTAAAAGTTCCATTAAACTTCAGTATTGGATAAGTATTAGTTGCAAGCTAAGTCCTTTGGCAGAAAAGGTGGATCTGCAGGTGAATTCAAATTTCTTTTAGCCACATTTGTAAATTAAGAATGCCTTTCTCTGGACATAAGTAAAATACAAATTGAAATAAAATATAAATGTTAGAAAAGGCAACCTATGATGGCATTACATTTATGCAGCCAGCTTGTAACAGATTCTTCTAGACCTTAGTAACCAGGCTCAGCAGGGGGAAGGTGCACTATGAAGTTTAGGGTACAATCTTCCCTGAGATGACACATAACTGATGAGACTCTGTGGAGGTAAATTTGTTCCTTTAGCTAAGATGCTCAGGAGAGGCATGCTCTGTATGTTATGCATGCCCTCTTCCAGCATAGTGGGGTTATGCTGGGTACCATACTCTGTAGCTGCAGAGAGAAGGGGAGGGGTGGATGGATTTGTTTCTAAATTTCTTGTACCACCTGTGTGTGAATTTAAGAATTAATATGATGCTGGTATTTGTATTTTAACTGTTGGATAGAGTTCCTATTGTTATTTTCATACATGTTATGCAACTGATTTTTTTTTTTTTTTTAGGAATAAAACCAGTATTATAAATAACATGTTTTCTGATATAGGTTTGTAGAAAAACAGTTCTGACCTTATTTTGAGACGTGCTTTTTGCAGAAAGTATTGTATTCTACAGTTATTTACTGAATCGCCCAATTAATGTTCCCTGTGCATGGCAGAATGCTTGCTTTGTGCTGATATTTCAAAGCGACAGCTTTGCTGTGTTGAAGGGCCAGTTCTTCTTCCATACTATAAAATTCGGCTAATAATGCTACATCAGCCAAGAATATCTATAGATGTGACCTGAAGGAACTTTAATGAGAAGAGAGGGAAGATGAAGAAATTCTCCTCCATATGTACCATTTGGTGTGGCACATGCTGTCAGTCACAGGGCAGGCAAGTAACTCCACACTACCAGCAGCAAGACAGAAATGCTTACAGATAGATATTCTGATATTGAAAATAAATTAAGAAGGGGCTTTGCAAATTTATTCTACTTCGAAGAGTGTTCAATACTACATCCGAGCAGGCCCAGCAAGCGATCGGAAATGTTTTCTGTATCCTTCGTGAGCTCTGGGTAGCGTGAAGTGAAACGACGAGACAGGCTGTTACAGCATATGAATACTTTGTCAAAGAAAAAGCATATGTATGTATGCCTGCAGTTCCATGTCAATCCTGTATAAACTGATCTTTGAAGTTCAGAGGAATGGCAAGGTTATGCTTTCTGGCTGGTTTAGTACACTGTGTTTTCAACAGATCAAATATAAAATCTTTTTTTTGTATTTATGATGCATAGAAGGTTTCAGCTAACTCCAGATATAAGCAGGTACAGACTTCGGGAGCTTTCAAAATCATAGAATCATAGAACAGTTTGGGTTAGAAGGGACCTTTATAGGCCATCTAGTCCAACCCCCCTACAATGAGCAGGGACATCTGCAATTAGATCAGGTTGCTCAGAGCCACATCCAACCTGACCTTGAGCGTTTCCAGGGATGGGGCATCTACCACCTCTCTGGGCAACCTGTTCCAGTGTTTCACCACCCTCACTGTAAAAAATTTCTTCCTTACATCTAGCCTGAATCTACCCTCTTTTAGTTTAAAATCCCTTGTCCTATCGCTACAGGCCTTACTAAGATGTGTGTACCCACCTTTCTTATAAGCCCCCTTTAAGTATTGAAAGGCTGCAACAAGGTCTCCCCAGAGGCTTCTGTTCTCCAGGCTAAACAACCCCAACTCTTTCAGGCTTTCTTCATAGGAGAGGTGTACCATCCCTTTGATAATTGTTGTGGCTCTCCCCTGTACCCGCTCCAACAGGTCCATGTCTTTCCTGTGCTAAGGACTCCAAAGCTGAACACAGTACCCCACATGGGGTCTCACCAGAGCAGAGCAGAGGGGCAGAATCACCTCCCTCAACCTGCTGGCCATGCTTCTTTTGATGCCGCCCAGGATATGCTTGGCTTTCAGGGCTGTGAGTTCACGTTGCTGGCCGATGTCCAGTTTCCATAGAAGCCACCAGGTTGGTCAGGCAAAACTTGCTCTTGGTGAAGCCATGCTGGCTGTCTTGAATCACCTCTGTGTGCCTTAACATAGGTTCTAGGAGGATCTGTTCCATGATCTTCCCAGGCACAGGGATGAGACTGACAGGTCAGTAGTTCTCAGGATCCTCCTTTCTACCTTTTTAAAAATGGATACAATGGTTCCCTTTTTCCAGTCACTGGGGACTTCACCTGACTGCCATGACACTTCAAATATCATGGAGAATATTGAGTATTGGTATAAAGAGCTCTTGGTCTCTATGGAAAGCATCCTTAAAGAACTGCCAGCTCTGTTCTGTTCCATTGTCCCTGAGGGCAGTTTACCAGAGGGCCCTATTGACTAACTCCTTGAACAGCTGGAAATTTGCTTTCTTGAAGTTCAGGATCCTGACTTTACTCTTCACCTGAATCATATCCTTTACAACTGTGAACTCCACCAGTGCATGATCACTGCAGCCCAGGCTGCCTCCAATCCTGACTTCACCAATTAGGTCACTTACATTGATGACCAACAGGTTCAGTAATGCACCCCTTCTGGTAAGGCTGTCTAGAGTTACAAGTTATAGCTGGTGCCATTTCTCTGCTTTGTTTACCTGAAAAATATAATTATGATTAGTTGCCTCTTGCATCTTTCAACAATGCCAACATGTGACCCTAAAAAAAAGGTGATGTGATTAGAGATTCATTAAGCACTAACATTAGTCTCCTAAGGTTTTCAAACACAGTAGTATCCAGAACAAACATAAATAACTTTTTACACACTAATATGATTTCAAAGGATATTTTAAAACGGAGGTTTAATGGATGGAAAGTTTTCAGTCTCTTTTGGTCTGATTCTGTTTTTCTGACCAGTCCTATTCAGCAAAAGAAAATATTTAGCAGGAAGAGAAGAGGTACTAGCACTATACAAGTGTGGGGAGACTTCAAATAAGTCCCCACTGGGCATTCCCATGTAACTTGATGTCTTTATGATCTGTGACTCAGACCTCCCAAAGCTGTACCCTGGTTATACAGGCAGGACACAGCAGTCCCAACAGAAATGTAAAATGGCAGTTCGTTTTATCAGCGCATTATTCTTCAAAACTCTAAACTTCCAAACCTGTTTCTTTCCCTTGCCATTTGTTTTTTTATGTGAGTAACAATTATAAAATGTAATTTTATATCCCCTTGTAATTATCAAGGGGATGTACAGGACATTAATTTCCCAAGGGTTTCACTATCCAGGCAGGCACTGGAAGAATTCACCCTTAGCTCCTTCCTCTCTCATTCAATGGATTATAAAGAACCTGTAAAATCTTCACATTTATAGAATTTCTAGAAAGTTACAAAGGAGTCGTGTACTGGATTTGTTAAAAAATGAATTTAATTTGTGTGGTTTTTTCAGGACTACAAAGCAGAGAGGAGTGGTGTAATAAAGGGCTTAACTTTGTACTGTGAAGTCAACAGCATTAAGCCAACCTATGGTGAGATCCTTAATTTTAAATGACTGGCAAAAGTCTAGTTGACTTTAATCAGACCAGCATTTCTCTGCATACATTTTGCAGTCTCAGAAATGTTTTTTCCAATTGCCTGGCTTGGGTACATTCCTGTTAGACAGGATTTAATCTTGGCCTTCTTTCCTCAGTGCTTGTATTCTCTTTCAATTTGCTTAATGTTCATGACAAGTTGCTTTCCAATACGGTTGGCTGAAGTGCTGTCAATCCGTGTGAAACAGCAACTGGTTCATGGAGCTAGTATAAGATGTAACATCAAACATTAGCAGGAGGGGTGTGAAACCCAAAAGAGCAGGTGCAAAGGTGTTAGATGTCAGAGGAGATTCATGGAGGCCTTACCGCTGCAGGAGCTCTCATAAATGTTTTAATAGACAAGGGGCTAAAGAAGGTCATGGGTCTATGTTAGGAAACAGGATTACACAGTTAGGTACAGGAAAGTGTGTCAGTTGATCCTGTGCTTGACACTGTGCTTCTAAAGTCTACTAATTAATATAGCATCACTTTAAAACTACTCCACTATCAGAGCAAGTCAGCAGCTAATAGTAACAGCCCACTTCATTGGAGAACCAAGCCATGCCTACCTCTGTGCTGTGGTGCCAGTGACCTTTTCTTTACCTTTCACATGAGTTCAATAAAAGTGACATCACTTTTCACTGTCTGAAATTTTTTTGTAGTAGGGAATGACAGAGAAGTAGTTTTACAGCATCAGGGAAGACTTAACAATGAGCAAAGGGGCATAATGTGAACACTACAACACAGCTATGTTGTTACAAAAAAGCTTGAATCTAATTGTAAAAGAATTCAGTGGTAGGAAAGAGTAGTTGGTACCGTTCCAGCTCTGCATTCTGTGAAAACAGTTCAAAATCTTGTTAAGTCCAATAGAAAAACAGACTTTCAAAATCTTGGTTATATATATCCTCCATCCATCAATGAGATAATCTGAGGCAGATTTTGTATAACTACTGAATAGAAGCAGAGACAAGAACAAATACATAGCACTATCACATTTGCATATTTTAACTTAAAGAAGAATATCTTTGATGCCCACATACGTGGATTGATAAGAGTTAGAAGGGAGTTGTAGGTAAAGTGAGAGAAAAGTGTGTTATTTGTTATTCTATAAAGTGCAGCTAATGAGAGGTATTATTTATTCTCTAAGAAGAATAAAATTGGAGAGTCTAACGGAAGTTAATGCATTTAATTTAGTACTGAATACATTCCTATCAGTCGTTAATTAATTATAGGTAGTTACGTGCTTGATCAACTCTTCACAGCTGTAAACAACACTTGGTAATGCTGACTGATTTTTATTCATCATCATTGATCAGTGGGAAAGGCATAAAGACAAGAGCCAGCCCTATCAGTTGAAAGCAGATACCATCCTATTTTTTTGTCTCATATAGAGCTTAGTCAGGTAAGGCCTCTGCTCTAGTAGTGCTGTGCAAAAGAGTATAGAATTATACCTGATGTGAAGCGAAAGTGATGCTGAAGATGCAAGAGAATTCAATGGAGGATATGGCCCAGTGGTTCCTGTTTTTTGTATTGAGGAGATGCCAGTTCACAAACCTAGGCCTCTGTCATGTTTCTGAACTGCAGTGCAAAGCACAATGAGTTTCAGGTTAAGAAATCTATGGCTGGAAAGCTCAGAACAAATATAAAAAAAGAGGTGTTTTCACCTGCTGTTTAGTCTATCCATCTAATTCACTGTTGTGGCTTGTCATAGAGCTGGTTACTACTGATGGAGTTTAGAAGAAGATGGTTAATTTTATGAACAATAAAAACACAGGTTACAAAGGTTATGGTAAGGTTAAAGTAACTTCACGCTTTATGGTGTAAACACAGCTTTGCAGAAATAAGATTTCTAGACTTCTCTTATCTTTTACTTCACAAAATTGATCCTGGTAATTTTTTTCTTCCTATTTATTTTTAATTGACAAATGTTTTATTTGCTCCCCCATCACCTGCGTTACTCTAGCCACATCAGCCAATTGCACTCTGGACCAATCTGAGGTGACACTGTGAATGCTGGTCTGCCAAATTCCTTGACCCAAAACATGAGACTCCATGCATCAATTTACATGGACAGTGTGGGTGCTGGGTATATGTAACCAATGCTCACCTGTATGTAGAGTTTGTGTGAAGAATGTGTATGACTATGTGACAGAACTTCCTCTGACTGTGTCTGGTTATATGGTACATGATTATATGGCTATGTGACTGGGGAGAGTATGCAACACTAAACTGTTGCTGAGGGCTATGACTCCTAGCTTCAATCCTGTCAGGAGGCATATGCTGGCTGCCAAGCTGTCCTGAGACTGCTATTTTGTCTCATCTTGAAATACAGAGCCGTTCAGTTAAAAGTTATGTCTGACCTGTGTGATGGTGGTGACAGAGGGGCTGCAATGAATTAGAAGGTACATGTGTCAGGGTCACACACGGGCATCATCATTTCGTGAGTCGCTGTTCTTCTCTTCTGCCTTTGTTGCTGGTGGGGTTTTTTTGCTGTTGTTTGGGTTTTATTTTCTTTTGTTTTGTTGTTGGTTGTTTTTTTTTTTTTTTGGTTGGTTTTGTTGTTGTTGTTGTTTCTCTTTGAATACATTCCTTGCAGGTCAGGGAGATGGTTAAGAAGGGGCCAGGCTACCCCAAACTGCTTTTAATATAGTTGAAATATTTTTCATTCTCAGAAGCTGGCTCCAAGTCTTCAGGTTACTAATACAAAATGCTCTTTGAAATGCTAGTTAGAGGCAACAAAAAGATGGCTAGACTTGAGGACCTAATGTGATGCTTCAGAATTGTAGAATGCTAGAGTACATTTTTTAAAAGAAGGTTATAAAAAATATAAAGCGTCTTAAATCCCCACTAATTTCATTACCATAATCAAATAAAGTCTTGATACATGTCTGAGACTTTTCATAATGCATATCTGGAGTAGTCCTTGGTATCTCAAGACTAGAAATCAGGAAAACTGTACTATACCTTCTCTGACATATTTTTTGACCTTGGTAAGTGACCACTCTGTTTCTGTTTGCTTTCTCCCATTGCTTGTCATGGCTGCTAATGATTAAAACTGCACAGTAGAGATCTCTCAGCCTGTGTTTTTACAGCACAGCATCACGGAGCTTTATTTGCAGTTCTATGTGCTCTGGTAATAATGATCCTAGTATCCCTTCAGAAGGGATAGCTGAGGTAGAAGAGGTGGTGGGGTGGCTCTGTATGTTAGGGAATGTTTTGACTGTACAGAGCTACACGATTCCAATGACAAGGTGGAGTGCTTATGGCTGAGGATTAGAAGGAAAGCCAACAAGGCAGATATTGTGCTGGGATTCTGTTACAGACCACCCAATCAGGTGGAGGAGACAGATGAATCATTCTACAAGCGGCTGGCAGCGATCTCAGACTCGTGCACCCTTGATCTTGTGGGGGATTTTAACTTTCCAGATATCTGCTGGAAATACAACACAGCAATGAGTAAACAATCTAAGAGGTTCCTGGAGTGTGTGGAAGATAACTTCCTGACACAGCTGGTAGGTGAGCCAACCAGGGGAGGAACCTTGCTAGATC
>JAVJGG010000074.1:36912570-36931845 GCA_035590195.1 Aviceda cuculoides | reverse complement strand
TCACACCATCTTATTAATATTCTTATGTTAAAACAATCATTGGTTAATCTCACTTAACTCTACTGATTGGAATCCTCATTAATTAGATCGAGATGGGAAAGGTAAGGGGTTTCCAAGCAGCAAACTGGTATCCATAATGATTTCCTTAGTTTCTTAAAACAAAACACTACAAATCAACAAATCTTTGTTAAAGTTTCTGTGGTTAACTGATTTTAAACAATACTCGAACACTTATGGTTACACATAGTACATTTCCTAAAATTCCCAAGTTCCTATGGCTACATTGCAAACTTCACACTCTTATATTTTATGATTTTACTTTTTAATCAAACCTGGCTCTTTTATATAATCAGATTTAATTTATTTATCAGAATATTTGCAACAATGCTGTTGCTTGCATTTTACTCACTTTAAAAGTGGAAAATATATTTGGTTTGGGGTTTTTGGTTCCTAATTATTTTCTACATTCTAGGAAACGTTCAGGCAAAGACCAACAAAATTTTTTTGCTACTTTGTCTTCTGTATCAGGATCTGCAGACCTAGATTATTATGGTGACATATGACAAGAAGCTCAGAGACATAGTTTCAATACTAAAGTACTTCTTTTGGTTAACATTTCTACTCCTTTGACATTCACTTTAGCTAGCTGCATGGTTTTATGAACGTTGGTAGTGTGAATAATTGATTCAGTACACAGAGAGCTTTATTTAACACATTATTTCTTTAACAGGTATGTTTTACATTTGTAGTTAACCTTCATTGAGCTAAAGGTTTATTTAAAAATGTAATTCCTTTGAAAAGTATTCAAATTAAAAGCTCTAGTGCACCTTATATATTTAGTTTGCAATATGAAAGATGTTTTTTTAAAGATCTTTGAAAAATATTGGACCAAATTTTGTTGGTTTAAGTCGACAATTTCATTTTCTAAGTGTCTCATAACAATACACTTTCAGTGTATAACAGAGTTATAGCAAAGGAAATCTATGTATTTTTGATGGGAGTTATAAAATCTCTGATTTTGACAATGGTAACCTGGCATCTATAAATTATCAAAACTGTGTTTTGTCACTTCAGATCTTAGTTCATATGTAACGTAGGAAGGAACTAAGTCATTGTCTGGTTGCAGTCTTGGTGGCATCTGAAACTATAGGTTTTATTAGAAAAAAAATTCATTCAATACCATGACAGTCTTAGAAAGGTGATGAACACTTTGGGAGGTAGTTATTTCTGAAATCCTTTTTCCTATAAAACGTGACTAAGAGATAAAGCTGGCAAAAAATTGAGTAAAAATATCATTCAATTCTTATTTTTCTAAGTGCTTTGAGAGGAATAAGAATGTTTGATGAATGAAATGTCTTCTTGTTTTTGCAAAATGTAACTAAAATAAAGCACCACTTCTTTCTAGCTAAGTAACCTGAAACAAGTCACAGTTGTGGACATGTCAGCAAACAAGTTCCATTCTATTCCAGTCTGTGTACTCCGGATGTCTAATTTGCAGTGGCTGGATATTAGCAACAACAACCTGAAAGATCTCCCGGAAGACATAGACAGGTAGTTTATGTTTTAATAACTGACACGCTTGTGAACTATAAAGAAAATCTAGAAAGTAACAAGGTTCCGAGTGACACCATTAATGAAAAATCATATGAAAAAATTACATTTGGATATGCATCAGATTGTTTTGCATCTAAGCTTTACTGTTATTATTGATGGACTACGTCAGAGAACAGAAACTACATTTTTTAGCTCATTGATGGCAGATTGCACAGTCAGTGCCTCTACTGTTCTGTTAAGTAATTACATTTTCTGCTGTAATCATGATAATTTGTCATTATACCCAGGCATTGTTCTTTGCGAAGTTCATGGGACATACTTTGTCTCAGTTCCAGCAAAGATGACTCACCATATGCAGTTGTCAGCAGTATCAATCTGGAGGGTAGAAGGGGTGGAAGGAAAGATGAACTAAAGCATATTTAAGTTACAGAAAGAACCTGGAAAACTTTGTCGGTAAAGCAGAAAAATATTGGTAAGATTAAAAAAAAACACTGACAATCCTCCCCTCCTACTCCAAAGTATATATGCGTGTGCATACATGTACTCACTCTCTCATTTTAGAAATCCACTAGAACTCGTTTTAATGGGACTGATCCCTTTAATGGGACTTACTAGCCTGAGAAAGCATTTTTCTTATCCCTAGGCCTATTTATTCACTCTGGAATCCTGTTGTAACTTGGTTTACAAAACTTTACATAACCATAAGTAAACCAAAACACGTATTAACTGAAGTTTATTTAAAAAAATGTGGATTATTTATTGATCTGGGAATAGAGATCCCTGAGTCAGAAGAGACTTCACAGAAAACTCATTCAACCTTAACTTTCACAAGACCTTTGTTGCTGGGCAAAAAGACTTTTCTGGGACATTGTGTAATCACATATTTCTCTGAAAGCAGGGCTGAAGTCTTAATTTATGTAAGTAATTCACATGCTCTAGCCACAATAGTATAAACCTGCCATTTTTTTTTCAGGGGATCTGAGCAGAAATTTGATTAACTTCAAAGAGCTTCTAAGAAGATGTTTTTATTTTATGGAAGGATACACACTCAACTTAAGGGTCATTTTTTCCCTGTAACCTATATATATTTCTCTGTCTCCAAAATATTCCTTTTCTACATTTCATCTTCTCCATTTCATATTGAGTTGCACCCTCAACACTAAAACATCATAAGCAGATACCACAAAATAAGATTTTCTTTCTTTGTCTTTGAGTTTTGAATTTTGAGATCTCTGGGGCTCATGGGCATTCTGAAGGCTAGAAAATGTCAGGATATTCTGTCCCCCGCCAACTCCCCTCCGCCCCAGTAAACTGATACTCTTATTCAGACTCATGATTTCAATGCCTGCAGTGTCAAAGAACCTCAATGAACTACCATGAAATCTGTGATTAAAAAAGACGAGTTGGCAGTAAACTGAAACCTTGCTTAATATCTTTCCCTAAATTCAAACAAACCATATGGGCCTGTTAAACAATAGCTTGCAACAGTGTTTTAGGAATGGACCCTTCTGGTCAAGTGAGGTAAACTTGTTTCATCAGTTTGCTATGCTTTTTGTCTTCTATCTACTCCAAGGAATAAATGCTCAGCCACAAATTACTATTGTATTAGAAAAGGCCAGGGGAAATAAAGCAAAAGAAGCCCAATGCCTTCCTCCACAAAACATTGTCATTAAATTGATTTCAGTGGGACAACTTGCAAGAGCCATATGACCAGGATCTGGTCTTTCTCTTGCTCCCCACAGTACTAATTACTAGTGAAATACAATAGATGTGAATATACTGCCTAGCATGGATGTATCTAGTTCATAGAAACAAGCATATGGGCAAAGGTGTAAGCTGGTGACCCATGTTTTTCATTAGTTCTGGGATACACATGTTGAGGCTTTATATCATAATCTGTCAACACCTTCTGTATGAAAGCACAGTAATTTTTGTAATCTTTTGTTTTGGCCATGCTTCTGAGTACATGTCAGAGGTATGCTCATAATATCTATAATGTTGAACCATGATTGGAAAATTCCATTAAAGTTGATGACAGTTTGTGAAAGTGTGGTATGAGTAATTTTTAAGAACCCAAAATGGTGGTGCATGTAATTGTTCTTTTTTTACACAAGATTAAGTGTGTATTGCTATTTTGGATGGATGTTCCTGTCTGAAATAAATATTTTACATTATCTTTATCTTTTACATTTTTACAGGTTAGATCAACTGCAGACGCTTCTTCTACAGAAAAACAAGTTGACTTACCTTCCACGAGCTCTGGTCAACATGCCAAAGCTCAGTTTGCTTGTTGTCAGTGGCGATGACCTGGTTGAGATACCTACAGCTGTCTGTGAGTCAACCACAGGATTAAAGTAAGTAAGAGAGAGAAAGGATTATATTCTTAAGAAGATAAAGTAGATGCACCCAGAAGAAACACTTTTACAAGCATCAGTTTCTACCATACCTGGTGGCCAAATTCCTTAAGGAGGCACTAGCAAGATTGGAAATTGCAGAGGGGCTGAAGCTTTCTGGTTTTCATCTGCCAGTTCCCTACACTGTGTGTCTCTATGCCTAAACTGCTATTCCTGTATAGACTTGGTCATAGTAGCTCTAACTCTGGAGCTGCAAAGCCATACCCCAGAGTGGGACCAGTAGTCTGGCAATTAGCTGTTGATAAGCTCAGTGCTGTCAAAAGTATGCTGTTGGGAGCGGGAGACATGGCTAGTTAAAAGGCTAAATAGTGTCACGTGAGGTTAGTAGTTCATATATTCTTTGCTGTGAAACAGTACCTTGTTGCATGCAGGATAAGAGTAAAAGGCCTTTTAGTCTGCAATTACAATGACCTTGCATTTCTGCAGGCGATGTTCAGGTTTTTGATTATGAAACCATTCGAGACTCTATAATGAGTCTGTCTGTATAGTGTTAACTTTCCCCATAGCAGCCCTTACAGTGCCAGGCTTTGTATTTGTAGCTAGAACGGTGTTGATAACACACCAAAGTTTTTGACTACTGTTGAGCAACGCTCCCACAGCATCAAAGGCTGTCTCTCCAACTCTCCCTCACAAAAGCCAATAGGCTGAGGATGAGCAAGAGGTTGGTAGGGGACATAGGTGGGACAGCTGACTCAAACTGACCAAAGGAGTATTCCGTACTGTATGATGTCATGCTCAGCAAACAAAGCTAAGAGAAAGGAGAAAGGAGGCAGGCCATTTGTTATTAAGGTGTTTGTCTTTCAAAGCAAATGTACTGAGTCCCTGCTTCGCAGAAAGTGGCTGGACGTCGCCTGTTGATTAGAAGTAGAGAATAATTTTTTTTTTGCTTTGCTTCTGCACATGGCTTTTGCTTTTCTTCATTAAGCTGTCTTTATCTCAACCTATGAGCTTTTAATCCTATATTATCTTCCTGTCCTGCTGTGGAGGGGGAGTGAGAGAGCTCCTCAGTGGGCACCTGGCCAGCGAAGGTCAACTGACCACAGACTTACAGCAATTTCTGAGATTTTAAAAACCCATATGATTTGTTGGAACATTTGTTCTTTTGAAAGTAACAATTTTATTGATTTTTTTCCTTCTTGGAGTGGTAATATCATCAGAGATTTCCAGAATGCTGTGAACTTAATTTACACATTTTGTAAGTTGTTTATGTAACCATCTAGTTTTTCATGAGCAATGTGTAGCTTTAGGAAATTTGCAAATACGACATAATGCATGTCCAGCCATGCATTGTGAAAGAGAAGTAAAACAACAAAAAAATGGAGATACGTGTCAGCTAAGTGATACTGGAAAAATTCCAGATTGCTAGGCAATGTTGTTAGGATGAAGTTCATACCTCTCATTAACAGATGTGAAATTACAGTGTAGTCTGTCAGAAGTTCCATAATAAAGAAACATACCTGTTGTTGAAAAGAATGATTTATGTAAGTAGGCAAAAAGAAAGAGATAAATCTAATCACTTTCATATGGAAAGTGGAGTATAGAGAAGGTGCCATCTGAAATCTTAATTTCTAGTAATAGATGGATCCTAACGATACTATAATGCAAAAATTGAGCGAATGTTCTTTGTTTCCCCTTCTGGCTGTAGTAGCAACTTCTAAAATTATGTTCCTGTTGGCCCCTGATGTTCAGAAGCTTGTTGCATATATTCTTGTGTTAATCTCTCTCTAGATTTGTAAGCCTCAGGGACAGCCCAGTTGAAACTATTGTATGTGAAGACACAGAAGAAATTATAGAAAGTGAACGTGAACGGGAGCAAATTGAGAAAGAATTTATGAAGGCATACATTGAAGACCTAAAGGAAAGGGGTATGTGTTACAGTACACTTCCTGCTATCTTGTATATAGATGCAGACATACATTGGGAACGTTAATTCTTATGAGTACAAGCAATATACCCTTAAACTGTAATTGTCTGTTACGGTGTTAAATAAGACTAAAAGTGAAAATATTGTATATGTTTTATTAAAAGTTTGGTCCCTAACTAAAACAATTGATATTGAACAAATGTATACAATTCAAAGATAACGTATGCAATGATTAACCTTATTCTCCAGAATTACTTACCTGTCTTGGGATTAGCATTAGTGATTTTGAATTCCTGCAGAAATGCCTCTTCTCCTCAAAAAGAAATGAGTGTATACATGAAATGCTATTTGCATTGATAGAACATTCTTTAACAGTGTATCTGTATCAATGTAGTAATTGTTTAACCACTGTAAAATTACTATAGTAAGATCACTGCTTTTTTCTTTATTGCACAGCACGTGAAAGTTTACATATTACTTCATTTTGCTATTCTGTCTTATATTTACCATAATTAAGTAACTGTCAGTCCCTTGAGTCTTGTTTAGTAAAATGTGTTAGGAAAGAAAGGGAAAATTTCCTGTGAGCCCCAAAATACCCTATAGGCTCTGTTTAAATCTCTATGAGAGATTGTGTGTAGAAATGAATTTTTGTGGAATTAATCTTACAGTACCTTTTCATTCCTTGCATGTCATGTAAGTGGAATCTATAGTGGTCCTACAAGACCTGGTAAAACAGAAGTGTAAAGTGAGGCCACAGGATGTGGCTACAGAATACTTTTCATGTTCTGATACTGGACTTTTGCTCCTTAATGTCCATAAGCTACACACTTGAGTATTCAAGCTGTCTAATTTTAAAGTGAAGTCTGCTGTAAAAGTGCCAGATTCTGATAAAGGTAGCAACAGTGGTTAAAACAAGGAGAAGGAATGGAGGAAAAACTGAGGTCATAATTTAGCTCTAGCAATAGCCACAAAATATGTAGTGACGAAGTTGTATTTACATACTTGTGAAATGTGGAGTCTAAGATAATGGCTGCCAGGCTGCCTGAAACCTGGGTTTGGTCTTGTCAAGCATAGGCCAGCTTTATACTCCTTTGGGGCAAAGCAGCTCAGGGATACACTTTTCTGCCTTCCTAGACAAAACTTATCTCCATGCTTTTTATGATGAGGTTGGATCATGAATCATTCCTGGATTTCCTGCTTCTGAACTCTTGTGCTATAGCTTATGCCAACACCTGCTTTTGAAAAGCACAGCTGAGAAGGAATAGCTTCTGTGTAATACGAGCCAGCAGAATTTCTGAAAGATAGCACAGAGATCACTTGTAGAGTACCTTTGAAATAAAACCAAATCTAGCTGTTTCTAGCTAAGGGCCCCATTTATTTGTGCTGGATTACAATACTGAAGTCTGAGATGTATTTAATTTTTCTCTTTTCACAGATTCTACTCCTTCCTACACTACGAAAGTATTACTCAGTCTTCAGCTCTGAAGATCAAAAATCTCTACAGCACTAATGAATATGAGAATAACTCTATTTTTATCCACCTGAATATAAAACACTGGAAACCATAGATGGCCAAAAGCACTTCAAAATTGTCACGATTTTTTTATTTGTTACTGTAGTAGCTCCCAGTAACTACACATAAACCAAAAAGTCGTAGAGACTTTATCAGATGCTGTTTCACCTTTTAAATGAACATATTTATTTTCAAGTCCAGAGCAACAGCCACTAATTTACATATAGACCTGCTGAAGGTAAATAGTCACTGTAATAAAGTATACACAGGCAAAGGTGCCCTTAGGGTGAAGACATTATATGTTATAACTGAAACAGTGGAACATAAATCATCATCTTAAAAAGAGAATTAATTTTATAAGAGGGGAAGGATTAATTTGGAAAATGAATGTGATCTGTTGTATTCTTAAGACCAAATAACACATTTAGTTCTTTACAATATTTAAAGCATGAACACATACATAATTATTTGCATTTACTTTCTGTCTTCAAAGAAATTGCTCTTGGGATTTTCAGTTTATATAAGTTTCAACAACTTTATATATAGAAACTGTAGTGATTCTGCTGCTTTATTCAAGCATATTATAAGCTTCTACCTGTTTGCAAATTCAAGTACCAATGTGACTGAAACTTCTGTGCTAAGCAGTCTTACAATATAGCAGTGTATTAAATAAGATTTTAAGGACTGAGGAGCATGAACAAATACTATCAGCAAAATGATCATAAAGGTTTTCTACTAATGGTTTCAGATTACAGGATTTTGTGGACATTTATTGGAATTTTCAAAGTTGTATAAGAATGAGTTTGCTTGTTAAAAAGTTTTGTTGCTCGCTATTTAATGATCTGTTTATATACAATTATGTAAGTGTATATACTGTAGAGTTTCAGCAATTTAGATTTACATATATTTTTTGTTTAATAAATAAATACTTTTTAATCTAAAAAGACTTGAGACTTTGAGAATTTAGACTCAAATTAGACTAAGGTTAGAGAGTATAAATAGTCCTAAATTTATAAGTGCAGGTAGAGGAAATCACATTTACATCTTGCTTTCTTATTATAGATGAGCTATGTCCAGTTTTGCACAGTAGAGTGACAGTCATATTTAAAAAGCAAAGCAACAAAGGATGTGCTCCTCGAGACTTCCATATAAAAGAATACTGCTTTTGATGTTTTCTTTCCTTTTTAGCAGTCACTCTTTTGAAAGAATAGAATTTGTAAATACTAGATGTGTTATTTATCCCAGTCACAAATTCCTGCAGTTATTTTACTATCCAAAACAAAACCTTCTTGAGCTGGTCTCTAGGTGTTACTGCTGCTTTTAAGCAAGTCCTGGAAAAAAGAGAAAGTTTTAAAAAACTCCAAGAAAACTCGACATTGATCTGAAATAGAATAATGGAAGATCTGATTTTTTTTTATTTATAACAAAGATATTGAAATATGATAAAATAGTGGCAATCAAAGTGGGCTTAGAGAAATCAGACTATCTGAAACTACCGTACCAAACTTTCTCTTAGTGAAATTATACGTTTGCTTGATTAGGTATTGAAATCAATGTAATAAACTCCTATAAGACATCAGATTTGGCATTGCTCCAAATTCTCTTTCTAGAGTTCCATTGTAGTCTAATATGATCCACTGAAAATTATAGGAATGGAAACCACAACTGCTGTGTTTATAGAACCGAGATGTCCACTGCGAGAGTTGTAAATTTAAGAAAAACTAGGGGTGCTAACATAATTAACTAAACAAAAGTTCCCAGTGCAAATTCTAGTGTCAGAATTGTTGGATATATAGACAGAAAGTACTTGAATAGAGAAGTTGTATTAGTACTTATTTAGCATTGCTGCTAATCTTACTTGGAAGATTTCTGCTGTTCATAGATAAGAAAGATGCAGATAAACTGGGGAACATTCAGAAGAAAACCAATAGCATAAATAGAAAACATGCATTTTTAAGTTCCTTGAACAGTGCAAGTTCATTCGTTCGTCAATGCTTATCAATGAAAAATCACAATATAGAAACAGGATTTTTTACTGCAGCAGACAAACATAAAGCAAAAGACTAAAACTTTGACTCACGGATTTGAACTAGAAACAAGAGGCCTGTTTTTCAGTAAGAGGACAACCATGGGACAACTCAAAAAACACTGAAAAATTCTCAGTCACTAGCAATCTTTTAAGTCCGGGTTAACATTTTCCTTAAAAAATTGCTGTAACAATTAAGCCATGGAAAATGCAAGGTTAATGGTATACAGGGATCAAACTAGTGTTCCCCAGCTTGACTTTGGACCTCTGTGAATCTAATTTTCACAGAATCACAGAGTGGTTTTGGTTGGAAGGGACCTTCAAAGATCATCTAGCCCAACTCCTCTGCCACAGGGAGGGACATCTTTCACTAGATCAGGTTTTTCAAAGCCCAGACCAACCTGACCTTGAATACTTCCAAGGATAGGGCATCCACAATTTCACTAAGAAACCTGTTCCAGTGTCTCACCACCCTCATCATAAAAATTTTCTTCCTTATGTCCAATCTAAATCTACCCCCTTTCAGTTTAAAATTGTTACCCTTTGTCCTGTCACTACAGGCCCTGGCAAAATATCTTTCTCCATCTTTCTCATAAGCCCCCTTTATATATTGTAAAGCTGCAAGAAGGTCTCCTTTGAGTCTTCTCCAGGCTGAACAACCCCAGCTCTCTCAGCCTTTCTTCACAGGAGAGGTGTTCCAGCCCTGTGACCATTTCTGTGGCCCTCCTCTTAACCTGCCCTAACAAGGTCTATGTCTTTCTTGTACTGGGGACCACAGAACTGGATGCTGTACTCCAAGTGGGGTCTCAAGAGAGAATAATAGAGGGAGTGAATCACTTCCATTGATCTGCTGGCCATGCTTCTTTTGGTGCAGTGTATGATTGGCTTTCTGGACTGCAAGTGTGCATTGCTGGCTCATGTCCAATTTTTCATCCACCAATATCCCCAAGCACTTCCCTGCAGAGCTGAGAGCTTTTATTCCTAGCTCTTGTAGAACATTACTTCCTAAAATCTCATCCACAGAAAGAAAGGATTATTTTTGTCACAGAATTTGTCAAGTACCTCTGTTTAAGGGGAAGATGGTGTACATGTACTCCTCTTTCCATTACGCCTAAGACATCCAGTGGGTACTGTCAGCTATAACGGTAAGTCCTAATTTCAGCATAACCACATTTGAGTTCTACTTCTATGTCCTGTAGAGCAAAAATACTGTGAGAACATACTTATCACGTGCTGTTAAATGTAATTTTACTCGTGTCATCCACTGCAGTACAAAATCTTTCTGTCAAAAGACACCTTATTTTTAATTTGGTCTTATTTTATCGGTTTTCTACCTAACTTGGTTTACTAGTAACTTTACTTTAAACTACTATCTTTCACCAAAACCCAACAGTTCCAAAGAAGAGAATTCTGTTATCAACATGTTGCATACTTTCTTTTTCCATTTTTGAAAGTAAATAATTTTATGAATTAAAGGAATTCTGCATACTAATGGTAATTTATGCTATATTCAAGCTTCTGATGTCAGATACTTAGATCCCTAAAAGAAAGCAATGACTTTTTCCTTCTGAGCTGCACTAACAACATACATGTACAACACGTACAACTGTAAATGTTGTGTACAGCATTTTTATTGACTGTGACTAGCTGCCAAATACTACACTTCCTAAAACTCAACACTTCCCTTCTGCTTCTCAAGTAGCTGCTATTCAAAAGCAGAAAGACTGGGAGCAATTGAAATACGTGTTATAGAATACTCACTGGCACAGTGTGAAAAAATAAATCAGATATTTACTTTTCATTGTGTTCCTTTTCCTTGTTCTGCATTGTTTTGGCCTTGGTTTTAAGGTTAGCAAACTAAAAGCTAGGATGATAATGAAAACAAATAACCTGAAATTTAGTTAATGAGTACCTAGGAAAAACATAGTCTTGTATTGGGTATTGGTTTAAAATTTACAGTTAACACTGGACAATATGTCCATGTCCGCCCCCGCCCCCCCGTTTTCATACACCATTGGAACTGTTTTACTGTGTTTATTTTCTGCAAAGGAAACACCAAGCAAAATGATAAACAGGGAATGCTTTTTTCTTGATGTTGTGACTTGCTTTCAACAGCCTGGGCTGTGAAAGATTTCTGTACAGATTTGCACCTACTTCATAGAGGATGGAAGGAAATTGGAAAGCAGGAGGTTTTTTTTCTGATTTTGAGGCCTCATTTGAACTAGTCTAATAAATAGAAGAACTATAACTCAGCACAACTCTGGTTATGCACCTCTTGGATAACCCTTCCATATTTCGAGCAGTTCAGGAGGATTCTCATCTCTTTTCAATAGCTGAGTCTGCTACTTGAGCCGATTCCAACTGTGACTATATTCTATCCTACATCTCGTTCTCTTCTTCACTTCACTGGTCCATTAACAGCTGTGAATATTGCTTAGTGTAAATAGAGGATCTGCATAGTGTTTTCATTATGTGTTAACTGGCATTAATATAAAAGGATCATTACTATCTCTTACCTCCCCCTGGAACTTTCTGTTTTCTTGTTGCCATCTGCAACATAATTATTTGAAGTTCAGCAAAATCTAAGTAAAGATGCATTTTATATCTAAAAAGCAACTACACCTTAAACATATTACCTCTGCTAAGTTTAGAGCTTCTATTTTCCACTAATGCTTCCAGCCTTTTCCTAAAATCAACAATGACATTTATGAAGCAATTAAATTAGCTGTCAAAACATGGTGAATAGATCTGCAATGAAGGATATAATCTTAGAGAAATAAAAATCAGTCTTAGGCTATACAAGAACAATGTTTGAATCCAGATTTACATATATGACATTATATTTTCTTTATCATTCTTTACACATATCCAGAAAAGTTGAGGCTGTGTCAGCCTTTGGCCGTGTGTATTATGTAATGACATAAAATAATGTGTTTAGAAAAAACAATGTGTTACACTGTAGGGCCTTAAGCTGATAAATACATGTGGTGCTCCTCTGAGCTATTGAAGCTGCTCTCTGTGCTTGGGACATGTCAGATTTTATGTGTGTACGCTAGTTACAGTGTTTTGCACAGAAGAACACCACAACATATTTCTTTCAGACTTTCTACAGGTTTATGAATGGCATGAAAGGTTATTCAATGTTTCATTCTTATCCTGTGTTTGCTGGTTTAAAAACTGCAATGATATGTCAACTTTCTGTCAACATAAATATTTGAAAATAAGTTGATCCTAAGTTTCTTGTGGTGTTGCCCTGGCACCAGGGAGGTAGCACAGGTCAGCTGTCTGCTCTGAGTGCATTAGGAGAAGGTGAGTTCAGTGGTTAGCATTGGCAACTGCAAGGAACCATGAGTGGCAACACTTGATACAACAAGGTAGCTAAAGGAGATTGAGCCTTTCATTTATTTTAAATGTAAATCTGGTTTTGTTTTTACATTTTAAAGAGGTCCATATCACCAGGGTTCCTTTCTCTGTAGCTATGGGAACTGTACCTCAAAGTACATGTTGGTATTTTAAGGTAGCACATGATTTCAGGAATGAGGGTTTAAAGAAAGCACTAGTATTTTAGTTGCAGTGAAATGACTATTGACAATACTTGATATGTTCGAAAATTATTAGGATGTGTCTGTGTTTATGCTACAAGTAGGCTTTGCATATATTGGAATCCCTTGCTTCTGCCCAGAAGATGTCCTGTAGTTCCTTTTCCTCTTACTTTGGAATAGTGTAAGGTTATATACTGTATTAAGCCAAACTACCTGGAGCTTTCAGGCTCAGGGTAAATGGGGAAAGACTTCAGGACTCTGTTTCACCTGTCTATTCCTTTCCTACTCTTTCTTTTTCTTTCATTCTTTCATATTCACTTCTTTCATTCTCATTTATCTAACAGTTTGAAAATCAGAAGTCCATATTAGCAATCTCTTCTACAAATTAAAAAAAAAAAAAAGGCATGCGATTTTCAAGAGCTTGTTTGTTACCTGGTACTGACAATCAGCTTCTAAACTGGGTTGTCTCTGAATCAGTTGCAGTAATTAGCAGTTGGCATGTGCTATGTGTATAACAGGTGTTGGCGTGCTGGTTAGAAGTTCTTAACAGTGAAATACTATATCCTGGCTGAGGGCATTCACTTATATCCTTTTTCTCTCCTGCCAGTCTGTCACTTAATGCTCTAGGTATAATACTAAATTAATACTTTGATATTTGCTACTTAACCATTCCTTGGTTTCTTAAAAAAAAGTTGCATGTTTCATCCCAGGGCACATCACAAACTAGCAGGAAGGCTCCTGCTCCACCTGAAGCCTTGTATCTGTGGGACAGCTTTGCTGCCCTTGAAGCTGAGGAGGAGATGGGTGTGCTTTCAAGCAAAGCACCCAGGACGACTAATTCTGAACCACACAGGATAACTTTGAGGAAGTGGCGAGTGGTAGTGGTGGGCAGCTCTCTGCTAGAGGGGATTGAGGCACTCACCTGCCAACCTGACCTGTTGTCCAAAGAATTTTGCTGCTTCCTGGGACTGTGGATCCAGGATGCTGTGGAGAGACTGCTAAAGCTTGTCCCACCCTCTGTTGCCTCCTGCTCTTCTTCCCTGTGGTCATGAGTGATACTACCAGGGACAACTTCAAGAGTTGCAAAAGTAACTGTGGAGTTCTGGGGGTGGTAGTTAGGGTTATGGGACCCAGGTGGTGCTCTTCTCAATCCTGCTGGTGAGGGGAAAGGGTTGACTACATATTAATCAGTTGCTGAGCTGGTGTCACCAGCTAGGTTTGGTTTCTATGACCATGGGACCCTGTTTGGGGACTAATGTCTGCTTGGGAAAGAGGGGATTCGTGTAATGTAGTGGGGCAAAGGTATCTTTGGCAGCAAGATGGTTGGCCTGGTTAAGAAGAGCTTTAAACTGGGAATGACAGGAGAGGGAGAGAGTTACCAGCAGCTCTGTGAAGGAGTGGTGGAGAGTGTTGACGTACAAAGGACTGGAGCGATGTGAGTGGAAGGGAACAAAATCCACAAGACAGGGCTTAAGCATTTGCATATAAGCAAGGAAATGCATAGAAGACACCATTATGGGAAAACCTCCCAGATTGTTTCTGGGAAATCACCATGCTCAGGTGCCTCTTTGAAGTGCCTGCACACTCATGCATACAGTACAGGGAATAAACATGAGGAATTAGAGATCTGTGTGCATTTGCAGGACTGTGATGTTGTTGGGATCATGGGGATGTGGTAGGACGTCTTGTGTGACTGGAATGCTGCAATGGAAGGATTCAGACTCTTTAGGAAGGACAGCCTGGAAAAATGAGGACATGGAGCTGCCTCTTATGTGAGAGCATAGCTGGAATGCATGAAGATCTCTCTGAGGAATCCTGAGGATGGATGAGAAGCCAACAGAAGGTTTATGAGTAAGAATTAAAAAGTAGACCAGTATGGGTGACACTGTAGTGGATGTCTGCTATAGGCCATCTGATCAGGAAGAATAAGTGGATGAGGCCTTCTACACACAGCTAGAAGCAGCATCACATTAGCAGGCCCTGGCCCTTGTGGAGGACTTCAGCCACCTAGATTTCCACTGGATGGACAAGACATCAGGGCATAAGACATCCAGGAGTTTCCTGGAGAAAACCAGTGAAAACTTCCTGATGGAAATGATAGAGAAACCAGCTAGGAGAGGTGTTCTGCTGGACCTCATACTCACAAACGAGCAAGGGCTTGCTGGGACGTGAAGGTCAAAGGCAGCCTTGGCTGCAGCGACTGTGAGATGGTGGAGTCTGGGATCCTGAAAGGTGATGAACCAGAGTAAAAAAGCAAGATCACAACTCGGGACTTCGGGAGAGCAGACTACGGCCTCTTCAGGAATGTGCTTGAAAGTATCCCATGGGATAAGGCCTTGAAAGGAATAAGGGGCCAAGAAACTGGTTGATCTCCAAGGATCACCTCTTTAACCTCAAGAGCGGTTCATGTCAGTGAGCAAGAAGTCATGTAAAAATAGTGGGAGGCCTGTGTGGATGACCAGTCAGCTCCTGGAAAACCTCAAAGAAAAAAAAGAAGTATACAGAAGGTGAAAGCAGGGGCAAGTAACCTGGGACAAATAATGAGACACTGTCCAAGAATGCAGAAGAAAGCATGGCTAGGAAAGCCAAAGCCCACCTGGAGTTCAAATTGGTGGGAAATGTCAAGGGTGACAGGAAGGGATTCTTTAAAACTGTAAATGGCAAAGGAAAGACTAGGGAATATGTGGCCCACTGCTGAATGGGGTGGGGAACTTTGCACAGGATGTGGAAAAGGCTGAGGTCCTGAATGCCTTCTTTGCCTCAGTTTTCACTAGCAAGACTGGCCTTCAAGTATTCCAGAGACGAGGGGGAAAGGCTGCAGTGAGGAAGAGATACTCTTGGTGGAAAAGGATCAGGTCAGGGAATACTTCTGCAAATGGGACGTACTTAAGTCCATGGGCCCTGATGGGATGCACCCATGAGTGCTGAGGGACCTGGCTGATGTCATTGCAAGGCCACTCTCAATAATCTCTGATTGATCATGGCAACTGGGAGAAATGCCTGAAGACTGAAGGAAACTGAATGTCACCCTCAACTTCAAGAAGACCTATAAAGAATCCTCAGGGAACTAGAGGTCAGTCAGCGTCATCTCAGTTCCCGTAGAGGTGACGGAACAATTAATCCTGGAAACCATTTTCAGGCATACTAAGGACAAGAAAATCATAAGGAGTAGTCAGCATGGATTTGCCAAGGGAAAGTCATGCTTGACCAATATGATAAACTTCTACAATGGAATGACTGGTCTGGAAGATAAGAGGAGGGAGAGCAGTGGATATTGTCTACCTGAACTTCAGTAAGGCCTTTGACATTGACTCCCATAAGATCCTCACAGACGGAGGAAGATGTTGACGTATGGTCTGGGTGAACAGACAGTGAGGTGGACTGAAAATTGGCTGAATGGCCAGGCCCAAAGGGTGGTGATCAGCAGCACAAAGTGTAGTTGGAGGCCAGTAACAAGTAGCGTACCCCCGGGGTCAATACTGGGTCTGATCCTGTTTAACATCTTCGTTAATGATCTGGATGATGCGGCAGAGTGTACCCTCAGCAAGTCTGCTGATAACAAAACTATGAGGCATGGCTGATACACTAGAGGGTTGTGCTGCCATCCAGAGGGACCTCAATGGGCTGGAGAAATGGGCTGGAGAAATGGGCTGACAGGAACCTCATGAAGTTCAATGAGGAGAAGTGCAAAGTTCTGCACCTGGGGAGGAACAACCCCATGCAACTGTGGAATAACTACTGGAGGTGACTTCTAAATTAAACCTATATTAAAGGTTCAGCACTGTTCACAGATTAAGGAAGAATATAACATTGAAGAAGCTTTCAGGGTGGAATGCAACTGGTATGCAAGAAATCCATTCCATAGTGGTTCCCTAGACAACTTTACCTGCAAACTGACATGGAGGGTGGAACGGGGTGAAGACTCCACGGCCAGGCTCTGTGAATCACTGCAGAAATAGGAACTTCATGGTACTATCGTACTGATAAACTGCATATTTGACTCCCTGGGCCAACAATCTGTCATGTTTCGACAGAATGCTGTCTTTGTGTGAACTTTGCTCACTGTAATATCATTATTATACCAAAACACACCTCCACCCCAAAGACTACCTGCCTCCAAGGTGCGACCACCCCCTCACTGAGCCTGTGCTCTGAATTTTTGTTAACCTATACCTTTAAAAGTGAAGCGAGGGAATTTTATACCAATCACAATAGAGGTATGTATGACTAGAGTCACTCAAGCTCCACCTTGAAGCAAAAATTGTATAAATTGGCCTAAGGAAGGGGGAATGTTAGGGAAGGCAACATCAAACACAAGTCAGGGAAGATACTGTCGCAGACTACCTCTGACTCCTGGGATCAGTCCATGGGCTGAGCCTCCCTTCCCCGCCATAGGGACGCCTTTGGATGAGATGTGGATTACCTAGTAATTTCTCTCTATCTCTAGAATCGCTTTTCTTTTTGATTTCCCACACTGTATTTAAGGTTTGCACATGATTTTGAAGACAGTGTATTTATCACTGGCAATCCATAAGAACCTGTAAATCTGTTGCTTTAATAAACTGCACTATTTGTTAAGCTAGCCGTAAAAGTTTCTCATGGGGTGCTGCCAACTCTAAGTCTGGCTGTGTGAGTCTAGGGAGCGCGACTAAGCTGAAAGTGCAGTGCGCTATTAGTGAATCCGTAATCACGAGAGTTCAATCAGTTGAATGCGACTGGACTAATAGTGCCAAATTGGATACCACTCAGAATCTAAACCTAGCTGCCCCCAGCCTCTAGGATATCTGAGGATAAGCTGGAATGCCAGGGGGTTTATTTTCTGCCAAATTACTCTACTCTTTTGTGTGACAGCAACAGTACAGGCTGGGGCTGCAAAGCTGGGAAACAGCTTAACAGAAACTGCCCTGGGGGTACTGTTAGTACTGTTCAGCCTGGAGAAGAGAAGGCTCAGAGTGGTGGAGGCTGGGGGCTGGGGGGATGGGACACTGACAACCTTATCAATGTATATAAATACCTGAAGGGAGGGTGCAAAGAAGGTGGAGCCAGGCTCTTTTCTGTGGTGCCCAGTGACAGGACCAGAGGCAGTGGGCACAAAATGAAACACAGGGAAGTTCTTGAACATCAGAAAACACTTTTTTACTATGAGGTTTACTGAGCACTGGCACAGGTTGGCCAGGGAGGTGGTAAAGTCTCCATCCTTGGGAGGTACTCAAAAGCTTTCTGGACATAGTCCAGGGCCATCTACTCTAGGTGACCATGCTTGAGCATGGGTGTTGGACCAGGTGACACCTAGAGGTCTCTTCCATCTTCAATGGTTCTGTGACCCAGGGACAGGACAGGTGTCCTGCAACCTGCTTTGCTGCATGTGGCTAATTCCAGCTGTAATGTTTCAGCGTTACTGAAAGTTTGTTTGTATGGTCTGGGTGCAGGTTCAGTATGGCAGATTTAATGGAAGAGTGTTATCTGCTGTATTGTTAAGTCTGACACCGTAAGTGTAAATCCTGACTGAATATTGCTATAATGCAATAGTGTTCAGGAGAACTAGACTGAAATAATGTCTTAAGTCATGAGTGAATACTGTTAGACATTCATCATAATTTGAAGATATTAAAAGCTACTTCAATAAACAGAGCAATTTGCTCTGTGTTAGAACTGCTTCCTTCTATATCTGTGGAAACCAGTATTGTTGTACGGTGCATCAGGTGCTTGGATTAATTTGTGTGAGTATCATAAGGAAATTCAGCAGAAGTTTGCAATGATGTTGTCATTTTGCACCCGTGGGAATGTTTCAGGCATCTGTTGTGTACCCCTTGGTGTTGCATGATGAAAAGGCCTGTATAGCCCTGGATTTCCTGTTAAAGCACAACCTCTGGATCACATCTTATTTGCTATTAGCCTAGATAGGCAGATCTGCACAGTAAATGGCTGAGCGTCCTGTACTTTATAGTACTCCCTTCTATGTCATTAGTACTACAGGGCTTTCCAGTAAAGGTAATGAACAAGTGTCTAAGCAGACAATTGGTTTGTTGTGCTTGGATGCTATAGCTTTTGTTAGAGCTTGTTGCTTTTGGTGTTAAAAAAAACCCCAAACAACCAAAATGTCATGGTTTAACCCCAGCCAGCAACTAAGCACCACGCAGCCGCTCACTCACTTCGCCCCCCACAGTGGGATGGGGGAGAAAATTGGGAAAAGCAGTAAAACTCGTGGGTTGAGATAAGAACGGTTTAATAGGACAGAAAAGAAGAAACTAATAACGATAATGATAACACTAATAAAATGACAATAGTAATAATGAAAGGATTGGAATGTACAAATGATGTGCAGTGCAATTGCTCACCACCCGCCGATCGACACCCCGTTC
>JAVJGG010000074.1:36897444-36912470 GCA_035590195.1 Aviceda cuculoides | reverse complement strand
CTATTCTATTCTATTCTATTCTATTCTATTCTATTCTATTCTATTCTATTCTATTCTATTCTATTCTGTTCTGTTCTATTCTACCCTAATGTTTGATTTCAGACTGGAAAAAAGCTGATAATATTTTACAGTAACTTGTGGAACAGTGCTGAGTCAGGAAGTTGACAGGCATCTTGAATCCTCATTGAAGTTAAAAAAACCAAAACCAAAACCCAAAACAAAACCAAAAAACAACCCCCAAACACCTGCTTTCAGTGATTTCTGTGCATGTGTGTATGATAGGTTGTATACACACACACACACACATATATATGGATACATGCAAAACCCCCTCACCCCCATATGTTATAAATGTGTATACACATATACACACAACCCCAACTTGCACAACTATATAAGTATTTTTTTAAATGAGATCTTTTTCAGCTTTGAGATTTTTTACTACAACTGGAAAGAAAATAGCTTATATTGTAAATAAATTTCTGATTTAATATTTTGGAAAACTTTGTAAGCAGTTAAAGCTCTAGCCTATCCATCTGTTCAACCTGATGCTGTATTATACTTCACATAAAAAATCAAAGCTGTCATATTCATTTTAGAAAAGGCCAGCAAGAGTAACATTGATATTTACAGCTCCATAAGGTGAAGCACTATCTAACACTTCATAATGCCAAACTTACAAGACTAGCTTTGCTGACTGAGGCTTTGCTGACTAATAAAATTGTAGTTGGCAGATTTGATAATGAAATGTCGAACTCTCAAAAATGATTGAGAGCAAGACTGGAGAAAGTGGTTGGGAAGGGGCATTTTCATTCTTTCCCCTTTCTCCATCACTGCAAAGACTGCAAAATATTTCACTGGCAAATTTGATGCAGAAATAACTGTCATTTGTCTTCTCTGGACATGATGTAAAGCCACCAGAGCCTCCCACTGTAAATACTTATTATAAGTCTAATCATGTGGCCGAAAGTTAAACAGCATTGCTCTGAAATAGCTGTCTAGAGCAAATGTCAAGCTGATTCACAAGTGGGCTCTGTCTGCAGTTGTTTCTGTTCTGAAGCTTGAGCTTTTTGTCTTGCATGCTAAAAATATGCAGTGGAAAAGGTAGTCTCTAACCCAAAGTACTTGCAGTACAAATTGAGTTTTTGTCAGTAACAAGTGTTAGCTCTAAGTCAAATTTAACCAATAAAGTTAGCTGGATTTATTACACTGTTGCATGACTGAATCAGCTCAGTGCAGCCCAGGCGCAAGTGCCATTCTTTTAATACCCTAACTGGCATTGAAATCAGTGTTGGAAGGGTACAGAACCCTCTTTCTTACCCTGCTGCAGGATATCTGAACTCTTTTGCACAAAACTGAAAGCAGTTGGATGGCCAAGGTCTCATTTTTTCATTCCCAGGATTTTACAGTACTCTGTGACTTTGGATGATACTTCTGGGAACAGTGGGCTCAAATGCTTGTGGCTGAGTAGAAAGTGTTGTGATTTACATTACAAATTGATGTTCCTAATGCTAAACTTTGTGTAAAAGGGAGAAAAGCCACTTTGCCATAAAGTATGATGACAAAACCACCCGTTGTGACTTAGGTTAATGCAAATGTGTGTTCGGCCAGCTTTATGTATCTCTGCTGTCTTGGGAGACGTTGATGGGAAGGGTTTGTTTTGTCAGTCTCAGAGGATCTACTCCCCACTAACAAAACAAAAGATCTTCCAGTAACATACCTGAGTGGATCTTCTGGTGTCTGTGGAATCTGTCTGCTAAAATCAAATACTAATGAGCTTGGGCAAGATTTTTCAGGCTTGTGTTTCTGAATGTGAGAGAACTACAACTGCTGTAAGGTGCTCTGTGTATCTGACATTTAATATCCCAGAGGAATATTTTATCCTCAGTACTGTCACCAATGGAGTTGACTTTTTTTTTTTTTTTTTCTGACTTTGTTACAGATTTGTTTGTAACACTGTGAGTGGCTGTAATCCAAGTTTAAATGTCTTATGCTTTAGCCAAAGTGTTAGTTTGGATAAAGGTTTTGATATGTTCTGTATAGATCTCACTTGTTCAAGCAGCTTGAACGATTACAATTCTTTCAAATTCTTTCAAGTTCTTTTACCTGATAAAAGTCCCATGTTACCTATCCCAGGTGTGATTCTTCCTGCTCAGTTTCAAACTGTCTGGAGCCTTGCTGGGCTGCAGGAAGTCATCAGCACATTGTCTGCTTCAGTAACCTTCTTTAAATCCCCAAATGCACAAGATTTTAAAGACAGTAGCTGCTGCTTAGATCTAGAAAAAATTATTTTAAAACTTCTGACATCAACAAGTCATTGCTTTTTGGGGGAAAGGGTAGAAGTAACACAGGAATCTTCTAATACAGAGTCTTGGAAGTGGGGACATTACAGCTGATTTCAGCAAGCATGGTGTTCTGGGTAATGTTCTTTGCTGCTCAGACAAGTTATTTAGTGGAACATGTTCTTTCTGGTTAGGGGAGGTCCTCTGAAGAGATCTGTTTCTGAGAGGACTATAAGGATCTAAATGTGCCTTAAGAATCATGTTCTTATTGGGGAAAATCTGTGATGAGTTTATCCTACAAATGGTAGGATTGGTGTCTGTGACCTTGAAATTATTTTTAACTATTTTAAAGGGAGTTTCAACCCTAGAGCCACACCTAGGAAAAAATTTGTGGGAACTATTAGCAATAGTACTAGTGGAGGGGTTTTTTTTTTGTTTGTTTGTTTTTTCTTTTCAGGGAGGTGGGTAGGGGGTGCTCTCTGTGTGCGTTTGGTTTTTTTTAAGTCTGTCTTTCATAACTGAGGGCAAAGTGTGACAAGTCTTAGTGTTAGTATGGTAGAAGAAGAAATTTTTTTTTGGAGAGAATTTTAAAAAATATACTTGTGTTCTTACATTCTTACATTCATTTTGGTTCAGTTCAAAAAAAGAAATGTCTACAGTGTATCTTACATTTCCTGTGTAGAAGATAAAACAGTGAAAAAAAGCACATAATTTTAAACAATTAAAGGCCTATAGCTGTGTGTGTTTTGGTGAGTTTTTTGTTTGTTGAGTAAAAAATATTATCTATTTATTTATTTATTATTCCTAGAATTCCTACTAAAATATGCTTTAAAGCATCTCTGTGCAAAAGATATGGTTTTGATCTCTTATTTTTGGATAAATTTTTCATTTATATCTGTGGTTTCCACTTCACAGTGATTTTTCTTCTGTTTCTATGGTACCTCAGCCAGTTATCTCTACTTCTATCTCTAATGATCCTGAAGGTTCAGCCCCTTTGCAAATTAATATTGTGTCTGCAATCACCTGTGCTACAGGGTATGGCACTTCATACATGTTATTTTTAAAAATGTGAATCTAGTGTGCACTATTCTCTGCTACTGTAAATTGTCATTGACTATTAATAGCTTTATTCCTGATAGTGATTTATCAGTTTATACATACGTTCATATGTATGTCAACACATGAAACATGTGCCAGTAATAGATTGCCTAACATCTATGTTGACAGAATGTACCACTTGGAAATGGTGAGCATTCATTCACACCTAACATTTTTCTGCTTGTTAAGTTTTCTTTCCTCTATAAATGCAGGATGCCTCCCAGTTTATTGCAAATTCTTTAAAAGCTTTTTTTTTGGATTATGCAGGTTGGCTGAACTCTAAGAATTGGATACTTTTTAAATACAGATGGCTTTTTCCCTGAGCCACTCTGGGCTCTGGGCATTTAGAAAGGATCCAATGTATTTGTTGCTCTGGGAAAGCCTTATCTGTACCTTAAGTATAGTTTGTAAAGTGATGCAAACAAACAGTTACATTCATGTTGTGCCTTTCTCTGCCTTCCTGCAAGTTGCTCATTAATACATCTGTGCTGGAGTTATTTTTGTAGACACAAAAAAGAAAACAACCGAATTAATTTTAATTTTTTTTTCCTAACATAGAATATCTACTGTAAAGAATGATCTGTGAAAGTTACTGTTAGCTTGTAGCATCATCAGAAATAATCAGTCCTAGTTTGGTGCTGAGCAGAACTTGCTCTACAGTGGCTTTTATCTCATGCTGCATGGTTGATCAGTGTTAGAATTTTCTGCACTGAAAAGCTAAGATCTGGCTTTTTCTAGTTCTAATAATGTTTGTTTCTGGCCTTTGTTGTGATGTACTGGACCACTTTGTTTCCTTTATGACAAAAGATATTGTTTTAGCAGTTCTAATATACCAGTATTTATGTGATAACTTTTCAATTCATAGATTTGAAATATTACTAGATTACATAGATTTGAAAAAAGCTTTGCATAACTGGGATGTATGAGTATTAGTCACTGGCATTTATTAACTAAACTTTTCCAAAACACAGCCTAAGCAAACAAAACGTATGATCAGGTGTCTGTTAATTACATACTTCTATTGACATTTGTGAGATGCACAGAATTATCTCTTGCCTTTACCACATACAAATAATTTAATAATCCCAAACTTTTCCCCACTGATAGCTTCATTTTACTCAGTCATTAAGTTAGATTTACTGTCTACATAATTTATTTACTTTTAGTCTATTAAATATAATGAGCCTTGTGCTGTAATGCAGCCAGAGGGTTAGGCAATAGAAACAATACTAATATAATTTTTTTGTTATTGCAAATTGGCTACTTCAGATGTACTCTGACACAGACAATTTGTCTTGTTGAAGTGAAAAATGCAGACTAGTAGGTCTGATCCTCATGCCACTAAATTGAAGAAGAGTTTTGTTATGGATTTTGTTATGGGATCAGCATCTACCCTTAAGCCTGAAATCATTATTATTCCCTGCAGTAGTGTCCCAAAGTAATATTTAAAATTAAACAAATGTTATTTTGAACTAAAAAATCTCAGCTGAATCTGGAAAGAGTATATGTTGCTATAGAGGTGCAAGTTTTGAATTATATGGAAACTGGTTTAGAAAATGCAGTATCTTTGGTTTTACTTTTTACATTGTGTAGGAAAACTTCAGCTCATCAGTCAATACCTTTAGCACTCCAGCCAGCAACTAAGACCTACACAGCTGCTTGCTCACTCTCCTCGGGTGGGATAGGGGAGAGAATAGGAAAAGTAAGTGAGAACTCGTGGGTTGGGATAAAGAGGGTTTAATAGGCAAAGCAAAAGGCATGCACACAAGCAAAGCAAAGCAAGGAATTCATTCACCACTTCCCATGGGCAGGCAGGTGTTTGGCCGTCCCCAGGAAAGCAGGGCTCCATCACACATAGTGGTTACTTGGGAAGACAAATGCCATAACTCCGAACGGTCCCCCCTTCCTTCTTCTTTCCCCAGCTTTACATAACGTGCATGACTTCATATGGTCTGGAAAATTCCTTTGGTCAGTTGGGGTCAGCTGTCCCGGCTGTGTCCCCTCCCAAATTCTTTTTTATCCCCAGCCTACTCACTGGTGGTGTGGGGTGAGAGGCCGAAAAGGCCTTGACTCTGCGTAAGCACTGCTCAGCAGTAATAAAATGTCCTGGCATTATCAACACTGTTTTCAGCACAAATCTAAAACATAGCGCCATACAAGCCACTATGGAAAATATTAATTCTACCCCAGTCAAAACTAGCACAGAGGCAAAAGCTCTTCACCGCCAGCCTCCAGTCCCTTAGTTTCTTCTCATTCAAAGCACTTCAACAAGTTACGTTGTATTTGCTGATGATTTGTAAATCACCTAGTTGACATACTTGTGGGTAAAGAGGAGGAGGAAGTTCTATAGTATTTTTTTAATACTTTGGTGAAAGAAAAGTATTTTTTCCTTGCCTGCAGAGATTAAAAACTTTATCACCAATATGAAATTGTGATTCTTTTTTTGTTTGCTTCAGGAAGTCCTACATTGGCTGTCAGTCAGTGCTTTCTGGATTTTGCCATTTTTGAGCCAGGAAACACTCCAAATGGCACAGCTCCCTTCAATTATGAATTCTTAAGGTTTCTCACTAAGAATTTTCCTGAACAACTCTGTCCATACCTCTTATTATAGATTAGCAGGCTAAACGAATCCAATTTTTTGTGTCCCTAGTGATTTCTATTTTTCTCCTGGCTGGTTTGATTTCTGAGGTGTTTTTAAGCTGAACTGATATTTCTCAAAGCTTTTGAAGTCTGCCTCCTCCCTCTCCTCCACCCTTGCTTCCCACTCACACCACCCAGCCTCTGCCCTTAAAATCAAGGCAAGAAACACCAATGCTGGTGTGGAAAACCACCTCCTGGTGGCAAATGTCCTTTTGCTTGCTTAGTGAATGTAGGCACAGTGAGGGGGTGGTGAGAGCAGGGCCGCTCAGAGACGTCGAGCTGGGGGACCCTGCAAGGGCAACCAGCCATCCACCCATCCAACAAGACTGCTGTCCACCTCTTTGGCCATGGAAAGAGAGGTTAATAGCCATACCATGGTGGAGGAGCGAGAAAAGTCCTGTGGATGAAAGCAGCAGCTGGAGTGTTTTAATACCCACTTTACACTCTGGCCTCCATCCCAGCTGAAAATGCCTTGTGGGATTTCAAATGCTGTCACTTTTGTCTGGTGTATGCCTGAGGTTCAAAGAGAGTGAGACACTAAGGGAAGCCAAGGGTGTGAGATGCATTGTTTAAGAAAACACAACTTGGAAAACAAGAGAATGTAATTTAGTTTTCTTTTTTTCTTTTGTACTACAGTATGAAGGAGAAAAAGAAAATCCATCTAAATCCTCAATTTCCTGCTCCATCAGAGCTTGCATAGTAGGAACCTTTATAGCAACAGGTTTGATTTCACCACGAAATGTCACAGCTCATTAAACTCAAGGAACAGTGAAGTCTCTTGCAAAAAGTGTTATGACACACACAAGGTAACATCTTGATCGTTCTTGTGTGTGTTCTCAAGACACTAGAGATGAAGGCTGCAATTTTTCAAGAGTACTTGATGGCCAAGCATTGCTGCTGTTGAGATTAGTGGGAGATTTAACACTATCTTCAACAGGAGCAGTGTGAGGCAAGTGATACTTTTTGTGATGAAGCATGTTTTTTTTTTTTTTTTTTATTTGAAGGAAAGAAAGGAAATATATGTATTTAAATATAAACAAATTTTGTAAGTATTACAGATACTGCATTTGTAGCAAAGTAAGGCATTGACGAGAGTGGCGGTGTTATAGGCTGCACAGGCAGGGGGTATCTGAGCTGCCTCTGAATGTGCTGGTTGCTCCCTAGAGTACCGTGCAGCACTTTACAGAGGCACTTGTTGAGGTATCAGAAGATGTGCACTGTCCCAGCAAACTGTTATTTTTTTCCCATACGCCAGAATTAATCAGTTGTTTGGAATATAGTGCTGTACTGTGGTTTGTGAGGAAGCATCCTCAAAACCTGTGTAAGATGCCTGTCTGACCCTGTAAGCAGAATAGAAAAAACAACTCTTCCAGCAGAGAAGGGAATGTGCTAGGCACGGTTTCCCAAGACTTTGCCTTGTAATGTTGCACTCCCTTGTGTCTTTGAATGAGAAACATGTGTGCATACATTTCTAAATATAAATGGTTAAAACCAGTATTTTGAAAGCCATGGGAAAAGTTCTCAACCATTATCAAGAAAAATGAATATTTTAATAAAATATTTGATAAAATCCTGTTCTCTTCTGATCTGTTTATCTCCTCTCTGGAGATTTGTGCTGTCTTTCCCTCTTGAATAATATTCTCCCCCCAATATTTTGATGTTGCAATACCCCGACTGATAAAGATATTAAATGTTTGGAGAAGGATGGAAACGTACCTTGGAGACAACTGAACTTTTTCACTAGCAAGTGCTGCTAGAATGATCTAATACAGTTAACCTGGTTGGGAGGTTACTTGCTGATCAAGGGAATGAGCAACTCCTGAGCAGTCTGGGTGTGTGAGTTGCTGCCATGATGTAAAGCTTAACATAAAAAAGTCAGCTGGCATGTTTAGAGTAGTATTTGTTCTTGTTTTTATGTCAGAGTAGTAACCCATTTTTCCATGTTTGCTGGGAACAGTAAGCTATGGTTACAAACTTGAAAGGAATACTGAGATGGGTTCAGGCTTTTGTTAGCACTATCGCTTTAGTTTTGATAGTACAAAACTTAGTAAAACAAATTTGTAGAGACAGAACTGGATTGCAAAATATTTTCTGAACTTAATATCATCTGAAAAGGGCTAGAGAGTGCTTTTTGACATTCAGATCCTGAGCCCATCCTGTGCTTTAACATTTTTATGTTTTCCTGTGTTAGCCTGTCGTAAGGTTGCCGACTTCTATTATTGGCAGTCTGTTACACTATCCAGAAAAAATGCAGTTAGAGCCCCCTGCCTAGCTGAAACCTTAATTTTTTTAATAACATAACTTCATTAAAGTTCTTGGGATTAATTTTCTCTTTAAAGCTGGACAACTTTTTAAAAAATGAGTGGTTCCATGGCCAAAATAGTGCTGTATAAGAACAGGATGCTTTTGCTATATTTTGGTCTTCAAGAAACAGGATTGTTTAAACTATACGCGTAATATCTATTTTCTAAAAAATGCATAGATTGCTAGGAATGTTTTCGTGTATTCTTAAAGTATTATCAAGACCTGTATTATCCAAGCAAAGAAATCCACCTGTGAAGTCTGCCTTCCGATGCCATGGCCTAATTTCTATGTTTCAAGCTTTAATCTAAAATGGTTGCATAAAGAAAGACATGAAATTTGTTCAAAGAAGCGGTAGTCAGTATCTATTAATTTTAAAATATCTGATAGGAAAAAAACCCTTGAGTTGACTTTATGAACTATCTGAAAGATTATTTCCCTCCTGATAAAATCCAAGTTCATTGAAACTACTCAAACTGTTCAAGAGATAAAATTCACTATTGAAATAACCCAGTTAAATTTCTAGATCTGTATTTATTCCGGAATTTAAGGAAATAATATATTATTAGGACAAAACAGTGAGCTGACTTTAGAAATATAAATCTGCATACATGCTGTGGATGAATTCAACATTTTTTTGTGTTCTTTTGATGCTTAAATCTGTGTGTACCTGTAAAAGATTGCAAACTCTGTTAGTTTCTCAGACCAGATGCTTTTTCAGACATTTTTTAAAGTTTGTGTGTGAGGATGTCACACTGTAAAATAATAAAAGGAATTTATTTTTTTTTTAAACCTTTAACTAGAAATGTTTCAGATAAAATCAAATATTTATTCTGTGAAAAACTGGTGATTTTTTTTGAGAATTGTTGTCTCTGTGGACAAAATTAGTCTCTGACAATCTGTTTGCAAAATCAGTTTTAATCATGTTGCACACTTATTTATCAAAACGTCAAAATGCACCTTATATGAGCTGTTCATCAGTAATTACATTCAAATAGATTGTTTTATATTGATGCTTTCTGGTAAGAGACAAAAGAGTTATAGTTATGAAGCACTAAGCTTGAATATATGTCTAATATTTATCCTTTAAACTTTAGTCTCTTACAGTTCAAGTGTAACTCTGAATGTGGAAACTAGTTTTCTCACCATCTCAAGACTAGCTGTAATTTTGTTAGGGTGGTGCAAATCAAGAATGTAGAAGGTTCCACTTTTCCTTTAAAAAAACCCCACCACCCCAACTTTTAGCCAAAATCTGTAGTTTATGTGAAAATCACTTGAACCAATACAGCTTTTAAAGTGACTGATATGGCAGCAGAGGAATTTACATTTGTCTAGATCAGGGCCTCAGCATCTTTTTTCTTTCTTCCTCCCTCATACTGATCTACTTTTTCCCCCATCAGTTTCTCTGTTTCTGCTCCATTTCTGCCTCCCTCCCTCTCTCCCTCTCTCCCAAGTGCTGACTCCCACTACTGTATCACTTCTTGAGAAACAGAATCATGTCTACAACTTCTTCCCATTTTTTTCCAAACACATCTGACACGAACTTTGACCAATAAATATTTGCAGATGTGATAGAAAACCTAATTAACTTTAATACCATAGTAGTTGTGATATATGTAAATTTCTACTTTCATGCTATAGGTAACTATTGGGAAACTACAGCAAGACAAATTTCATACCCTACTGTAATCTAATAGGTCCTTATTTACAACAGTTGTCAAACAAATATTGAAACAAACAGCAGAACTTCTTGAATTACATTTTCTGTTGGCATTAAATATATGCATACATAGGCATATATGTATTTCTGTCTATCTATAGATATGTATTTCCTGAGCTTTGTATTTTTCCTATTTTCTTATTATTTTTCTTATTTTTGTTTCAGCATTTGGTGTTCCCATGAATTCTCATTTCTGTCCCTGCTGCACTTGACTTTTTTTTCCTGGAACTTGCAACTGCAGTGCTTGTGTCTGGGCCCAGTTTTCATGCCTGTGCTTCTCTGTGTGTATCATTTTACAGAAGAGCATTTTGCATGTTTTCAGGAATGCTAGGAATGTATAACCTGTACTCAATGCTTGACCTGTACTTTAGCACTTCAATGCACTGTCATTATTTTACAAAACCAGGATTGCTTTTGTTTTGTACCAGTTGTACTTAAACTTTCTTTATATTGTAAATTAAATATTTGAACTTGGTTAAGTTTTGTTCTAAAACTAAAGACTAAAGAAGTAAAGAAGACTAAAGAAGTAAAAGCTGTTTTGCAATAAATACTATCCCGGTGGAAAACATAAAATATGAGGTAAATTTTGCTGTAGGCTGTCCTCTTACCTGAAGAATATGGAGAGGCATGGATACGTGAGAGATATTTTGACAAAAGCTGGATAAGCATATTCACGCAGGGATCCTGTCAAACACCTCTTGCAGGAAAGGCCTGATGAATTCTGCGATTTTTTGTTACAAAGGTGCTGTGCATGGGGCTGTGCTTTGGAAACACCTGAAAACAGAAATTAGTTTGTGAGCTGTCATTTGGGAAAGGTCATCCCCTCCTTACATCCCTCACCTTGCAGGTGTAGCTGATGTGCTGCCTTGATTCTCAGGGTGCCAGCAGCCATGCTGAGAAGTCAGGAGCAGGGAAGAACACAGCCAGAAGTGAGCTGTTATGTTAGATTTCTTCCTGATGACATTTAACAGAAATACAAGTTATTTCCTTTCCTACATGAGGTAGAAATTTTGTTGCTGTGTCCTCTTGTTATTGCTTGCTGTAGTTTCTAGATGCTTCATGTAGGCACGATGGTTTTGCTTTCTCTGCCCTGAGTTTATTTTAGATACCTTGTGGTCATTTCTTTGCATGTTAGTACAGAGGTGTCCAGCTGCTGTAGTACATTTTCCAGTGCATTGCCCTGGCACCTGCCTCAGCCAAAAAGAAGCCAGCTGCTTTGGTTAGAGACTGGCTTAGGTTTTAAAGGGTAAAAAATATTAATATTCTTCCCAAAACCTGATTAGTTATATTAACCAGTCCAAAGGAAGACATCAGCTTCTTTGTGAGAAGGGGACTGAAGGCCCATCAAGAGAGAAAGCCCCTGATGGCGAGCAATAGGCACCAGAAGAACAAACCAGCGAACTCATGTTCGCAAGCGTAATTTACGCTTACAATTTGAGATCTTGGGGAGGGAAGTATTTTGCTGTTAAATACAGCAAAGGTGGGTTTTGTGACAACGCTTAGGCTTTTTTTTTTTTTTTTTTTTTAAATTACATTTTGGAAAGCTGCCTTGTCTACCCATTCTCCTTAAATGAGAAGCCTTGGGATGAAGAAAATGTGTGAAAAGGCAGCTCTTGAGAAGCAATTTTCACTGTATGCTCTTGTGTGTGTATGTGTGTCTGTATATTTTTTAGGAAAACAGAGTCATAAACTGGGATTCCTTCTTTTGAGATGAGGAAGATGCTGTGAATACTCAAGGCTGTTGCACTCCTGAACTGAAACACTAACAAGGTTTCTGTGAAAGGTGGCCCAGTGGACCACAACAGGTAGGGCTGGGAGAAGAGAAAGGTCTAAATGATGTGGCTGGGAAACCAGGCCAAACAGTAACCTTGGCTTGCCTACCCACAGTCAGGCATGTTTGCAGGACTAGGAGATATGTACTGGGATGGGAATTTTGCCCTCCGTGGACAAATTGGTTTGTTCAAATCAATATATTTTGTTCATTCTCTTTCTCTTAAAAAGAAAATACTTTTTTTTTTTTTTTTTTCTTGTATGATGGAGCCTCCTTAACTCTGTCATTGAGTGGGGAAGTGCTACCCCCCATATTACACTGTCTGTGGTGTAATTTACACTGGGAAACATCCCATTTTCTGTGGTGGTGGCTTTACCCACTGTTACTTACATAATTTAATAATGACCCCTCAAAGCTGACTCTAATCCTTGTTGCTACCAGCCAGTGCTTGGCAGAAGGCCTGCATTTACAGCACTGGTTATTTATGATGTTCAAATGAATAGCTAATCCCTTTTCATTCATTTCATTAGCGTTTAAATTCTTGTCCTTTGCGACCTGCTGTGTCAATAACATTCAACAGCTAATTACAGGTCATGTTTTAAAAGTATTTCTTTTAAATGGCTTTGTGAGCCATTGATTTCAGTATAAGAGCATAATATGCTTTATCACAGTGTCACTCCATGTAGACTAATATTGTATTTAGCTCTGGGTTTGGTTTGGTTTTTTTTTTTTTTGATTGCAGCTGGAATGCTGAAGAAAAGTTGTCATTATGTTGCCCACAGAGATGGCAAGGTGCTTTTTATGAGTTGAGAAGATATATGAACAGTTTGTTTTTTCCCCTCCAGTGTTCACAATTTCTATATGTCAATAGTGAATTTTCATTGCCATCCATTTGCCCACTCACCTTACTTGGGTAAAGCTGTCCCTGAAGTTCCTCATGGCACCTTTTTGTGATGAATCTAAATTGCCTTTGCTTACCTGTACTTTCAAAGAAATCTCATGTCTCTCTGTTTCCAGACCCCTGAAAAGCATAGGATCTCATATGAGCTGTGAGGGCAGTGCACTGTTACCCTTCTACCTTTTAAAAAATTGTCATTTTATTCTTCTTCTTTTGTCTTCTTGGTTGATCCACGACAACAAAATACTGCATCTCACAACCGAGGGGCTGTATGTTTTTCACACATGTTGTGTGGAACTTGTGTGGAAGAGAGATCCTTCTGAAATCTGAATAATCTGTTGACCTGTCTTTCTTTCTGTTAAATTCTGTTAATAATTGCAAAAAATCCAAGGGAAAGTTTGAGACAAGTTTCTTTAAAAGTTTGTGTTTGTATCAATCCCTTCAGTGTGGTTACGAGTCTCTGGTAACATTATGGGACCTCCATGATCTTTGTGGTGCAGCTGGTATCACATGTGAAAGACACTTTGATCTCATTTCTGACAGGTTAACAAAAGTGCTATTTATGTTACTTCTGTCCAGATGAACGGTAACTCAAAGACTAATGGTGACCTTACAGTTTCTATTGCATCAACTTGCTGACACCATTGAACTGCTGGAGAAGCCACTTGGGAAAGTTATTTTGTTTTAATACTGTCAGGGATCTTACATTGGTCATCTGTCAAATTTAACTTAAAAAGGTGAGAGAGAAGGTAAATTAGAGAGTTTTTAATTTTTTTGTTTTTAATTTGCAACAGAAAATTCATCAAGAACTTCTTAATGCTTTAAGATACATGAAGTTGAAACAGTGTACTACATTTAAATGGTCAAAGGTGTGTGTGTGAGAAGAAACAATCAAGTTGATAACATGGTATGAATTGCAGATAAATGGCAGAAAAACACTATTCAGTGGATAAATGAAATCTTTCAGCTATGAGGCCAGAAGAGGAAAGGTATCCACAGTGATAGCAAAGAGGAGAAGAGGTGTTAAGATGAAGTTTAAAAATATAGTGATAATGAGAGACTGTTATTTTCTGAGACAGGATTGATTCTTATCACAACAGGTCAGGGGTTATATGCAGGCAGAAAACCAAGAGTGTAGCTGGGAGCCATTAGAGGATAATTGAAAATTGCATCCTGAATTGGGAAGGAGAAGTCTGCCTTTGTGCATGCAGAAGTGTGCTGACACACACATGGGAATGTAAGACAGCCATTTTCCAGGCAGCTGTATTTAGAAACTGCAAGCTTTTGTAATTGAAAAAAGGTAGAAATTACTTTTTCAGCCAAGGATGGAGTAATTGTGTTCATACTTAATGAAGCGAATGAGGTCGTAAACAGGGTTACATACAGGTTTTTTTGGTGGGTATGGGAATACAATGCAAGTTTGTGCTGAAAGTTAGTGGGAAGCCTATGCGTAACTCAAGATGCTCAGAATTTGGAGAAGAGTTGTCACTTTTGCCTGAAGAAAAAAATGCTTTAGGGGATTCATCTGAGAGGTAGGAACAGACTAAAGGCTTAATTCTCTTTGTGGCTTCATTTTTCCTTTTAAAAACTGCTTCAGATATACCTGTTGTATACAACAATCCTTTGTATGCTCTGTTACATAGCAATGCGAAGTAGAATTGTATTGGTTTGGTGCCAGCTGGGACTAGATGTGGGAATATGATGTACTTCTTTCAGATGGATGTAAGAGATTTTACAGACTTAATGAGAGGTCATCTATTCAGTTTGTGAGGCTTCACTTACTGTTACTACTCTCACTTCTCCTTATGGCTGAGCCTTTTCCAGTTTGGCCTGATCAATTAATCCAGTCAAAACATTCTAGTTGGGCTGCTGGACAACCACACAGAAACTATGAAGTATTAGGATGATTTCAACATTGTTTAACTTTGTACAAAATGTTCTCATAAAGATTTGAAGGAGGGTTAATCTAAGGTAAATGTAATAATGATTGAGGACAGAGAACGTTATATCTTCATTATCTTCTGGGAGAATGGTTTTAATGACCAAAGATATCTAAATGCCAGGCAAAGCAGATTTTAATTTACCTTAGGTAAAAAGTGGCTTTTTTTTCTTAACTTGCCTCAGTGAGGTAAAAAAGCTCCGAAACTAAAAACAAACACCAAATGCAATAGTTGCTGAAATGTTTTGCTATCTAATTTTTTTGGCATTGTATTGGCTTTGTGTGGCAAGGTTTTGGTAGCGGGGGGGGGGTTACAGGGGTGGCTTCTGTAAGAAGCTTCTGGAAGCTTCCCCTGTGTTCGATGGAGCCAATACCAG